>JAODLD010000038.1:4720954-4737464 GCA_026781065.1 Mormyrops boulengeri
TCGCTCCCTACTCATCCCCCCCCCTGCCTGCCGGCCGCTTCCCCCCGGCCCCCATTCCGCCCCGCCGCTCCGGCCCCGCGCCCCCCCCCCGGGCCCCCCCCCCCTGCCCGCCCACCCCGGTCCCCCCCCCCCCCCCCCCCCCAATCATTTTCCTGCTCGAAAACGGCTTTTTTTTTTTTTTTTCTTTTTTTTTTTTTGGACGGCCATACCCACATGTTTTTAACAGTCAGATCTAATGAAAAGCAATGGAGTTTTTAACAACTTTCTGTGATCTTGGCTATTTCATCTGTTCTTTAAGCATTGTTTTTCCGCCGAGGCCCAGAACCATTCAGTTTCAGTCCGTGTCCCAACCTGTGTACTAAGCAGCTCCTTCCGCCGATATTTGCACATTTTTGTATTTTTGCTCCTTGTTACTCTGGCTTGTCAGAGGTTACACCTTGCAGAAGATGAAAAGCCTTAAGTCTGTGAAAGCGTGAGTGTGGAGGCATAATACTGCCAGCTGGCTGTGTAGGACTAGCTACTGATTGTCCCGGTACAGAGCAGCGTGAAAGTGGCCAAGGTCATGTATCAAACACTCACACAGAAAGCAATAGCCTGGAATGTCTGATGTTGAATTTTTCTTTTGCATGATGAGGAAGATGCACACAAGCACCAGGAGTGTGAAATGATCAGCGGTCACACCTGTGGCAAACCACCTGAGCTTCTCATGCTAACCGGGTTCCAGGCTTGTCCCCACTGGTTGAGCAGCGTTGGATTGTCGTGCTTCTAGCAGTAGCACGAGTACATACTTGGAGTGATCCCTTAAATGTGGGCCTGTGTCGTCAGGAAAAAGCATTTGCAGATTCAAGTTCGCAAGCTTCTTACCTTTCTGTTTGCCTATAAGGGGTACACACTCCCCATTGTTCATTTGGGTGAGCAGAACTTTAAAGTACAAACTCTTCACCGAACTCTCTCTGTATGCCCAAGGGAGTTTTAAAAATCAGTGTCTTCCAGTATTTCCTTCTGCTGTTTTGGTGTTTTTGATTTGATCAGCTTATCAGTCAAGGAAGAAAAGGGGGGGATGTGTCTGGCTGGTCAAAGCGGCCTGTAGTTATGTAACTGGTGCTTACACCTAAAATCCCAACAATGTGGATCACATTTGCTTCTCTTATCTTATGCGTATCACGAAGCAACATTTGGAAAAAGTCTAATTGACCAGGATTTGTGTTGTGGGTGCTGGGCTGCATTTTGGCTCAGAGAAGAGTGATGGCTAATTATCCTTTTGCTCGATAAGTGTTATGGAAACATGACTTGTGCATCACTTCAAACATGCAGAGTCATGAAGTTCTGCTTCAAGCTCTTTTAAGGAATGTTGGGAATCTTTGCAAGCATCTGCCTTTCAGATATCGCGTTTGTTAAACCTTTTTCACCTGTAATTCAGGATTTGAACAAGCATAGTTATCGCAGGATTTTCTTAGGAATCCCCAAGCTAAAGCCCCCTTCTCTTTGTTCAAAATGTTTAATTTTGCTGGGTGTGAATTTGTGAAGGTGCAGGGTTATAAATTTTATATATATTTTTTTTAATAGAGTATTGGTCTCTGCATCCGTATGGGATCTTAAGATACAACTTTGCAAAACTAAAAGCTCAGGATGATTTAAAAAAAAACACAGTTCTGCCCTTACTCACTGTTTTATGACCCCTCCCCTCTGCTTCGACTGTTTACAATATCTACCTTTAATATTGATATGCACATGTGAACATATTTGTTTCCTTTTTTCATATGGTTTGTAAATCTATTTAAAACTGAAATAAAGATCTTTATTAGAAGCATCCTCGTCCTTTTTAAAATGAGTGGTCAGACATGGTTTGTGGGTGTGGTGGAGTACACTGGAAGATTTCTTGGAATTGGGGGTCCAACTGCAGTTTCAAAATGTAAATAATAGTTTCGGGTACAAGGCTTTTTGATTTGAATCTGCTAGCTACTACCAGTTCTGATGACTAGTGTTCTTTAATACCTGTAGTGAAACTGGTTTTGTGCTGCCTGATCGCCGGAAGGCCTGGGTTTGACCCTGATGTGAGCTACCTTCGTTAGCCTGTAGAGGGCAGTGAAAGGCACATCTCTGGTTGTTTTGGTGTGGGCAGATACTTTATGGATTGAAATTTGTGGTCTGTTTAATCAGACTTAAGGTTGGATCACTGAAAACGGGGTACACAACCTTGAGGTACGTGTGCGCAGTGAAATTAAAAACACTTGGTTTATTAAATGGATTATTATGAACTGAATCTCAGGTGTTGGATATTTACAAGACCCAATGTTCACCTAAAAGAACTTCATGACCAAAAAAGTAACTTTTTTTTTTTTTTTTTTTTTAAACTTTATTTTACTTTGTCTCCAGTAGGGATCCTGGCGCACTGCTGATTATCCTCCTGCCCTCTTCCCATTGGGTTGTATTTAGATATGCCTGTAATTTTATTTTATTTTTTTTCCCCCCTAACAATAATTCCCTTTTATTGATTCAGGTTTTAATGCATATTCTGAGAATCTGGTGGCATTTTTGTGCTACAGAATCCTGCTTATTTTGCTGGGGTGGGGGGGGGGCGTGACACATGACTATGCAATGCTGTGACATCAAAACACTGCAGTGGTGCTCATGAAACAATGTGGAATGCTGATGGAATGGTGCAGGAGAACGGAGGGAAACCGTATTTTTCTCTGGATTTGTACTTTCTGAACCTGAATTTTCAACCTCTGCCATTTAATGGGACCCATTTTCACACCGACACATGATATTCAATAAAATGGCTGTTGGAAATACAACTAAGTGGTGATGGTAGTCCTTTAGAAATAGATTCATGTCCAGTCTCCCCTGGACTAGTTAAGCCTCATCTACTGAATTTTCCATTTCTGCATCACGCAGTGTTTTACAGGCCAGGGATACGTTGAAAGCCCAAGTGCTTGACTGTTCATTCAAAGCAGTGGTGTTAAATATCTTTGTTTGTTAACAATTCATCAGTAGTATGAGATGTCAGAAATAAGATGCAGAATCTCTGTTAGTAGGTGGCAGGACATTTGCAGCCTTTCGATCTATTTATTTTTTTGTGGAGACTTTTTTTTGTTACTTAGAGAGACAATCAGTGTGTGTATGTATGCACACTATGCTGCCCGAGTTCATTTTCGTGCAATTTGTTTGTCTGCTGATGATGGAAGAGCCTGTGGATTTTTATCTCCTCCCCTGGCCCCATGTCGTGAAGCCGCGTGACCCACAAATGCTGCTTTTGGTGGGACGTTGGGTTCGTTCTGGCATTTTTCATGTGGTCCTGAGAGAGAGAGAGAGAGAGAGAGACGCCCAGAATGCTGCCCTTTGTTGCAGCGTGGGCTACAGGATGGATGCCACACTTCCAAGCACCAGGCCTCACACAGAGTGATGAGGAGCAGGGGAAGAATGGCTACTTATCGCCAAATGCTTGGAAATGGGTGCTTCTGTTGCCAATGGCAACAAACTGTAAATAGACAGCAGCCGGTGGAGAAAAATGGTACATTGGGTGTCTCTTGACTTTATTTTTTTTTTAAGTTTCCATATTGTGTGGGTTTTCTGAACCAATCACCCACTATGCACATTATCTACTAAAACGCAGGCTAATGTGTGTTTTTGTATCTATTAAGACTGAGTGCAGCCACGCAAACTTATCACATTTGATTGAAAGGTTAATTAATGTTTTTTTTTTCCTGAAATACAGGATGCTTTGTGTTGTCAAAATGGGCAATGAAATGGTTCTGCAGCTGTTGTATGAAACTGAATGCAGCACTCAGGCCCTTTTTACGCTTAGTTTTGAAATGCGTCTTGCCGATCACGTCACAGGTGGCCAGCAGCCTCATTGTCATTCACCCCTGTATATCATGCGTCTCCAAGGTGCCCAACTCCCCACTCGTGTTTAGATTTCCTTATGGCCTGTGTCACGTCTGCTAGAAGGTCAAGTGACTCCATGCACAGTTATTCTGACACCTTGGTTGGGGATGCATTAGCGTTTATACTGCAAGACATGTGGTCAAATGCATCCCAGACCACCTCAGCAAGTGGTTTGAGTAATCTGAATACAACACATCTTGATGGTCGTTTACATGTGTATTTATCCTTGTCCACGTGTGATCCAATCGCCCAAGACTTATTTTAAAATCAAGTGTAAACAGGGCATTTGTGAACCAATGAGTTATGCCTGAACACCAAATTCATATTAAGACATATTCTGTTGTGGATGAGCTCCTATAGCTCAACAAGTAGGTCATTGTGCTAACCATATGAAGGCCATAGATTCAGATCCCACGGAGCGCACACAAATTGTAACCTTTCCCTCCGCTGTAAGTTAGCATGGATAAAGGTGTCAGATAAACTACTGAACGACATAGGAAGTGTTGAACAAGAAGATCAGCGGTTGAACAGCGGTCGGCACATGCATACTTATAATAGTTACGAAGGGGGAAAAAACGGATATCATTAACGTTTTGCGATGCTTTTAACGTATTCTAATGTACAGGATTGCCAACGCGCATCTGGCGTGACACTCTCGCTTTCAGACTCTCACGTTCACCAAGACATCTTGCGGAAAATCTGTATTATTCCTTTACAAACCTAAAATTGGCAACATCAAAAGCGTTGGGGTAGTTTGGAAACCCTACAGACAATTTACATGGTAATAAAACCGTTACATACATGTAAATGCGTGCGCATGTGGGTGCAGACTTATCTCGAATTGAAAATTTCGCTCCAGCCAGCTGACCAAAGTTGATAACCCTGAATGTATATTGGTTATGGATCACATCGCCTGTTGACCGAACCAGCATCGAAAGATGTACACGGGATTTTTTTTAAATGAAAAGTTAGACGCGTATTTCGTCTGAGAACCACAGGAAACACCGCTGGATGCTGACGGCTACCTGAGGATAAACGCTGCGCTTATCTGATTGGCTGACGGAAAGCTGGCAGCCGCGGTTTGCGCATATAACGGCAGCGGACGCGCCGAGAGCCGCCTTGACGGTGCGAGTTTGCGAGAAGTTGGAAGGAAGGATGCAGCGCAAGTGACGGAGCCGCGGAGCGGAGACACCTGTTAGCAGCGCTGCAGACCCCCGCCAGCCCGCAGTAAGTCCCTTACGGTAAATCCTACAAGTGGGGCTAAAGTGAAGGGCAAATATAGATGCAGAAAGCTTTTATAGTACAATAAGCGATACAACACACAATAAAGGTTATGTTATAGTCTTAATGTGAAATGTATCATTTTAACATACAATAAAAGAACAGGAAAGTTGAAGTTTTAACTCAGATCTGTGAGGTTTTTTTTCCACTTTTGATGCCGTTGATTACGTTATGTGTGCGCTGGCTGTGCCCAGCATTTTTGACCAAGTTATAAGCGGCATCATAGGCGAAGTGAATAAGTGTCGATGCGTTCTTTTCGTCCCCTTTGTATGTCTTGTACGATTAACATAAAACGCAGTTATTGCAATAAATATCGGTTGGGCTATATTTTGTTTAACAGATTATTGCCCCGTACGTGTATCGTTCTGTTTAATACACTTTAAAACCAAACACATTTAGGCTGAATAATTCACTGTAGAATTAAGTGCATGGATGATAATAATACATAATGAGTGCTGCAAGCCCAATGACAATAACACATGAATTTTACAACAACTTATTTCTCTTATGAACAGTTTTCCTATATAGACGTTCGAAACCACAATGTACTGCGACGTATAATTAAAAAAACAAACGTGCGTAATTAAAATGATAGTTACTGTCTCGGACAAACATTTGTTCCATATAATCCGACCCGCAATTGCCTGCGTGCTGCGCTCTAAAACTAGACTGCACGGAAAATTCAGACGTACTTACCGAAATCTGCGCCGCTTTTTAAAAGTAAAACTGATTGGTAGTAATTTTCTTACCATTTATGGAAATCAAATTACATATAATTACAGTGCATACAGAATTATCTAGGCCATCATAACAGAAATGCGATTTAAGAGAAAATCGGTAATTGCTTAAAAAGATAAGGCAGAATTGTAGACAATCGGAAGGATAGAGAGTTTGTATGTGTATGATTCGAAGATGATAGATTCGAGTGTAACCAGCACTATCCACCTTGACTATAGTGAATTTCTACATGTACCGGTGCTTGCAGTGATTATATTGTTCGTTCTGGCATTTCCTTATAATGCAAATGGTAATTAGGTGCGTCCTTTCCAAGTCACATAGCCCGCTAACACTTAATATACATATTTTGTATGTGTGATTGACACATTAAACAAAACGGATAGTTACGAAGTAAGGTTTTATAATATCACCATGAAGCGTACTGGTCTTAATGTGAATATAACTATACAAATCTACTGGGACTTATTGGGTAAATCCATCATTTAATTTTCTGTGAGCAATAGTATAAAAGCAGTGTTTTTGTTTAATATAAACAGGCAGGCCCATAGACAGAAATGAGTTTCTAAGAGGGTTCAAACTGGCTATGTGCCTGGTCAGGAGCAAACAAACTGGGAGCAGCGGGGTTCAAGTCTGTAATTTTACTACGTAGCTACCTAAGCCAGGTGGTACCATAATGCAGAAACCACCAACTGTAGTGGTAATATCGGCCCTCGAGCAATTGTAATTCACACAGGACTATTCGCTGTAGTTCAGCTTTGGCTTCTGACATTCTGTGGTACAGACTCAGGTCAGCAAAACCAGGTTTTTGAAGGACATCTCATGACCTCCCTCATATTAGCAATGAAATTTGTGCTCCCTGGGCTTAGTCACAAGGCAAACGTTTTCTGTCCTGAAAAGAATTTTATTAAGATCAAAAATGCCAAAGCAATTGTTTGTCACAGCAGCGTGACATGGTGCAGACGGAAAGAAGGTAGATGATCCACTTGCAGCTACAAGAAAAAAGGGGTATATTAAAAAAAAAAAACATAGCAAAAGGATAAAACCACAAAGTAAAGGGACCATAAGGGGTAAACCCCAAATAAGCAGAGGTGGCAATTTCAGGTCCAGAAAGTAAAAATCCAGACCAGGATTTTGTTTCAACCAGCCACTTGAGTACTATTTGACTGTGGCTATTTACTTAGCTGGTTGGTTGAAATAAAATCATGGTCTGGATTTTTACTTTCTGGACCTGAAATTGCCACCTCTGCAAATAAGTAATAGCGAAGTTAACCACAAAGAAAACTGAACACTAATAAGGGAACTGGAGCAAAAACTGGGAGCAGGACGAGGAAACATACAGAACTACAAGCACACAATAACATAACACAAACAATGACTCACCAAAGAAATAAACACAGACAGGAACTTAAATACACAAACTGAACCGGGTTAACAAGGAAGCAGGAGTGAAACATCGGACAATCAACCCATAGCAAGGGTGCAGGGAAAACAGATAGAGTAGTTATTCCATCGAAGACACGACTAGGAAAGTCTAAGAAACACTGAGACTAGGAAACTCACAAACTGAACACTAGAGTAATGACAGAATCAAAATGTACCAACCAAAACCAGACCTGGACACAAGGAGAGTGAACCAAGGACAGAAAAACTAAGACAGAAAAGAAAATATCAGAGAATCCAGTAGGTTCTCCATCTGAGCTGCAGGCTCAGCCCACTGAGCTATGCAGCGGTCTAGGACATGAGGGTAGCACATTAGGGTAGAAGGACTCGAGACAGAGAGGGGAAAGGGCAGAATGTCCAGCAATGCCTGCCGGCCAAATGGGGAGAGATCACCCGAGAGCGGGAACGGATGAGGCCAGCCTTGACATTCTTTAGATGGGCCTGCAGAATGTTGGCCTACCCTCTCCACTGATCCTTAGTGAGTTGTATCTTATTACTAAATTTAAATGCTTGAAGAATAAATCGACTCTGTTGCTTGACATCCGAAGTGCTGGGAGTTTAAATCCCATCCCTGCTCTTTGTCTGTATGCGGAATTTGCACGTTCTACCTTTGCATTTATTTATTTAGGAACTGGTTTTCATCAAAGCAACATACTAGAGGCGCACATAATGCCTCGTTTGTCCTTCCCCAGTCAGGACGGGACGCATGGCTGGTGCCCCTCCATCACAGGGCACAGCACATTGAGACCCCCAACAGGGCACTGTAATGCACATTACAATGAATTAGAAAATTTTGACATAATTTATTGAAACATTCATAACTACCAAAGTTCTGTTCTGGGTAAATGGTTAGAAGATGGACGAATCAATGAAAGTTATATTTAAACTTGAGAAATAAGTGTCAATTCAATTCATTTTTATATAGTGCCTTTCACAACATGGATGTGCTGTGACACATTAAACATCATTAGAGAGAGTAATGCAAAATGGGAAAAAGGAAGGAAAGAAATAAAGATGTAATTTGATTTTTTAACATACAGGCTTTGTGCGATTTCAAATAACAGTTCATTTGAATTGAGAACTGAGATTATATGGGTAAAATAAGCACAGGATGAGAAAATGACGTGAAAGGACAAAGAGTGCTATTTTGAAGTGATATGTTGACCTTTCGGTACGGCAGGAACAGATTGTAGAAATAAAGGCACCTTAGAACCATCATGTTTGCACATTTCCTGTTTTTATCAGCTGAAGGACAGTTTTCTTTGTTCGGTAGCCAGTTATGACTAAGTCTTTGAGCTAATTTAACTTGATTATAAACAAAACAGTTTGGCATTTCTCTGTATTCCTGCCAAGCTGGCAGTAAGTGTCTTCCTGTGGAAAGTTGTCATCTATATAATTATTAATAATTTCACTTTGAGAGCCTATGTAAAGTTTAACTCCGTAAATTTCCATTATTTTTTGGTTGATGGTTATTGAATAAGAACTTTTGTATATTTTGAGGATCATTGAGGACTTGATGTGTTGTTTTCACTGGTAGGAGTGTTGTGGGGTCAGTTGTGGGTTCATCATGCATCGTAAACATCCATCCATCCATTTTCTGAAACTGCTTAATCTAAACTGGGGTCGCGGGGAGGACCGGAGCCTATCCCGGGAACAATGGGCGCAGGCGGGAACCAACCCTGGGCAGTCGCCAAGACACCACAGGGCGCACACACTCACATTCACACAACTACAGGGCCAATTTAGACTCACCAATCAACCTATCCTGCACACTTTTGGACTGTGGGAGGAAAACGGAGCCCCCGGCAAAAACCCACGCGAATACGGGGAGAGAGCATACAAACTCCACACAGAAAGGACCCGGGACCTAACCCAGGACCTTCTTGCTGTGAAGCAGCAGCGCTAACCACTGCGCCACCGCACAACTGTAAACATCTTGACATTTTAAGTCCTATTCATAGTTTTCTTGCAGGCCGAAGCAACACAGTGAGACTTGAGGTGCAGTAAAGACATGTTTGTATTTGTCTGTAATGGTTGTTTCTGCCCCTGTTTGCAGAGAGGGACAATCTTTTAACGCCAGTCAAGTCCCGTGAAAGCATGTGGGTGCTGGACAAGATCCGTGGATCGGTGGAGAGTAACGTGCTGCGTCAAGGTGACAGCGGGGACAGGCAGGGCAAGGCCCCTGTGTACAGCAACGTCCTGACACCGGACAAAATCCCCGACTTCTTCATCCCTCCCAAGCTAGTGAGCTGCCCCCCGGAGGTGGAGATGCTGGACACCAAGCCTAAGGATGTTCCACATCCCTCCACCTCAGAGCAGGCCATCAGCGGCAAGAAGCCCCAGGGTAGCCCACGCAGCCCCCGGCTGGTCAGCAAGCTGGCAGGAGATACCAAGAACCTCTTGAAGGTGGCCAATCGCCACATCATCCAGATCGAGACGGCGGATGAAGCGGTGGCTGGGGACACCAATGCAGATCCTCAGTCTCAAACGGCCATGTCCCTGCCCTACGTCCCAAAGACACAGACGTCCTACGGCTTTGCCACCCTGATGGAGAGCCCCCACACTCGCAGAAAGGAGTCCCTCTTCCACAGTGACCACACAAGTCCCGCAACTTCACCCAACTCCCAACGCAAATCCGCAGTCAAGGGCTCCGCTGAGGGCAACCACCTGAACCCGGGGGACTTAAGTGCCGCTCACATGAACCCATACCGCTACTTCAGCGGCGGGGAGAGTGACACCTGCTCCTCGGCGGAATCTTCGCCCTTCAGCTCCCCGCTGCTGTCCCGCTCCGCCTCACTGCTCAAGATCCTCACCCATGAGACGCAGGCTAAGGTGGTGAAAGCCAAGAGGACCTTTGCCCGCCACAGCTCCCTGTCCACAGATGAGTGCAGCTCTGCTGAGCCCAGTCCCTGTGTCCAGCGCCGGATCCGCTGTCCCACGGCTCTCGGTGGGGACCACCTTCCGGGCCAAGACCGGCAGCACCGGGAACACACGGTAAACCTGCACAAGGGCGGCAGCCTGCGCCTCTGCACCGACTATGATCCCGGGGCCGCCCGTCTGCGGATCCGTGTGCTGGCGGCCGAAGACTTGTACGACAAGCTGTTTGACACGAAGAGCATCAACTGCTGCGTCGCCATTTACCTGAACCCAGGCAAGCTGCAGAAGCAGAGGAGCACCATAATCAAGAATAGCCGCAACCCCGTCTTCAACGAGGACTTTTTCTTTGACTCTGTGCCTTCCACCCAGGTGAAGAATCTGGCCATCAAGATCAAGGTGGTCAACAAAGGCACGAGTCTGAAGAGGGATCTTCTGCTGGGGGAGAGGGAGATCCCACTGGTGAAGCTCCTCTCGGGGCTCTAGGTGTGTCGATACCCTGGAACAGGACAAGAGGCATGCAGCAAGGAACAGGAGCTGTGTATTGACCTGGTTCTCCTTAGATCTGCCCAGCTTGAAGATGTGTGTTTTCTTGTCATAGGATCAAAGGAACTTTCCAGTTATGTAAGCTTACATTTTCAAGAGAGTTTGTGTTTAACTCATCAAAACACAAGTCAACGTTTTAAGGCACATGCTTGCTATACTCTGTATTTGATACAGTTTATTAAATCTATTTTTTGTGTACACTGCGCCGCGGCCAACAATGATGATCGAATGCGTGTGTGCAATTCGTTCTCGTTGAAACAAATTCTTTGAACGTTGAGGCCCTTTGAAGTCTCATTATAATCTGATGTGCAAATGCAAGCTTCGATTGTGATCACAACCTCTGATTTTGAGGGAGGGTGGGTGGCGTATCAAAAACCAATCACTGGAAACCTGGAGAACGGTTTAACGATGTCACTGTCTTAATCTCCTTCATCGTCTTGTGGGCCTGCAAGCGGGACTCCTTATGCCTGCTGCTTAATCTAAATCTGATGCAGTTTCTGTCAGTTTGACTCGCAGTTACCTGATTATCTGATTATTACAGAATATGAATAATGTCACCCATAAGCCTTACTAAACAGACTAAACAAATTTGTACATCGTTTCATTATGTTGCATCAAAAATATTTTTATTTCATCTATATATGTTTAAACTGTATATAATGTATGTCACCTCAGTTTTTCCACCAATATATAAAGCATCTGTGGAACATTTCGGAGATTTTAATCTTATTTTTCTGCCGTTATAAAGTGTATCTGTGCAGCATCCAGCACAAAGCTTCTTGAAAGTGATTTTTTTTTGTTATATATTTTTGTGCTTTTGACTTTATAGCTGATTGACTTCCTTAAACATACTATTTTTAATATGAAGATGTTTGACTTAGACCGATGTCTGCTCTGTGCCCAAAGGAGATGAGTAAGCGTATAAAAATAGAAGCTAGTGAGGGCGTTATTGTTGGTTAGTTTCATTTTTCATTCTGCCCTGCAATCAAATTATTTCTAACAAATGTCTGGCCTTAGGGGGCCGGTGGGTCTCACTTTTATCTCCGCCGCTCACATATTCATCACCTCCTGGGGACGTGGCAGACGGCTTTAGGTTATTGTGGCCGTTTGCTGAGGAAACCTGGCCCCCACCTGAGTTGGTGCTGACGTGTCCTTACAGGAGGGCGAGGCGCAAATAAGTAACTTGGCAGAGGTTTGAATCGGAGTAAAGATCACCTGTTGCTTTTGTTTGTCCTGCCAAATCCTGGATAGTCACATTCAGGTTATTTTAGGTCGTAAGAATCATCGGCTGGAACAGTATTTGTCGGTAGTGTGTATCGGGATGGAAAAGGCTCGTTCAACAGAGCCACGAGCAGATGTGAAGCTTGTATCTTCATCATGTAGGCTGCTCTGCTCCACGCTTAGTGTTGTGTGCTGTGATTGGTTTCTGCTTAAGGGGCTCTTATTTCCGTGAAACATCCATCAAAATAATGTGCATATCAAAATAAAATCAAGTACAATCAGGTGAACCTATGACGTGTTGAACTTCAGGTCATCTCCTCGGTGTGGTCGTGATCATTACAGCTATGATAAACTGAGCAGTACTCTGTATATTAAGTTTAAAAAGAATGTTGTTTTTTTTTTTAAAAAGTGCCTGTCTGTAGGGTCAACTTTTAATGGTAGCAGTGAAAAACTAATGGTCTTAGAAAGAGTGGCTTAGGTAGACAGTGTGCCGTATAGTAAAGTCTTTGTACTGACTAACAAGCTGACACTTGATTCCTGCTTATATCTGACATGGCTTCTGATTCTGTCTGTGTAATTGTCTTACTCATACATGACAGTGGCATGCACGCCAGGGTCCTCTTTAAATAAGTAGTTCAGACATTAATCAGGCGAGATGTCACACTGTTTGATGACAATAACGAATGACTTCTGCTATTTGATGCGCCATGGGAGACATATCACAGGGAAAGGCAGTCGTTTCGACTGGCATCCACTTAAAACGGCGTCGCGTGCCATAAAAACCATCCTGTCGTTTACGTGACAGTCTAGCTTCGCCGAACCAAATTAGAGTAAATGCAGTTACGTGCTTGGAAATCTGTAATGAAATCAAATTATAACACTGGCCTGAAATCTTATCTTAACTTTATGCTGTTATGTATTTGGACAAAGATCTGATTTGTAGTGTCCCTACAGTACACATGATCCATAATGTGTGTTCATGTGACTTTTTTCCTCGTTAATTTGAAATTTAAACATGCTGCTGTATTTCGATTAGCCTCAGCAGTACAGGTTGTGATTCACAGTTTATACTGAAATAATGCACAGTGTGCTGACTGTGCTAATATTTTTGTCTGCCTACAGATTAATAGATATTTATGCAAGTATACTGGAAATTTAATTACTTTAGGGCATAGGTAGAAATGCCACACCGAAAGAGAAAACTTTTGTACATTTATTGGAAAGAAATACCAAAGTTCTTGAATACAGGGCGCATCCTTATACACTGAAATGACCAAAAAAAAACCTGATGAGGTAGACATCTGTTCTTCTGAAGGCTGTCTGAAGAAATTAAACAAGTTCTCAACTCTACAGTTCTATCGTAAAGTGAATGTCCATCTGCTAGATTGTAACGTCTGTAGGTTATGTGGAATCTGTGTGAGGTCCATGCCGACACACTAATGGGTTATCGTTGTACTTTTCAGACTCTGCATGTATATGATACCTTGATTAAAAGCAAATGAGTTAAATTATTGTGTCGCTACTATTGTGTCAAATTTGAGGACATCGGTGTTTTAAAACTGTTTTGACATTTTCAGCCTGTTTTTTTTTCCCCCTTAATCTCTTGCTACATTCAACACTCCCTGAGATAACATGAAGTGTCCCTGACCATTGTGCTCACCGATCATGTAGCGTGTAAGCAGGGATTTGCTATTTCGGGGCTCCGACTCTGTGTGGAGAAAACTGGTCTTTGGTACCACAGTGCTTACAGACTCTACCTCGGACATAGAAATAAGAGGACGTAGTATAGGTTATACACTAATTTAACAGCTGTGGGGGAGTCAAAAAAGAAGCTGTTTTGGGGTCAAAGTAGTGGGGAGGGTGCGACTCAGTTAACCAGTAGGGCAATAATCCTGTGTCTAACAACTGTACATGTAAACCAAGTGCTTTTTATTGGAGGGAGTGATAATAATAACAAGGCAAAGATTGTTTAGTGTTTTACGTTGTGCCAGTTTCAATACAGCCCTACAGGAATTGTTGTGTTTTGTATTTGTAGAAGGAGGAGTGCGATTTGTGCGTTTCCATGGGGACCATGGTTTATGGATTTCAAACAAATGGATTAAGACACAGCTTTGCAGGGGTTTTAGGAAGCACGCAGCAATCCTGGTGTCTTATGTTATGGGTGCTGGTTCTCAGCACAAGATTAGTTTGCGGGGCTACTTTTATCATTTACGTGACGCATATTGGAAGCTCTGCATTTTAAAAATTGGAGACATCAAACATATTAAAGTTAACTTGAATATTTTATGCCAGTAATGGACTATTCCTGGTAACATTTGCCTTTAACAACAACTCATAATAGGAAATTAGGCTCTAATGAAAAAGGCTTCATTTACTAAGCATTACCATGGACACGGCAGGACATTCATCTATCTGAGATTCTGCATGAAGTATCGCTCGAAAGACCGGAGTTTGGATCAAACTTTCTTGTAAGGCTAAATACTATACATTGATTTAAAAACTTGACAGCTTCATCTTTGCTTCCAATCTCATAAGCACTATATGTAATGTAAATATATAAACCATACTTATGACAGTATGGTGGAAAGAGCTTCTGACTCATTCTCAGATTTTTCACAGAAAGACTTCTGTTGCTGTTTAGTCTGACATTTTACTACCGAAAACAAAAGGGAAGAACTTATGGGACACATATGGCAGGCAGACTCACCCAGGTCACCGTCTGTGGGACCTACTGCCGTCCAAAAAGAGGTTCAGAGTGATCAGGTCCCGAAAAAAATAGAGTGAGAATCAGCTTCTTCAAAAATAAATTCAAAATTAGAAATTAAATCTAGCAATATCTGACGTCACAACTCCTACTGTTCTTACCAAACACTGACATCACAGCAGAGCTGTAGAGGTCAGTAGTCTGTACCTCATAAACCCAACATTCTGCAATGAGTAACATGCATACTGTACATAAATACAACGGCAATCAACAGTTTAGATGGCTGCATTGTATACTACAGTACACATTGGCCTGTCTATGCATGCACTCACCAGAAAATGGCTATGTTTGTGTTACTGGGGATGAGAGGATATTGTTTTCATTCAGGGAGATACAAGCGTTTTAGTAGTAGTACTCCGTAATTGCCATTTTTGTACATCACACATTTTGCAGCAGTATTAAACAATATGAATCTGGAATTAAACACAAACATACTGCAACATTTAATTAACAGTCAAGAATAAATACCTGTAAAAATATTTGAAACGAGTATCATTGGTAGAGTATCTGTCAGGTGACATAACAGCAGGTGGAGTGTGATTGCTTAAACTTGTATGCATTGATATTTTAACGAATATTCAGAAAACTGGGAAATAGTATGAGAACTGGGCACAACTGAACCCCCCCCCCCCCCCCAAAAAAAACAGCAAATGCTATTTAAAAATTCATTTCCATTCTTCAACAAATGGTAACAAACTACACAGCAAAACATAATGAAAATTTTAAAACCTGATCTAAATAGACTACATTTCATTGTATTAACCAGTCATTTCAAGAAAGGCATTGTCTGCTTGATAGTACCAGCAGCTTTTTATTGTTACATTGAAAGCAACATAAAAAACTCAAAATAAAGAAACTATTCTATAGCAAAATTATGGTGCGCAAAAATGACATTATAAAACCGCAGTCTAGAGCGGCTGATATGAATTAGCAAATAAACACAAGCACATTAGGATCAGTTTGTTAGTCAGAGTTACTGCATGGAGAACAAAGGCAGCACATGACTCATTCCTCTAGTCAAAATATGACCATGACAAACAGAAGAACTTCCGATAACCACATCAGATTTATCTTTCTCAGATGTCTTTAGTTTATTACTGTAAATCTGAATTTTCATGGCCCATGGATTGTGTTATAATATCACCCTGTACACTTTTTAAACTTCATGTTTTTATCCACCCTGGCTCCATGTGTGTGGAGTTTGGATCTTCTCCTCATGTCTTCATGAGGTTTTCCTCCGGGTACTCCAGTTTCCCCCCACAGTCTAAAAACATGCAAAAGTGAATTAGCGTTATCAAATTGCCCATAGGTGTGAATGGTGTGTGAGTGGTGTGTGAGTGTGCACTGCGATCGGTTGGTGCCACATCCTGGGATGTTCCATGCCTTGCGGCCATAGCATCTGGGATCTGGACCCTCTAAGACCCTGCAAAGGAAAAGTGGTTGTTATTGGATGTTATTGGTTTTTACATGTGAGCATGTTTATGTAATATTTCAATTACCAATTTTCATTGAACTGTTTATGACAGGCATCCCATTCAGGATGTCATTTTTTACTGACAGGCATCCCGCCCGTGTGACCCTGACCACAATAAGCAGTGGAAGAGGGAAAGGTATTCACGCCATTTGCCCTGAATAGAAATGTTATAGACATCACATCAATATAAGATTTTAGGAAAAAATCTGGAGGGGTTTGCGTGTTCCAATGATCCCAGGAGCTAAGTTGCCTGGGGCTTTATGCCCCTGGTAGGGTCACCCAAG
>JAODLD010000038.1:4737564-4762132 GCA_026781065.1 Mormyrops boulengeri
GGGTTTCCCTGCTTAGACTGCTGCCCCCGCGACCCGACCCGGAACAGCGGTAGAAAATGGATGGATGGATGGATGGCATCCCGCCCGTGTGACCCTGACCACAATAAGCAGTGGAAGAGGGAAAGGTATTCATGCCATTTGCCCTGAATAGAAATGTTATTGACATCACATCAATATAAGATTTTAGGAAATTGTCAATTAAGAAACATTTAGTTCAGGTTCTGGAAACTTTAATATTTAATAAGTAATTCTTGTTCATTTGACTTTAACTTCCTCTGCCGGGCCCCTGGAGGATGGGCTCCCCCTTTGGGTCTGGTTCCTCCCAAGGTTTCTTGCTACCGGGTAGTTTTTCCTTGCCACTGTTGCCTCTGGTTTGCTCACTGGGGGCTTTGGGCAGGGATAATGTAAAGCACATTGACACAATGTAATGTTATGAAAATGCACTATACAAATAAAATAGAATTGAATTGATTTGAATTGAATTTTTCATGTGCTGTTGTAGTAAGGTGCTTGTTACATCAATTTGCCTTAAATTTTATACAGATTTCATGCATGCCACATTTTACAAAACACTTTCCGAATTTAATTAACAAATCTAATCATAGAGAGAATCACACCTCTAGAGTGAAACAACACTGTAACAAGCTGGAAAATAAGAATTCCATTTCTGATGAAATTCAGGTAGGAAATGGGGGTCTGATGCTGAAATTGTTATTTTAACAACATAGTTCTCATTCTGAAAACGCACAGCCCTAGAGCGCCTTCCAGTGCACCATCACCTTCATCATTGCCCTCCTGCACCTGTAATCATCAATTTCTTTTGTTCGGTCCTAGACCGGGGCATCCTGATAGACTGCCATGTGTGTCGGCCGACTCCCACCATCCCTCACCACCTCAGAATACCACAGTGATCTGTTGAAGCCAGGGACATCAAGTGTGTAATCACTACCGGACTGAAAGATGTTACCACGGCACCCATGAGTACTGCACAATAGGCACAGCACCAATCTTCTGATTCAGGTATTTCCCGTAACTGGAATAGGAACTGTCTATAGGACCCATTGGAGTTATTTATTATTATTCTTTTAAAAGCCAAAATAAGATTGTGGATGCATATAATTGCCATTTCTAGCTTTGGAGAATTTTTATACATGACATGTTAAGGAAAAAGTAAGTTATTACTTCAGCCCCGCCAGCCAGTGCTTTGAATAGTAATTAGCCTAATTGCTTTGAACCCTGACCTTTCACCTCCATGTTTAGTGCATCCATCCATCCAGCTATCCATTCTCTAACTGCTTATCCTGGTCATAGTCTATTCTAGGCAGCACAGGGCACACACACACATATACAATCATACTCTATTACTCTATGGACAATTTAGCCTATGTATATTGTTTTTGGACTGCAGGAGGAAACCAGAGGACCTGAAGGAAACCGATGCAACATAGAAAGAACAAACTGTGTGCACGCGCATGCACGCAGACATGCAGCAAGGGCAGGTGTGAGCTAATTGTGCTGTTCACTGTGCCAGACCTCTATATTTATTAATATATGTAAAATATTCTGAGTCAATAAAGCATCTAAATAAGGAACATAGAGAGAAATGTTTTCATGTCTTTAAAAATCTAACAGAAACCTTAATAAACAGGTTGTCAGGGAATCCATTTTTAAAAGACTGCCTTGTTTGTGACCCATTTACTCCCACAGAGAACCAGTTGCTTGCAAATCAAGGCTATTGATTGGTGTTATACTGTATGCCCAGTAGAAGCAAAGATGAAGCTCACCCAACGACCAGCATTAGTTGAAATAATCGACCTGAGTTGTTCCTTACTGATAGACTTTACTACGCTTTTATGGGAAGGATCTAACAAGAAGGAGATGCAGTAGTATTGCATGCCAATGTACTTAATCAAAGACAAAGTGTATGGTGCCAAGCATAAAATCAACATAATCAGCACTTTATGGGCTCAACTGTCTTAATGACTAAGGGGAAAAATATTTTGAGACGCGTAAAACGTTGTAAAGATGATTGATTTCAGTATCTACTAAAAGTGAATATTGTAAATAATCGCCTTTGCATGTAATTATAACAGTTATCCGTTACAGCCGGCTATTTATCTCTGGTGAACACGCGGGGTTAATTCCGCATTTATTATTATGATTTTCCCCATTTGACAGGAAAGGAGCTGATTCTTTTCCAAACCTGTAGTGTTTCATATGTCTCTCATTTATCGCACGACGTTAAACGAGTTAAACGCTCTCTGTCTGCAGTTAATCACACTATTAGGAAACGCCAAAGAAATAGATCTGGCCTACGTGCAGTGTTGTAAGGGGCAAAGTTGAGGCGTATAATTAATCGTTAACTGTTAATTAAACAGTCAGTCGCCGACTTACGACTGACCGTCTTTACGACTACTCCGACAACGCAGACACGTGGCCACGACTGCGCCGCGTCTGTTAGCGCGAGCGTATGACAGTTTCCGCCCCAGATGCCGGTGTTCTGAGACGTGCTATCGAGCCTTTCTGCGCACGTGCAGTTCCACCATCTTGGGATTAGGGTTGGGTTTTAGGGGTTAGGGTTAGTGTTTTAGGGGTGTTCTGGGGGTTAGGGTTAGGGCTATCGATTAGCACTACGGTAGCCTAACTCGACAAAGTAGCTCAACTCGGCGGCGCGAGGATCTCCGCGAGACGCCCACTCGTTCATCTCGTGCTCAGGCTACTGGTCCCAGCGGTCACAGTTACATCAACAATGAACTAAGAAAATGGTGATAAGAAGGTTAAAAAATACCAAACAATATGACTTAAAGATTATATAGTTTTATTACACAGTATACTATACATATTATAATTTATGCATATAAAATAAAGGGTCAACTTAATCGAATTACGACCGCTAAGTCGGAACCGATCGCGGTCGCAAGTCGACGACGACCTGGAATTATGTCCTGAGTGAGCTGTTCACTGGTCATGATTCCACAGCCGTTTGATCGTTTTCTTAAGATTTATTAAAAACTACATACAATTAACAACAGATTCTCACCTTGGTCAGATGGCTGCGTGTATTGCAGTTCACATTAATACACACAGCATTACAAATAAATTGTGACCAACAAATTGCCTCGGCCATCACATGAGAGTGCAACTGTAACGTCTTAAGGTAAGAACCATGTTGTTTATGTTATGCGTTTTGTAACATTTACTGAAATTTACTGAATCTTGTCATGTCAGAAAACAGAAACGAAGGGCATTCAGAAGAGGTCCTACACAATCATTTACTTAAGGACTAGTGTCGTGTAAGGCACTGCCATCCGTGGAGACCCAATTTCGTGATATTCTCAGGATCATTCTTACCCTAGATGGATTAAACTGAAAAGGAGTGGATGGAAACTTATAAAGACAAAACTTTTATCTTACAATTCCAAGTTTGTGGTAAATGTCTTTTGACCAGCCCATATAACGTTAATTGTTTATGCTACTCCTGTGGCCTGTACTACGAAGCGGGGTTACTGGCTTATCGGGGTAACTTGTTCGGATTTAAGGTAGTCTGGGCAAAATGTAAGTGAACGAAAAGTCAGTTTAAACTGTGGTATCTTAAATCCGACAAGTTAGCCCGATAAGCCAGTAACCCCGCTTGAGAATACAGGCAACTAGTATGCCATCAAAAATACAATACCAGTCATTTCACATTATTTTGTGTGAATTATGTGTGAATATATTTTGTAGAATTTTTCAAAAAGGTGTTCCGTGCTTTGGAAAGCAAATCATTTGTTGACTAATAGGAAGGAGCTGTGTTATTTTCTGGCATGACTGGTGGAGAAGTTAGCATTTAGTCTGACAGGAATTGACTTACAGGGGTTAATTATGGTATGCTCTTTTCAGCGAATGACCTGTTTGCAGCAGCCTGGCTTGCTCGGTTTCCTAATGGCTGGCATTTTGCCGGATGTCAGAGTGGAGATAGTCAGAGGTTACAGAAATATAAATTCTCAGTTGTTCATCAGATTAAATGAACCATTTTGATGAGTGGAAGATCTGAATAGGGTTATTTAAACAAAGAAACTGTAATGATTAGTGAATACGAGTAGTGATAGCTTTTCTTTCCAGTACAGGTGCTGTTCGTAGTAGGAACTGGTACTGCAGAACCAACATCTTTTTTTTTCCACGTTCAATGATTCTAAACTGGAATGTCTGAA
Organism: Mormyrops boulengeri; assembly: GCA_026781065.1. Lineage (NCBI taxonomy): Eukaryota > Metazoa > Chordata > Actinopteri > Osteoglossiformes > Mormyridae > Mormyrops > Mormyrops boulengeri. The sequence continues at coordinate 4,741,755 of JAODLD010000038.1, forward strand.
TATAAATCCATGCAGTGTGTCATGGTATACCCCACATGCCATATTCTTAGCATCATGATTTGTTAATATCTGTACATATTAATGCATTTAATAGATGTCCGACTTTGTTGCCTGTAGCACAAGATGAGGGGAAATATGCCTCAGATAACATGAGGACAACACTACATTATCGTTGGAGGACAGTGTCTGTAGTTTAAACTGCGGAGGTGCGATGCTTCACCTGCTCTACTAGAGTAAAAATATTTAAGTCTTGACTGACATGTTTGTGATTAATATTTTTACTGTCACTGTATTCCAAGTCCAGGTGGCACTACAGATACCAACATTAGCAAATTAGTAAGTGCAACATCTACAAATGGGTAGTCCACATGAATCATTTATGAGAGATGCAAGCAATGGCCAATCAGAGCAAATGTATTATTTCATTGCTTCAACTACCAGTCTGTGCGAATTGTGAATCATTGACTTAATGGGAAAAATATCCTCACTCAAAAATTATGCATATTTATACTGACCAAACGGCAATTAAAAAATCAAGTAAACCTAACCAGATTTGTTTGTATAGGAAACTCAAAAAAAGTCTAGAACTGACCAATACCAGGACAGCCCTCTGATTCCAATGCAGGTTGTGTAATCATTACAGTTTACAAAAAAGAAGCAACAAACTGATTTTATAATTCCCGTTTGATAATTCCCGTGGTTTGTAAACATTTGTTTGAAAATGACACTGTGGAGAGTACGCTGGCCGGCTGCGTTTTTACAGCTCTCTTTTGTCAGATATTTATCGCAACAGTTCAGGGCTGATAAAAATTCTTGGAATTGAGATGCTGACAGTATTTAGGGAAATATGGACTCTTGCAATATGTGTCTGTGATTCTTTTATTTTTTTTGCCAGAGTTTCCCAGTCTGGTCCTCGGGGACCCACAGCCGGTCCATGTTTTTGCTCCCTCTGAGCTCCCTGCCAGATTGTCCACATTTTTGCTACCTCCCAGGGAGCAAAAACGTCGACTGTCTGTTGGTCCTTGAGAACTGGATTGGGAAAAATTGCTCTATAGCATTACATTAAAAAGGTTGAGGGAGCCTGTGTGGCTGTGTGAACTACCTTGTAAAGGTTGTAAATTTCAGCACTTGAGTTGTTCTGTTATCATCTTTTTTCATGCTTTTTCTCCAGCCTGCAATAGATATTTATTGGGAGCTTTCATTAATAAGGTGTGTGACCAGGTTGCATTTGATGCTGATTCGGTAACGCGTTACGTTAACTGCACCATCATAATGCATTCATAGAACATTCATAAGCAGCATGTAAGTATACTTTAACATCCATAACAAACATTATATGATAATACAATTATAATGTTTATCATGTTTATTAATGTATAGGTTGATGTTTATTAATGTATAGGATGTTAGGATGTTAAGGTATACTTACATATTACTTGTGAATGTTTCATGTATGCATCATGAAGCTACAGCTAATGTTCCATGTAAAATGTTACTGCAAATTCTGTAAAAAAAAAAAAAAAAAAAACTGACTGTGAGAACAGTCCAGATCCCTACTTTTTTTTTTTTTTTTTAACCTTTGAGCCACTTAATCCATTTGTTTGTATTGTTTTTTTAACTAAAACATCTGTGTAAACTGCTAGTGTGTAAGCTATGTAAATTGTGTGTGATGAAAGCATTGCTGCTAAGCAACTGAATAATAATGGGGGGTATTTAAATGTGCCTTTCAAACAAAAGAAATAGAATTTCAATATCGTGTTGAGTAAGGGTCAGTCAATATATCTATTTGCTTGATGAAAATTTAATGTAGCATGGAGCGATTACTTTCTACACGGGTAACAAAGCGAGCTGGATGAAGCTGCTCTGTTCATAGCAGTCAGCAGCGCCATGTTGCCTAATGAGCGCTTATTATAGAAAACTGGGGGGGAGCTTTTGTTGCCATGGCGTCTCCCATGTTTGATTTCCTGTTTGTCCCCTGATGATGTCAAGACAATCAATCAAGGCTGTTAAATGCCCTGGCTCATTTTTTCCCCCTCTTTAGATCTTCCTTTCAGTTTTTGGTCAGGAGGAGCTCCTGTATTCTAATGCATGTTTGATAACGAAGGAAAATTTGCCATAATTTTGTCTTTCAGAGCTCAAAGTCGAGGCTTTTTTTGCAATTATTTTGTACCGTTGGATTGAAACATAAGGATACAGTGGTTTTATAATTAATGTAAAATGAGAGTAACTTCCACAATGTAATATTAAGAATAAAATTTGGTTTTCTGGTTTATGTTTTAAAAAGTTATTTTTGATCATCAGCAACTGAAAATATTCATTCTTAGAAAGCTAATTTTGGGAGGGAAAATAGGAATAAAAAAAATTTCAAGCATCACTTTTCCCAAAAATGCTACAGATGCGGGCATTTAGAATTAAAAATTCTTTCCAAAAATAATTGTGAGCAGGCCCCATAATAGTATTAATGATAATTGCAGTAATCATTTTATATAAGTATTTAAACGGAGTTGCATTTTTCAGATTCCAGTTCTTGCGTAGGCATGAAAATGAGACCGAATGAAGCCTGTTACAGGATGTCTGCCTCCGGTGACTGAAGATCAGTCTTTGGTGCTTATGTTGTAAGAGAGGCAGCAGTTGCTCGCCATTTTGCAGGTGGTCCATGCCCTTGGGTTAGACATTGCTGTTGTCACTGACACAGTTAATCCTAACAAAATGAGCTGTATACTGATAAGGTAGAGCTTAACTGTTTCCAGTCAGGTTTTAGTCATTGCATTTGATGCCTGATAACAGAGGGCAAGGTGAGGAGGTGGGAACTAGGAGAGCAAGGCTATAGTTAGAAATTCTGGGCCCTCTGATAAAATGTCACCTTGGGCCCCCATTACATTATATCATTTTATGATTTTATGAATTCAAGGGCCCCCTGTTTAGTGCTGGGGACCCAGAATTTGCCAGGGTATCCATGTCCCTACTGCACCCCTGTTGCAGAGTCCACCATGGGAGTCGTTAGGTCTGATCACTTGGGGCTATAGCCCCGGGTATTTTAAGCATACCCCGGGTATTTTAGACCCAATGCTTCCTTCAAAAAAAAAAAAAAAGTCATGCCCCAGGTAAACTTGACTTAGCCTCTGATTTTTTCTTCAACAGTTAGAAATGTCCCTGGAGTCCACTGTTGTGTTTTTAAAACTAGTTGCGAGTGCAGCTGCAATGATGAACCTATGAAAGTCTGCGTAGTATCATCATAATAGGGGGTGAATCGGATTAGTATTTGGTGATCAGGGTTGGGCAGTATGATGATGCTATAGAATTCAGCGTTTGGGTCAGTGGGCTATGCCTCTGAACCTGAGCCTACTGGGAGCAAGGCCCTTACACCCAGCCCCATGAGCTCTACTACAAGTGGCTGCCTTTCAGTGCCAAGCTTGCTCTCACCTGCATGTGTCTGTGTTATGGTAAGTAAGATGGGGTAGGCGAAAAGAGAATTTCCCCATGGGGATCAGGAAAGTGTCATTTTTATTATTATTATTTTTAGAAATAATAATAATATTTTTAATACCATCAAAAATACAGGCACTCCTCTTCTGTTAAACTGATACGTAGTTGCTGTATTGAGATGAAGCATTGTTGTGTGCAGTGTTAGCAGTGACTGTAAGTTCACTTAAGTAAAATAAAAACAAACAAAAGTTAATGCCATAAAAACAATTTGTGCCGTGAATGTGCAGTAAACCGCTGGAACATGCACTGCATACAAGGCTTGTAATAGCATAGCATCCTATTTAACATTACTAATGGAGAGCTCTGTGAGCATCATATCAGTGAGCTGGAAGTTTTTACTACCACAGCCACAGGTTATAGCTAGCAAAGATTTTTGCTTATATTACAAGTGATTTTTTTGCATAGCCCCTGAACTGTGCAAATCAGTTTATAATTTTGTAAACAATAAGTCCATCAAAATAGGAGCGCCATTCCGTTGATGCAATAATGGAGACCAAAAGCATAATTTCTCCATAAACTGAGGAATTGGTCTAGCTAGGATAAGTGCGTGACTGTAATCTTCTTAGCCATGTCACGGCTGTTACGCACAAAAATTCTGTTTCTTCTTGGATCCTGTAATTATTCAATGTGCTGCTTTTGTATTAATTTTTTGGCTGTTTTTGCAAAACATTCAGAATAAAAGCTGTAATCCTGCAACTCAAATTTACTGCGTCTGATTGTTCTCCTGTCTCCGGTGGAATGCAGAATTTTAAAAAGTTCAAAGATTAAATAGAGGTACAACTTGAATATATGTAATTGAAAAACATAAATTGGCCTGGAAGATAGTAATTATGATTTCTTTTTAGACCAGAATTATTAGGAACGTGTTTGCTGTTTAAACACACTGCACAAAAGGAAATATTTTGCTTAAAATGAAACTTGGAATGAAACTTTATTGTCATTATACATTCACTACAATGAAACACTGTTTTGCTACTCTCTGGTCTTTAAAAAGTACCAACAAGGACAAAAAATGCATATTTAATAATTAAGTCTATGAAATCCTTGGAAACAAATAATTCTACTGCAATTACATATAGGGTATGATCCCAGTATGAACAAAACATGAATAAATTTTGATATTTTTACTGTCCATCCTTTGCAAGGTTGTGGGGGTCCGGAGCCTGTCACGGGATCTATGTGCACAAGGCAGGGAACAACCCAGGACAGGGCGCCAGCCCATTACAGGGCACACGCACATACCATTCACTCCTATGGACAATCTGGAAACTCCACTTCACCTCAGCATGTTTTTGGACTATGGGGGAAGCCAGAGTGCATGGAGGGATCCCCAGAACAACACGGGGAGAACATGCAAACTCGATACATACAGAGCCAGGCCGGAGACTCAAACCCTGCTCTCCAGCTTGAGGCAGTCATGCTAGCCACTATATTTTTACTACTACTATTTTTACTGGGACCCTACCCACCACTTATAAAAGATAACATATAACCTTTATAGATATAATCATAGATTATTTACAACTGATGAACAGTCAGGTTTGAATGTGGACATTTTGTACTTTTAAACCACTTTCTGTTGCTCGGCACAACAGTTTACAGCCGCTTGGGATTCAGGTGCGTGACTCTGGATTCATTATCGAAAGAGGAAGAGAACACGACAAAATTTTTTTTGCACAAACATAAAGGGTCTTTATTTAGACAGACTGATTGGGTTGAGTAAATAAATGGTAGCATTTGCTGTATGAAAGTCAAAAATTACATTTCTGCGACCGGACAGTTAAAAAAAAAAAAAAAAGGCAGTTCGACAGGGTCTTCCTTTATACTGTTTGAATTAAAGGTTTTTCTACTATAATATCACTTTTGGATGACCCATCTCTTGAACTCATTGGTAGCTGTTGCTACGTTAAATTGTTTTTTTAATGCTTGATAGTTGAGTATAGAGTAGCTATAAGTAAGGCCTTTAATGTTTACAATTGTTGCCTGTGTAGCTAATGTTTTACTACATATAAGTGATTATCAAGTGTATGCTTAACCTATTGACTGTATGCATACAGTGATAGTTTCTAGAATATCGATATGCCATATAATGATGAGTTAAACGGACTAATTCACAGTTAAGTTGCACACTGGGGTCCCTCCCCAAAGAGTAGTTTTTTGTAATAATGATGCAGCTGTGAAAAGTCCATCGTAGCTCAGTGATGGTGAAGCATTTTGTGTGCAAACAAGATTAAGTCATTTGATTGTTGCACTGGCAAGACAAATTGGTCTGGAGCACCAGGCTTGGTGGGCAGAGAGGAAATTGGACTGGGCTTTTTGTTAGTTACAAATCAATGAATGGAATTTGAGAGTCATAAACTTTATCAGACAGGGGTAGAAACAGTACAATAAAAAGCGTTTGCGCCCAGACTTTCTTGTTCAGTTATTTAGTCAGATACTTTTGAGGGTTGGATTCATGGCTGCATTAAGACCGTTACTGGTTCCTGGGCATCAGTAAAATAAGGCCCCCCTCACCCCTTTAGTCTGGAACTTCCTGGTAATTCCTGATGGTGCAAATATCGTGGATGATAACAGTCTTTGTTTCTGTTGTCTTATTTTCTGCACATTACGCAATTAAGCACCTCTTGCTTATTTTTTCCTTTTAATGCCCCACTATGGTCTCGGGTTCTAGCAAGATCCATTTTGACTCTGCAAATCATGTGTACCTCCCAAATTTTATTTTCTGTAAGTAAGTGACAGTGAGCATGTGCCAGTATTTCATAGGCTGATTACTGTACCTTTCCTTCAACTAATCTTTTTTTCTCAGGCATATTTAAATGCCCCTCAACACACAAGACTCCTGGGTGTGCCCCCAGGTTTTCCACATGGTAGATCCAGCAGTGGCTGGAGTGCTATATAGGAGCAGTGTAGGAGAAATTACATAGACTGTGTTTTCTGTTTGCTGTAGTCTGTGCAATCTTCAGGTGTGGAAAAATGATTAACCATCACCTCCCCCCCTCAACTTGATCAAAATAAAGTGATAATTACAATCAGTTGTTTAATTACTGTGGCATTGCAGTAAGAAGCTCACACAAGCAATCAAGCAGAATGGTGGTTTTGTCATGGTTTGGGGATGGTTTATTGCCGCAGGACATCAGTGACCGTCTGGTAATGTTAGGCCATCTGCCATCTGCCTATTAGCTGAATCATAGATGGTCATACACCATCACAGTTAGACCAACGTCAAACACAATGACGAGTCCACATGAGAATGGCAGGAAAATGATTTTGATCTGGCAAAATCGACGAGTGACTGTAAACCCCATTTAAGGTGTGGAAAAGCATGAAGTGTGAGCTCCACATAGATTCACAGAGATTGATCCAAAATTCTTGGAGGTGTTTGCCTGTGGTCATTCCAGCTGAAGCTGCTGGAAATATGCCATGGGAAATACAGCCTCTGGCTCGAATTAGATATTTTTGGGGGGTAAAACTTTTCTCAATATTATTGTTCTGAGTTGAGTTTTTAGGAAAAGGTGTTACTTTTCACATTTATTTATTTAGCCAACTTGGGTGTAAGTGCTGCTAGGCTGAGCTCCCAATGAATGACCTATAACAAAGTCGAGTTAGTCTTTCCCGCTCCCTCTGATATGTAAGAACTCGATACCAGTGTTGGACAGTGATTTTAGTCCAATTTATTAACTGCTTTGTGTGGGCTATTTTCAAAGTCAAATGTGTCCTATTTTAAACCTAGCGTGCTATAAAAATATTCACAATTACACTGTTACAAATACAGTGAAACATTGGCACTGTGTTATGTAGATTAATCATTTCCATTGAAATGCAGAGCGTTAAATGGTGTATCTTAACGTAGCCATGGTGACGGGTAGATGCAGACACCTGTGAATTAGTATTATGCCGCCGCACCAACAGAAGAGCTTTAATTAGACTACTAGAGAAGGCAGGACACATAATGCACAATGTTACTTCAGCCCTTAATTAACACACAGTTCACAAAAAATCAAAGGGGATTATTTTTCAAATGAACAGGTGTCTCTGCTCAGTGTCTCTTCCTCCAATGCAGAGCCTGTGTGTGTGTGTGTGTGTGTGTGTGTGCTTTTGTTACACCTGTGCTAGTGAGAGAGTCACGTCCACCTGTCGTAAAGACGAATGTGATTGGTGCATTGTGCAACAACATGTTGTGTGCAGCCGCATTTATTCACCGCGCTTGCATTACAACGCAAGTAGTTTTTTTTGCTTTTTAAAAATGGTTCATTAAATAGTTATTAATCATATTGCATAAAGACAATACAGTGACACTGTGTATTCCGAGATAATTTAGTAGAAAATATTGTTGGGTAATTTTTATTTATTGCTGTCACCCATATTGGATAAGTAGCTGGACTATGGTTGAATTTGCTCTTTATTGTTATGTAAATACAGTGTACCTTTGTAGCTGTTTTCGTGATGTTTTCAAACCAGGTTTGATGATGTCATGCCCAAGAAAACCAAACAGAAGCCAATAGCAGCTCTTGACTTTCAGGCTGTTGAATCAAACGCCGCGACAGATGAGCAGGTTAAGATGTGCCCTAAAAGCTGTGCTGGTTTTTATTGATCAGAATTCACTCAAGGGGATTTTCTCATTTTTCCCAACCAGCTGGAGTTACTGGAACCCTCTAGAAAATTGCATCAAATCACAGGCTTTGCCCTTTAATATAATGGATTCTTCTTTCGCTCCTTGTGCCTTGTTTGGTTGAGCTTTTTATATTCTGTGGTCTTTGCTTCCGCGTTGTGATCAATTTTGGACATTTGTCTCCAGCTCTCAGCTGATATATGTGACCTTGTCATGTGACCAGAGCAGTTGACATACCAGAAACGTATTGCATAAACACATAAGTCCTACCATGTGTTTCATCTTGCCACACATCCCACATAACAACCCTGAATTACTAGTAAATCTTCCCATCTCGTTTGGATGTAACTAAATTCAGAGAGAATTTTCAAAAGGGAAGCAGCAGCATAATTTTTGAAAACATTACACGGATAAGATAAAAAAAATGCTTTTGATAATGTTAAGAAATTGATTTAAGATGTTCTGCCAGAGAGAGGTTCTGATCATTTTCTGTTGATCTGATTTTTCTGATCCATCATCTCTTTCACTTCATTCCCCATCGCAGAAGCCCTCGGTAATTCTGCTGTGTGGCCCCTCTCTCCCTTCAGCTTTGCCGGCGGCTCCTATCATCCTGGGCTGTAATATGTTTTATCAGACGCTCCCTTCGGTTGGTGCTGCCTGTCTGGGAAAATAATGCTGCACTTTCTCCCTAAATCAGAAATTATGCGCTGCCACTGTTAGTTGTCCAAACAGCATTCGACAAGAAGGTGAAGCTGTAAAAAAATTAGTTCTTGGTAAAAGCACAAGATTTTCATTTTAGAGGGGCTTTAAATGAAATCCACAGCCTGCTCTAAAGCAAATAATCATTAGGATTTAACTTCCTTAATTTCTAGAGTTATCCCGGAACATTTTAGGATGTTTTTCTTTGCGCAGTTCTCTCAACATCCTAGTCCTGTCTTCTTCCACTGCTATTGATTTTCCGTGAGGTTCATAGGGTTGCTTGACTGGCTTGTCAATGAGGTTATTTTAAATAAATTTCATAAATTGCACCATATTTTGGCAAATACCCTCCAGGATTTGTTTATTCCTTCTCTGTTGATTATAGTGCCATTCCAGAATGTCCTCATGTGTATGCGTGAGCATGTCCTGCTTTCGTAGATGACGACTAGGCTATGTGTGCCGGTAATTAGGAATCATTTTCTGGGCCTGATATTACATCCATGTGTTCATAATTACAGCTTTACACACAAAGGCCTTTAATAGCTGTTGATGCCAACCACTATTCCAGCTTTGCCGCCACCACACCCGTTCATGTCACCTTCATGTCACTTGTCACGTTCTATCCTTAACCCGCTAAGGCAAAACGAAAATGAACCGGTTGTGACGTTCCAGCTAGTTTCAGGTTTGGACTTTGACTCCAGAAGCAGTAGGATTTTGTGTTAAATGCGCGGCAGCACCCCACACTCTCAGATTTAATTTCATGTTCACCACATCAGTGTTAATTAGTTATTGCCAAGTGCACTCGACTGCCCCATGTTTACATAGGAAGTTCATGTTGTGGGGAAGGTGGCTCGGAAGGTCAGTGCCAGACTTGGGCTAACTCTATATTCGGCAAAGCCAGGTTGCATAATTGGTTCATTTTGCTAACCTGCTCATTGTGCGATGGCGTATGCCTACATACGGTTTCATTCACCTCCTTTTAATCCCCCCCCCCTTTTTACATATCCACTTTGTGGCTGCCAGCCTTTTTTAATCCCTCTTTCTCGTCAGCATCCATTTGCCGCGTCTCCTAATCCCATTATTTCCGTTCAGCTCCCATATCCCTCACAGTCCTTAATCCTACCTTCACGCCTTCAGAGGCCATCCATTTGCAGCTCCTTTCGCCTGCATTCATATCTTGTCATCTTTGCTTCCTGCCTTTTTCTACTCATTCCCCTACCCTTATCCTCCTCTAGACTGTCATTCTTGCATCACTTGCTCCTGATGTGCAGGAGTCTGGGGGAGACTTTTTAAGGGGATCAGACAGGTTCTGCAGAGTCCGGAAACCGCTGCTTCGGAGCGACAGGCCTAATGTCACTTCCATTTTGAGCCTGGTAATGAACCCCGTTTCACTGGGGCTCGACATATCTGCCTGCCGTCGCTGCGCGTTCTCGCCTTGTTCGTGCATCTTCCATCTTGACAGGTAAAAAGTAATTGAATAGAATGGAGGAGATGAATTGATACCTGTGGGGTTTCCTGCCATTATCCCTCGCTTCCCCTTCATCCTCATTACCTGAACAATTACTTTTTTTCTGGTGCGTATAGAAACCATGGGAGATTTTCAACCCGGGCTTCAGTGAATGGAGCCGAATTAACAGGCAGATCAAGCCATTGTTAGAGTGCAGGATGCCTCTGAAGACACCTGAAAGCCAGTGTAACCCCTGTCATTGTGCCCATTCCAGATCTGGAGCTCTAATCAGAGAATAATTATTACTTTTGCTTTGTTAAGTAATTCTGCTTAGGTCTTTTAGGTTTGTTTTGTTCAGGCGTGATTGTACCCATTTTCGATCCAGCTCGGCCCACCTCGGCCCCCTTTCAGCCTCCTCCCCTCTCCTCTCCTCTTCAGGCTTTTTTTCTTTATACCTTTCTATCTCCCACCCGTTGACCCTCTTCCTCCTGCAGTCTCCCTTGGGAGAGGATTCCCTCAGTCAGGCATTTGGTGTAATGGAGGATTTCTTTGAGTATGGGGAAGCTGTGCACCCACCTAACGATGAGCACACATGGATTTTATGGTACCCTTTTGCCATTTATAAAATCGTACTAGTAATAATTTTAAAAAATGGTACAACTTCACTTAAGGCCATGTTTTTAGTCATTTATAAACACATTCATAATGCATTCATAAAGCATTATAAACATGTCTATAAATATTTATAAAAAAGCATAACACATTATAGCCATGTTTATTATGCATTATAACTACATTTCTCTCTCAATGCAGTACAAAGCATCTTTAATGCTTGTACTGACCATTATTATAAGGCATTAAAAAGGTATCTATAGTGCATTATAGATCAGAGCTTCATAGAGCATTCATAATGCATAATAAACATGGCTAGAATGTGTTATGCCTTTTGATAAATATTTAAAGCTGTGTTTCTAATGCTTTATGAATGCATTATTTCTTATGAATGTGTTTATAAACTACTAAAAACATGGTCTTAGATGTTACCAAAAACTGTTATACTGTTTATAATTGTCTACTGATGATTTGCATAGTGTTATAAGGCAATTAATAATCTGATCTTATAAACCATTCATAACCCCTTTATAAGAGTAGTCTTATTGTAAAGTGGTATGGTTTCACTACACAGACCAGTGGACTCAGGGTATGTTCTTTTCATATGCATCACAGCCAAATAAAATGAATTCTAGCATTTATTTGAATGTTTTTACACATCAGTCGTAGAGGGGTGTATCCGTGGGATATGTTATAATTCACCCAGGCCACTTAATAGGATTTTTAAGGGAATTATGGGGGCGGGGTAATTTGGACTTTCATATCAACTGACATTGGACGCTCTTTTTTGTATTTTTTGTGCAAGTGAAATTAATATCCCCAGTTGTGATGCTCACAGGAAGAAAAAGAGAATATTAATTTGTCATCTTACAACTTAATTTCATTTGAAAGAAACCTTTTCTTTGCTGAAAGAAATGTTCTGTTGCAATAAAAAAAGAGCGTAATCCAGATCTCATTTCTGTCATAATTGTGATGTGAACTGGTTTTATGTATTATGTAATTTATAGTAACACCTCAACCACAAGCTTTTTAAATGGACTGTTTTCATCCTGAACTTGTATACAATTAAGGATCCATTGAAGTCTGTGATAATGCAACACATCTGCCTAAATTGTAGTGCATCCCTCTAAATGACTTTAACTCTGTGTGATGAGTAGTAACTCCAGTCTGTCTTGAATTAGTGTGAATCCCTTGTTTGGATTCTTGATTCAATTCCCGGTGAAGATGCATTTGAAATATTCAGCTGCCCCCTTCTCTGATTAAATTCAGAGCGGCCGTTCTTGCCGTCAGAGGGATCAGTCTGGGTTGCAGACAGGTCTTCCTCTGGGTCTTATAGCAAACAGCCTGAGAGAAAGGCAGCAGAGACGCAGCGGGACGTCGTTTATGGGAGTGCAGACGGCTGATAACCTAAGACAGCCAGACACAGCAGAGCCTGATACGAGACCACAGTGACGTTGAGCTGTCTGGCAATGATAATGTTTATTTTGTGCTTTACCACCTCTTCAGTTCAACTAAAACAAAGTGCCATGTAAACAGTTTGTTTTAAGGGTATGAAGGAACTTAAATGATATGTTTTTGGCTCGAATTAGGCTGGTAACTGTATTGAAAATGCATGGTGAAGGTTTTAAAGATACAGAAAATCGAGTTTAGATAAAATTTTACTTTCCCCTGGTCTGAGTGATCATTTTGCCAAGTGTGAAAATATTTAAAGTACTTTGGCCATGCCAAGTCTGTAAGGGCACATTAGCCTTTTTCCTCTCCTTTTAAAATGTTAAAAGGACAATTTTGGACTATTGCATTAATATCAATACTGCAATATGCATGCCGTTTTGCGGATGTTACAGCATCTGTGGTTTAGACAAGCCTCAATTTAAAGGATTTGTCGCCCATTGAGATATAGACGAGAATGTACTGTTCTTGACATTACGACAGGAATTATAGCTAGGTGAATGAAAGTGCTTTTCCCTTTGAGTGCGACAGTCACTTGTCTGTGTTGTAGATTTAAACGTACGCCTGGTTTCTCTTAACATTGTGCATTTCTTTATTAGCATGAGAGGGCAAATAATGGAAGTAGATACTCAGTGCATGGCTGGCCAATTACAGCATCGCCCAAGCTCATGCTGAGAAAAGCTGAAATGTTTATTCGTAAATGTATGTCATGCTTTCAAATGCGACATATACAGATTCATCGTTTCAAAGCCTATTACAAGTGATTTTTAATTTTTTTTTTTTTGAAGGCCATATTCAGCTGCACTCCACTTCTTAAACTGGTGGCCTGCAGTTCAGGGTGAATTGCAATTTTTCCTTTATGGATTGAGATATGACAGTAAGTGCTCCACGGATCGCCTCAGTGCAAATAGCTATATGTGCAACATAGTTACTGTGTGTATTTTCATAATAAGCATACCTTCTAAACAATGAAAAATGTTTGCCGTACATTCGTGGAATGAGAACGATAGAGAAGAACTGTCCTTATTTTGGTTAATTTCTAACTAAGAAAAACCGCAACTCCAAATTAATAGCTGCCAGGTCTGCATTCTGATATCAGATGATATACTCAATTTTAGTGGTAATCTGAATTTAATTGGCAGTCATGCTAAAATGTAGCTGGGCTAAAAGAACTAAACTAGAAGTCCGTCCTTCCATGCACTTCTCCATACATCCATCTTTAAAGGCAGGCATATGTCCTCAATGTCATGGAAACAAGGAATGTATGGTCACCCTGTGTATACAACCCAGTGCAGGGTTTCATGAGGATGCCCCTCTTGCTGCTATGTAATTTGGATGTTTATGGCTGTATTAGGACTGTTTGTGGTCCAAAATAGATGTCCATCTTGGGCTAAATCTGGACCAAGTCCGGAGGACTAAACACCAACTTTCAAATGTTTTTGGTCTAAATAAAGGCTATGACAGTCCAACCAGATGGGAAAACCATCCTTTCCTGCTCGTATCATGCTATCAAAACCATGCACTGGTAGGACTCATTATAACACGGTATAATCTACATGGCAATCATGTAATTAATGCTTAATACTTGTGGTCTGCAAACTTACTTCAACTCAATCTTTTTTTAATAATTAGTCAGAATGATCATTGTAATAGTGTAAAAAAAATAGGAACCTTCATGCAGATCAGATTATTTACATATAATGAGCATTTTGCTAAAAGATGCAAATGTACAGAAAAATGTAGAGCGTAACAATTCTACAGATAGAGTTCATGCATGGAGGCTGTCTGTACTTGAAACTAAATTACTAAATTTAATTTGTCTGATCCCCTTAAAAAGTCTCCCCCAGACTCCTGCACATCAGGAGCAAAAATTGAAACTAATATGTTTATTGATTTGAATATTGATTGACAGGTTTGTCAAATATTCAACTATAAAATTATGTTGAGACAAAAGAAAAAAAACAGTTGTATCTTTAAGATCAGTGAAATGTATAGCTTTATAGTATTTTCTCCTCTATCTAAGAGTTGAAACATAATATTTACATTTACAGCATTTAGCTGACGCTCTTATCGACGTACATTTTTCAAGTTCAGGGACAGTTCCCCTGGAGCAAGTTGGGGTTAAGGGTCTTGCTCAGGAACCTAGTGATGGTAGTGCCAGAGGTGGGACTCGGACCTGCGATCTCTTGGTCCAAAGGCAAGAGTCCTAACCACTAGACCACCAACACTCCGATAATAGCAACAAGAAGGTTCAGGCCATTTAAACCATGTGTGATGATGATGTTGACTTTCAGTATTCCTTGAGGGCACAAATCATATGTACATCTGAACGATGGAACAACTCTTAAATCTGGCTAATTATAAACAAGTCTTAATACAGAAATGTATTCGGGAGCAGCATTAACACAGGTTAAGTAAGTCTTAGTAATAATTAAAAATTCCTTTTGTGATTTTATAGAGTAGAAGATGGCATTGAATCGAGCTAAACATGGATTTTGTGAAAGAAAATTAAAAGCATGGCTCTGAAATACTTTATATATGTGATTTTTATGAGGGACTTGTTTCATGCACTCATGATGCCTGTTTTGACGGTTTGACGATTGGGTTGACCATAGCCAGAAATACAAAAAGCTTGTAAAAACCCAAACACCTGGACCACAGAGTACATGCAGGGCCTCTTATCCTCCCCCCTGAAAATCCTCTCTGAGGAGCTGTGCTGAGCTGCCATATTTCTGACACTCATGATCCTGAGCGTTGTGCTGCCGTCACTCTCCCACCATCGCGAATCCTTCACTGTGTAAAAATCCCATTTAATATTCAGAACAGAGGAAGGCTTTGTGTAAAAGGACAGAAGTTATTATTGATGAAATGTCTGGCTTGAAATGTCAAACCATGTAATTAGAAGACTTCCATTAGCTAAACACTGTGGTACCTTAAAAAAAGCAGGTTATTACCCTGCTGGGCCAAATTTTTATTATTATCATTATTATTCCTATTCCTATTATTTTTTATTACGTGCAGAAGAAGTGTTCCTGTGACAAATGACCAAGCTTCATAAGAAACAACATCCACAATTTTGTGTTCTTGAATCTTTTTGTTTGTTTTTTTTTGTGTTTTACTTGTTTAGACCAGATTTATTCCTTAATGATATCTAGTCACGGTCTCCTTTGAAAAGCAGCAGTACTGTCAATCATCCCCACAGGCTGTCCGTACATTGTTTGCTACGATGGAGTTTGATATATACAACTCCGCCATCCCCTTTAATGTTACATGAGTGGCAGAAACCAATTTAATTTCTCTTTGTTTCCATGGGCCCGCGTCTGCTGTTTTGAGCTTTGGCAAAATTAGCTACAAGAGGGTGGCGACCGTGGCTGTTTCATTGTTTCTCGCTTATCTGTGGGGCTCCTGTTGACGGGGCCGGGTCCTTCACTACACTCTCACTGTCGTTCAATCTGGCATCTCCTCACCAACACAACATAAGAGATATTTTTTATGCATTCCTTTCCATCATTTTTAGCAGGAGGGCACTAAGGGAGGGGTAAAGGAAGAATGGCATAAAAAAGTAGGGCCGGTTCCAGAATTAAATCATTAGGGGTGCATGTGAAATTAGTGAGGGGCACGATATGCATTCGTGTAAGTCATTGAATTCTACCTGAGGCTGCACGTTTTAATTTGAGGGTGCTATGCACGTTTTTGCACCATTGTAAACCTGAATCTGGAATCTCTGGTCTGATTCCATTGACCAACTGCTTCTGTAATTTTGTAAGTGCTTTGCTCTGTAAGTCAATACAAGACTAATAGGCGACAGAAGTAACATTTCTGGTTCAATTCAATTTTCCTTTGAGCAGGACAGTTGCTCTGTCTGTTTCTAGCCTGGCTGTTTTTCCGATACAATGGAGCCTTTATGTGATTAGTATATGTGCTGATGTAGCAGATGGCGGCAACACGGAACGTCGCGTGAGATACATTTTCAGGGTGAAGACCCTGCAGCAAACTGCGTCTCCTCTTGGCAGCAGGTCTGGAGTCCAGGGACACTTCCAGAGTAATCCGACCACAGAGGTGTTGGTGATGAGCAAAGTTCCTACATCAGGTGGGTGGTGCGGCAGTGCGAGGTTTGAAGACATGACACCTTACAGCTCTGACAAATGAGTCACAGAGGAATCACAAAAGTGCTGTAAACGGAAATGTGCAGAACGACACCTCGAAGGCCAGGGCGGGGGGTGGGAGCTATTCCAGGAGTAACAGTCTTTTTAGAATCGATTATTATAATAAGACTTATACGGTTTCACAAAAATTGTTTTTTCTGTATTTTATCGTAAGTACTGGTAACATTTTACTTGACGGGGCACAAATAATATAGTATTATACTATTACTTATGCATTAATTAGCCACAAACTAAGTCTTAGCTACATGCTGATCTCATGTTAAAACGTTTCACGATTCATTAATGATGAATTATCTCAAGCAGTTACTATATTTTTTACTATATCTTTTAATTCTGTAAATCTTTGAACTACTGAAGAAACAAGTAACAAACAACACAAGTGAAATACTCATCTCATGTTTGGTCATCATTTAATGAATCACGCCATCTTTTATCTCAACTAGCGACTATATTTGTTCATGATTTGTTCATGATTTGTACTTAAGTAGTAACTGAGTTATTAATAAGTATCTGTGCCCTGTCAAGTGTTACCTATTTACTTTGATTAAATTGTCTGAAATGGAAGCCCTTCTGAATATGTCATATTTAGTGTCCTTTCCTGTACAGTCTGAAAAAAGGGTATAACCTTGGTACAGTTTTGTTCTCTAAGGTACAAACAACAATAACGTACCCTCAATGGTACAAATATCTTCCTCAGAGTACATTTCTGTACCTTAGATTATACTACAAGGTACATTCCCCTATAGCTATGGTACAATTGGTAGACCCTTGAGGGTACAGCCCCAGTGGTACAAATTGGTACTTTTTCTGACAATGCGGACTGTCCTGTGCTCCTTGTCCCCTCCTCCTTTGTGTCACATGCACAGGCTGCTTTGTGCATGTGTATGTTCTCGCCCAATGAGAGAGTTCCCAAAGAAGCATGTGACACGGAGGCCTCTGTAGGGCTGACCTGTAATCTGACCTGTAATCTGTGCTAGTGGCCCGATTACATGGTACATTCCTTTTCAGTTTATTTAAGTGTCTCTCTTTATGGTGGTTCTGAAGATGGTTCTGTCTCACTAACTGTCATTCAAAACCGTGGTTGGTTCTCGTCTCGTACACCTGTCCATCTCTGCTTTTAGCTAATGCATTAGGTCTGACAGCAAGGTCTATCACAGAATTTACTATCTGATAGCCATCACATTTCCTGGTAGTTTTAAATGGTCCAGTGCCAAGTCTTTTCAAACACTGTTGCTAGAAAATTCTGTTGTATATGGCATAGTAGTTAATGGTCTGCCTGCATGGCAATAATTTAGACGCGAGCACAGTCACGGTGACACAGCGGGGAACTCTGCGGCTCATGTTAATTTTAATTGGGAACATTCTGCGTGAGATGCTGTTCACCATTAGTAAGGCAATGGTGAGAAACATCTATTAAAAGATCTCCGACTCAGGTGACAGAGAGCAGCAAACCTTGAACAAAACAGATCATCATTTATAGATATAAATCAGATCTTTAGGACACAATTCAGCACTTGGAGAAAAGGGGATTTCACAACAAAAGACACACAACTTGGTCATTGGTCATTGCCAAGCAGTGTTTCCTTTGCTCTGGATTTAGAAGTGAAACTGCACTTGTTGGTTCAGTGAGGTTCTGCCTTTGGTTGAGAGATTATCATTGTATAAAAGTCCATCTCTTAGAACAAACATTTAAATGTCTGTAGTTTTCTCTAAACGGATGAAGTCAAAATTTGCTATTAAAAATGTACTATATTACTGTATTGACTTTCAACACAACATACTTTGATTGGGTTCTGAAAGTAGGCACAGAAAAAGGTAGTCTTGCATGCCTGGAATTCCATTTTGCAGATAAGCGTAAGCGATAAAAATAGACTTTACTTTCCTCTTTTTACTCTGTCTTCAGCATTATGCTTTTCCCGTGAGGTGGGAATGCGTGCTAGGTGGGAGTGTGTGTGTTGCACGTTGGAGGGTGTGTATTTCTGTGCGTGAGAGAGATGGACAGCCCGTCGGTCATACAGCAGCATCCCTCCAGTGCCTCTCATCTTTCAGGACCCTTAATGAAAATGGAAAGCCTGCTCTGGCTCATCCTTATCAGGTCATGCCGTCTGACGGCGGCCCCCAGACAGCGACAGCCCGCTCTCCACTTCATCAGCTCACGCCTGACTCCCGCTCCTCCTCTCAAGATGGTAGAAGGTGGCCAGTGCTGCCCGACATCCTCCTTAAACATGGGGGTTGCCTTTGGGGTGGCAGACGGCTATGGGAACTGGAGCAGTTTAGGGTTGGAGCATGTAAGTGTGAGCGGTCCAGCTGCTGGTTCTTTTTGGGCTATAAAACCTCCATTGCTCATCTGCCTTCTGCAATTTGTGATGTTCGATGGGATTTGGATGTGTCTCCATCAGGAAGACACGTTTGGATTGTGCACTCCGTTCAGCTCCACCATGATCCTGAACAATAGGTGTGCCTGCCATTTTAACTTGCATGGAACAATTCTGCCCCAAAAGCAAAGCAAGTGATTTAATATGAAATTATAAATATATGAAAAGTGGTTTTAATATAAAATTGGCAGATTCTTTGGCCTGAAATTCATTTAACACACTTTCCTGGAAAAGGCAGTACAATAGCAATAAACAGTACTTCTCCGAATCACAAACCTACATTTAAAAAAAAATGCTCTAACTCAGGTCAATAATAGACATCATCTTTTCTCTCAGCTGTGCATCTCTCCAGTCTGTCCTCTATAAATAAACGCTCCCAAACTCTGCATATATTTAGCAAGAAATTACCCAGTAGCGTCACTATATTAGTAAAGCATAAGGTAGCCAGTACCTCGTACTTTTAGACCAATATTCTGAATGTTTATATCAGCCAAAACGCACCTTGCAATAAGAAATGCACACGTGGTGTCCGTTTTTCATAATCGGAGACATCCGTCGGTTTGACAGGGTAGCGAGGCCAGGCTGGTGTAATTGCCACAACCTGTCACTTTGATGCATGCCGTCGTCATCTGAGCAGGATTGGGTGGCCAGCAGGGGATGCTTGGCTAGTCTGCCCCTCCCCCACCCCCCACCCCAAGCAGCCCCACAATGTATTGTTTGCTCTCAGTGAGCTCGGCATGAGCCGTGTCTCGGACGGCACGTGTTTTCCAAAGAGCATAGGACACACCTGCCTCAGCTTTATGTGAGGCCTCAGGAGAAGAGCCAGCCCCAATAACAGCATCTGCCACCTGCCGGCCAACAGCCCCAATAGCAGCATCTGCCGCCTGCCAAGCATCAGCCCCGATAGCAGCTCCTGCCGCCTGCCAGGCATCAGCCCCGATAGCATCTCCTGCCGCGTGCCAAGCATCAGCCCCGATAGCAGCTCCTGCCGCCTGCCAAGCATCAGCCCCGATAGCAGCATCTGCCAAGCATCAGCCCCGATAGCAGCTTCGGCCATCAGGATTTCCCTCCGATGCTGAAAATGTCAAAAAGTATAATTCGGATAAAGAAATCTCTAATAAAGCTGTAACGCAACTCAGTGTTTAACAGATATGCAGCTTTGTCTGCCTTGTGATGGAATAAATAGAAATATTTTAAATACATTTTAATAAAAAACAAAACGATAAACATATAGCAGAGAACTATATTTTAATGGGCAATGTATGCATTTCATCTAATATTTTACAATATAAACAGAATATCTTTATTGTCAATGAAACTTCGTGTGTTTTGTGTATTTTATGAAAAACACGTGACTTATATTGTTTAAAATGTTTTTACTGATGTTTTTATTGGGAAAACCCAAACCAGCTGTGATTCCCATACATACCATTTTTTCTCAGTATCACTTTGATACCCCTCCTGGAGCCGACACCTTACCGTGGTGGAGGGGTTTGTGTGTTCCAATGATCCCAGGAGCTAAGTTGCCCGGGGCT
>JAODLD010000038.1:4762232-4779573 GCA_026781065.1 Mormyrops boulengeri
AGAGGAGCTGGACGAAGTGGCTGGGGAGAGGGAAGTCTGGGTTTCCCTGCTTAGACTGCTGCCCCCGCGACCCGACCAGGAACAGCGGTAGTTAATGGATGGATGGATGGATCACTTTGATATTCGACTTTATTGGCTGTACTGATGCACATTCCATGCTTGTCTGTTATCAATATCAAAGGTTTTTAGTTTTGCATTAATGGGTTGGACAGTTCAGTGTAATTTAAGTCAGTCATCAGCAGAGGTGGAGATTTCAGGTTCAAAGAGTACAAATCCAGACCAAGATTTTGTTTCAACCACCCAGTTGAGTACTCTGTGACTGTGACTCTTTATGCTCACCTGGTTGGTTGAAACAAAATCCTGGTCTCGACTTCGACACTCTGGACCTGGAATCTCCACCTCCGGTCATCCGCGTGCATGAAAGTGACTTGCAATCAAATGAAATATCATTTAGAATTTTCTGAAATTTAAATCATGTAATGCAATTGATTTCCTTCTTTTCCTCTATCTTTTAAACCTAAAAAAAAACAAACAAAATGCATTCATCACAGAGTTAAAGTGAAATGCTTCATTAAAAAGCTTTTTTTTTCTGGGTAACGTTGTTTATGGTAAACAGCTGCTATAAAAATACCATAGTACTGTAATCTGTATTATTCATTGGGGACCCTTCTCAGTCTCAGAGCACCAGGAAACAATTTTGAAAGAATGTAAATCGGCATGATCTTTGGAAGGGATTAAACTATAATAAAGCATCGCATTCATGCTGCCCCTCCTACCTATAATTCCCATTCTCACATAGTCCATCTCAGCGTCCCACTTCATTATCCCCCGCTGTAGCCAGCTCTAATAATGTATGACCAACCATCTGATCCCTTCCTGTTCTCACAAATGCAAAGGGAATGCAAAGCAGCAGGACCAGAAATCGTCCTGCAGATGATCGCCGTTCGAGTAGCGAATTAGGAGAAAGGAAAGTAATTACAGCCTTTTCAGCCAAAATATCCAACCATTTAGTTCCATCATCCAGATGGTATTTGGCCACATGAAAATGGAACCTGAGGTGGAGCCGTCGTTACACAGAAAAGTATGGAAGGGAGGGCATGGCCACTGTGGGCCACAGTGGGTAGTGCTGTTGTCTTGCACTGCCAGTGTTGTGGGTTTGAATCCCCCTGGTGAGTGTGCGGTGTTGGCCTGTTGTTCCTATGTCATGCAGGTTTTCTCCAGTTGCTTTGGTTATCTGATGATGTGTTTGGGCTCTAAATTGTGTTTGTGCACCCTTTGACAGACTGGTACCCTCGGGTGCAGGAGAGATCTTTAAAGTGGCTGGGACCAAACAGTGAGCAATGAACTTTAAAGCTTATCCAGCTATGACTGATGAGGTATTCGGTGTGATTTGGCTAATGGTCTAATAGACTAAACATTTTGATTAACGACGGCCAATATATATACACTGTTACTTTGGGAACTCCATACCAGACAACAATCACCCATAAATGGCCTATGGGACAATAGCATATAAACAACAGGGGGGGGGCATGTCTAACCTGTCCCCCCTCCCCCAGCCATCAGTGCACCTGGGTGTACCTCAGCATTGTGCTAGGCCCCCAGGTGATACTCAGCAGAATAAATGGTTAAGATAGATGGGTTGGCTCTTATTAAAATTCAGTGCAGAAAAACTGTTAATTAAGCTGTTTACAGCTTATCAATAATGAGCACGAAGAGAGGAATCTAACTCTGATGGCTAATTACCACAGGAAGAGTATCTTTGTATTGATTAGAAATGACTGACATATTTGGATCCTGTGTTGTGGAGTGTCCTTTAGGCTTAACTGCAAATAAGCATTTTAGGTAAGTGCTGACAACATTCCCGTGCTTCTCTGTTGGGATTTTTGCCAATTTTCTTGTGCAGACCCCTCCAGGTTTTCATGTTTGTTGGCTTTCATGCTGCACCTGCCTTCTGTAAATCTCCCCAAAGATTTTCAATGGGATTTAAATCTGGGGACTGAAATGGTCACTCCAGGACGTTCCAGGATGTAGGTTGGGTTGGAGGTGTGTTTAGGATCATTGTCTTGCTCGAGAGTCCACTCATCACTAAGGATCAGTTTCCCAACAGAAGGCATCGCGTTCCTCTTTAAAACGGTCTGGTGTTTCTGGGAATCCATGATACCGGGTACCAATCAAGACTGCCAGTTCCTGCAACAGAAACCATCCCCACAATGACCCACCTCCATGCTTGATTTTGTGGATGATATTCTTCTGGTCATGAGCCTGGCTTTTTTAATGTCTGACATACTGTTAGTCTCTGCGCCCAAATAGTTCCAGTTTCCTCAATCTATAGAGCTGTCTCCCAAAACTCTGCAGGACCAAATTCCTCCTGGCATATTCTAGTTAACCTTTGATGTTCTTTGTGGTCAAGAGTGGAGTGTGGCCATGAAGCCCTTGTTTGTTTAGTGTTCTTCTTATTGTTGCCATTGACACGCTCATGCTCACCTTCATCAGGTCATCCTGATGGTTGTTTTGCAGTAACACAGGGGTTGTCCTGATTAAGTTGCTAAGGGCTCTTGATGAAATTTTGAGATTCCTCCCTCAGCCTTAAGCTTTAAACTTCCTTATGACGCTCCTAATGGGGTCTTTAGGAATGTTACATTTTCAGGAAATCTTCATACACCCGCTGTCCTCCAGGTGCAATGAAGTAATTTCTTCTCTCAGGTTTTGCGAAAGCTCCTTAGTCTTAACCACGATTGCAGCTCACCTTCACCACGTTCAGGGGTGGGGTTTTCAAACCTGGAGCAAATTAAAAATAATTATAGCATTCCCAGAGGGTTAATTATGTTTGAGCTCCACTTCAGGCCATGAGAACTAGCAGAAGGTTTTAACGACAGCAATATTATATAGAGGTTGAATAATCGTAACAAAACAAAAGCAGTTGGATCCTTTTGCTCTGTCTGATCCTTTTGCATTTTCTGTTCAAATTTGGGTGCTTTATATCTGCACTACAATACTTACAATTTACCCACTTATTGACATTGAACAGATAGAAAATGTATTATTTGAAATTACTTGCGAGGTAACCTCAATCTACATTGTAATTGTAATTTGGCTTTGTGATGTGCCCAGCATATATTTTTATATGTTGTTTACTTTTGAGATCCATATCAACAGAACAGAATTTCATTTTCTATCAAAACAACCAAAACTTTTTTCTGAAGTCAAACTCTGCCTTTTGAGTACCTTCTGAAGGGAATAGCTTCTGTGTGCCTGATGCTCAGACGAAACTAGTCCCATCGTGCTGGCACCAAGGACAAAAATGGATGAGATTTCTATTCCAGACCTTTCATACTAGGAATTATCAGAGCATCTGATGTAGTGGGTCGTGGAAACCTTGACGGGCCACTCGGTTTGATGAGATCTCGCAGACGTGAGGGTGCAGCTGCAGCATTGTATCCTGGTACCGCTGGAGGATGTCAGACCCATCTTTGTACAGCAGCATCGGAGATGAGCAAGTGAGGTCTAGTGTGACAAACACAGCTCAGCTTGGAGGTGCTCTCATTTAATTGGTGATGCATGATGAAAAAGCAAAGATGCTTTTGTTCGGTTGTAGCCAAATGTTCATGATACTTATGTGGGTTTGTGGGTGACTGTTATGGATGGTAAGATTCACCGATTTGTGTCAATGGATTGGCATTAAGGTTCATAATGTGATTCAAAAAGTGTGCTGCGGATACAAGTTGGGATGAACTCAGGACGCATAGTTTCTGACATCTTTGCATTGGTAAAATTTGATTTATTAATTTATAATTATTAGTAGAGGCCTTATACCTTCATGACCAATAATTTTTGACCAGAGATTTTACATTAATTGATTCCCCTAAACTGTTTCTGTATCTGTACCATACTGAATTGTATAGCATCATATTCTTTTGCATCGCATCATAGCGCGTTGAATCACGTTGCATTGAATCAAATTATGTGGAATTGCACTGCATTGCGATAGAGGTGAATCATATCGCATTAGGAGTTGCTTCATATGTAACTTTAATATACAGATCATTGGCAGTGCATAGAAATGCGTATCACATCGGCTTCAGTGCTGGAGATGCTAATGATGTAGGAGAGAGTTTGAGACACCCCTGCGAGATGCTCATCCCTAGTGACTGTAGTCATGGCCAAAACTTTTGAGAATGACACAAATATTGATTTTCACAAAGTGTTCTGCCTCAGTTTTTATGATGGCAATTTGCATAAACTCCAGAATGATATGAAGAGTGATTAGATGAATCTCAATTAATTGCAAAGACCCTCTTTACCATGAAAGAGCTTAATCACAAAAAACCCATTTCCACTGCATTTCAGCCCCGCCATAAAAGGCCCCCCTGACATCATTTCAGTGATTCTCTCGTTAACACAGTTGAGAGTGTTGATTGGGACAAGGCTGGAAATCACTCTGTCATGCTGATTGAGTTAGTCGAATAGCAGACTGGATGCTTTAAATGGAGGGTGGTGCTTGAAATCATTGTTCTTCCTCTGTTAACTATGGATACCTGCAAGGAAACCACCATTGTTTGCACAAAAAGGGCTTCCCAGGCAAGGATATTGCTGCTAGTAAGATTGCACCTAAATCAATCATTTATTGGATCATCAAGAACTTCATTAAGAGATGTATGGTTGTTGTGAAGAAGGCTTCAGGGCGCCCAAGAAAGTCCAGCAAGCGCCAGGACCATCTCCTAAAGTTGATTCAGCTGCTGGATTGGGGCACCACCAGTGCAGAGCTTGCTCAGGAATGGCAGCAGGCAGGTGTGAGTGTATCTGCACGCACAGTGACGCAAAGACTTTTGGAGGATGGCCTGGTGTCAAGAAGGACAGCAAAGAAGCCACTTCTGTCCAAGAAAAACATCAGGGACAGACTGATATTCTACAAAAGGTACAGGGATTGGACTGCTGAGGACTGTGGTAAAGTAATTTTCTCTGATGAATCTCCTTTCCAATTGTTTGGGGCATCCGGAAAAAAGATTATCCGGAGAAGAAAAGGTGAGTACTACCATCAGTTCTGTGTCATGCCAACAGTAAAGCATCCTGAGACCATTCATGTGTTGGGTTGCTTCTCAGCCAAGGGAGTGGGCTCACCCACAATTTTGCTGAAGAACCTAAGAACACAGTCATGAAATAAGAATGGTACCAAAACATCCTCTGAGAGCAACTTCTCCCAACCACCCAAGAACAGACTGGTGACGAACAGTGCTTTTTCCAACATGATGGAGCACCGTGCCATAATGTAATGTTCTGTTGATATGGATCTCAGAGGTAAACAAAACATCGACAAATTGACGAGGAAACTCCCCAGACCTTAATCCCATTGAGAATTTGTGGTCATTCCTCAAGAAGTGGGTGGACAAACAAAAACCCACAAATTCTGACAAACTCCAAACATTGATTATGCAAGAATGGGCTCAGTCAGGATTTGGCCCAGAAGTTGATTGACAGCATTCCAGGGCGAAATGCAGAGGTCTTGGAAAAAGAAGGGCCAACACTGCAAATATCGACTCTTCACACTTATGAAATGCTTGAAATTATACTTCAGTAGACCATAGAAACATCTAACAAAAAGATGTACAAACACCGAAGCAGCAAACTTTGTGAAAACCAATATCTGTGTCAGTCTCAAAACATTCGAACATGGCTGTAGTCTGACAGTAGGCTTGATGCCAGGAGCTATTTCTTCCAGATGGTAATTTACCGTTGAAAATACAGAATTGTTTGCAGTTGCTGAGGCAACTTACTTTTTGCCCAAACATCAGTGTGGAGAAACTTCATTTCCATATTATTTATGGACATATAATCCTCTATCCATCCATATACCCACCAGCCCCATGCAGGGTCATGGGAGTCTGGAGCCTTATGGTCTTAAAATCAATTTTTTTTTTTAGGAAAAACACCAGAGTAATGGACAGGAGATGGTGGGATAGAGACAGCTCCTTACTGGCTACAGGAATGCATTGCATAATAAGTATTTATGATGCGTGACTGGGATATTTGCATAACAGAAAGGAGGTTCTGTTTCAGGTTGCTTATCTAAAGTCAAAAGTCTCCAATGATGACTTCAGACACACCGACTATGAATAACAGTAGCTGGGGAAAATTGCATAAAAGTAACAATTTGCATGGATATCATTTATGGCAGTTTATTTATAGGATTTTAATGGATGACTGTGGTTAAATATTCTGAAAGGTTTAGCCAGAAAAAAACAACCAGTTGTGAGTTATAACTGGATAAATGAAGAAATAGTACACAGCTTGAAAACATATATCCAATATCGTAGATCAATGCAGTACATACATCATGAAGGCACGGCTTACCACACAACCTTCAGGAAAGTCTAAAACGCTCTGAAAGTCTAAAACTCTGGAACTGAGTGATAAGATGTGTATCGCAAGTCATTTTATATCATGCTCCCCCTCAGGTTCAAACCCTGAATTCTTAATATTTGTCCAGGAACCTTAATTCTGAGCCAGGAAAAGAAAAGGTTGACAGACCTCTTGTTAAACTGTAGACACTCAATGTCTGAGCATGGGAAAAATGTTACTCATCCTGTTTGCTTGGAAGACCTGTCTTCTTGGATTTTTCTTGAAATGTAATACCACCAACAAAACTCCAAACTGCACATTTTCAAGGTATTTGAGGTGTTCTTCCAAAATGATCAATCTAGTACTGTTCTGCTGTGTGAAAGTCATACCTTTCAATATTATGCATTATACACTACTGTGAGAGAGACAAATATACTTTCCTACAGGTCTCACAGACCACACAGAAAAGCAGGGGACTGAAACGGCATTGGTGGTAATAAATACTGCGATGTGTATGACTGCTGTATGGCAAACCTACAATAAAAGTCATTTTAAAAGACGGTGATTACCTTCAGTTTCAGGATACAGATCAATCAAAGCAGTTCACTCCATGATTGAGGTATCAGACAATACACTTAATTTTAATACCACGATTGTCTCCTTGACATCATCCCCGTCACAAGAAATCATCGAGATCGCAAAAATGCCTTCCACTTCCCATTGTCAAATACGCAAAACATATTAGCCGTGCAAAACAAAAATGCCTTCCACTTCCCGTTGTCAAATACGCAAAACATATTAGCTATGCAGAATGTACTTATACAATATTCATGTGAAAATGTCAAAGAAAGCAGTAAATACATGTTCCACATACCCAGGGTTTAATCACTGAGTAGTTAAAGAATAGAGATAGCAGCTCAACTCAATGATGTTGCAGGAAACAGTTATGCAGAGATCAAGCCAGCACTGAGCCACGCTGTGTTTAACACAACACATGAACCATTGAAATAGGCTCCATGCTGGTATGATTTTCATGTCATCAAAACCTTGAACCAGCATATTTAATTTAGCTAAATAGTGTTGTTCAGCTTCCATGTCATTGCTGGTGATTTTAGTAGTTTAGCCTAAAAATAAAAACTGGTGGAATACAAAAAAATGGACACCATCCAAACAAGTGGACCGCAGAGCAGTCGAATGCAGTCCCCCCACCAGACACTTCACTCCTTGCAAAGAGATGAGTTGTAAGTGTTGCAGTTCATGTTTTAATTTACAATGATTTTCTCATCAATTCGGTATTATAAGAACGGTGGACAAGCTTGAAGTTTTCAACTATGCAGCTTGCAAAGGTCACAATCTACATAAAGTACTCTTCCTTGGCACTTCTCACATGGCAGCAGACAATGGAGAGATCTCTTCAAGGCCTCTCCTGCATGCAACGAGTTGAGACCTGACTCCGGACAGTCAGCTTCAGAGCTGGGGCTCTCGTGGTCACTCATACGGCGGAGGTCCTCCTCTGATAGGAAACAGAAACTGATCATCCAGTACCTCTGGGGTCCCAGTCCGTGACTCAGTCGGATTCCTCAAGCATGGATCGAGCAAGCGCTGCTGTTCTGTGAACCTGGAGCCTTTTCCCCAGGCGAATGACAGCATGGGCCTCAGAGGAGGTAGTATTCCTCCAAGGATTTGATGAGCACCGTATCCTTGATGTCGCTGAACACCTTGCGGATGTTCTGCGTGTCCGTGGCGCAGGTGAAGTGTGGGTACACTGTCTTGTTCTTCTCGTCCTTGTTCTCCCTGTTCACTGCCTGCTGGATATACATCCTCTCTATGAAATTCATGGCTGCCAGGGGGTCCTGTCTCTGTCCTGGAGAAGGAAGGAAGAAACGGCAATAAAATATGTAAGATAAGAAACTGCAGGGGGACTGATAGTGAGCATGAATGAAGCTGAAAAGTCATTAAAACTGAATGGGGCAGTGTGCAGGAAGGCCAAGTCGAACTTTTTTTTATACAGCTAGATGTACAGCCTACTCTCCAAATTCAAAATTAAATTACATAGAATTATTAATGGTATTATATAAAGAAGTCGGTAAAACTTTACTTAAGGCCGTGTCTTTAGTCATTTATAAACGCATTCATCATGCATTATAATGCATTCATTAAGCATTATAAACATTTATCAAAAGGCAGAATGCTTTATGAAGCTCTCATCTATAACGCATTATAGATACCTTTATAATATATTATAATGGTCGGTATAAGCATTAAGGATGCTTTGTACTGCATTATGAAGGTATCTAAAGTGCATTATAGATGACAGCTTCATAAGGAAGTTATAATGCATAATTAACATGGCTATAATGTATTATGCCTCTTCATAAATATTTATAGCCATGTTCATAATGCTTTATGATAGTGTTGTGATGCATTATGAATGTGATTAGAAATTAGTTAAAACATGGTCTGAAGTAAAGTGTTTCCAAAAGAATAATAAAAGAGCTATAAAATATGTGAGATATGAAACTGCGGGGGGACTGATAGTAAGCATGAATGAAGCTGAAGAGTCTTATTAAAACTAAACAGAGGAGTGTGCAAAATGCCAAGTAGAACTTTTTCATACAGCTAGATGTACAGCCTACTCTCCAAACTCAAAATTAAATTACATGGGATTATTAATGGAGATTATATAAAGAAGTCTTCTAACTTATTCCACCTGCAGCACAGTCAAATGGAGGGCAACAGCCCTTCTCCCCTGAGAATCTGGTGTTGCGCAGAGCTGGGTACATCTGGTTGCCATGGGCAACAGAGGAAGGCACATTAAGTGGAGCTGATGGATACCAGAGTCTGATTGGATCACAGTATGGGTACTAGTGTCTGATAGGTGAATCAGCCGCCGTTCACAGTAAGATCATCTGTGAGGTCTGCATTCACAGGAGTCAAACCTGTCACTACCCAGCCAAAAGCAGTACTGTGATTTTCCAGTCCTTCCATACAAATATGGAAGTTACCTTGAAAAGTAACACAGTCACTCATATATAATTGATGCTCATATTACCAGGAAAAGGTAATACACACAATGGGAAACATCAACACTTTCCACCACTATAGAGCTTGTAATAGAACCTAGGATTTTACTATTTGTAAAAAAAAAAATAAAAAATACTCCAAAGAAAGACCATTGTGTAGAATCTTTAAAGATGCCTCAGTGATTACAGTCTGGATGCTCTGACCTTTCAGTGGGATGAGCTGTACTTGAATTAATCTGTTTCCTCTCACGTTCTCTCTGTGTCTTTCTACTGGCCCATTAATTGAATCCAGGAGATGAATGTATTGGCATTTGGCTACCTGTGAAGCTGGGGAAGTACGTGTGCAGATCAGACGTGCGGATCTTGTCGGCAAGGATGTCCTTCTTGTTGAGGAAGAGGATGACGGAAGCGCGGAGGAACCAGGGTGAGTGTATAGTGGTGTAGAAGAGTGCCATGCTCTCTTCCATGCGGTTCTGAAGGGGGGGTCAGTTAAGGTTAATGAGCAAGAGGGAGATAGAACAGTGGTGGCGAGAGATAAACAGCTTATTCACCCCGACACTGACACTGGGGAGGGGGTTCAGAATGACAAGCAGGTGGAGAACTAGTGTAGAAAGAGACAGAGACCATATAGCAAGAAAATGTAATAATATGAAAATGCACTATATACATTTGAACTGAACTGAATTAAACTGAAGTGAAGTGAAAAAGAGGTAAGGTTCCATAGGGGCCCTTCTGGAAGGAACATAGGAACAAAAACAGAAACAGATCCTCACATCCGTATCCTTCTCCTCCAGAACTTGGTCATATTCGCTGAGGGAGGCCAGGAAGATGAGAGAGGTCACATTTTCAAAACAGTGGATCCACTTCCTGCGCTCTGATTTCTGCCCTCCCACATCCACTATCCTGCAGAGGGAGGAAGCCATGGGGGGGATTATCAGCAGGCAGGGAAGAACCCTGTTACAGAATCCTCTACAGTTCGTGAAAAAGTGCAGATTATTATTATTTTTATTGCTTTATATTACAATATAAGAACAACTGAAACCACCGTACATCAATACTGCTTTAGATATCTCTTAGGTATTTGCAAAACAGTGTCATCTACTGGCTAGATAATTGTACAAGTCCAGCAGTTGTGGCAGTCAATTGACGTTTTCTGTAAATGACCAAGAAAATGCGGACTTAGGCACTGCAGTCTGATACAGGCGTAGACAGCCTATGGATCCCCTTCCATATATGGTTTATTATAAAATCTTTTCCCTAGTCATTGTGAAATTAGCCCCACAATGTCAAGAAAAGAAAATCTCACCCCACCCTAACACCAAACTTTAGATAGCTATTTTTACAGTATTTGCGTTTAGGGCATAATATAGTTATTTAGCAATGTTTTGAGTAGTTTTTTGGTCATCCATCTATATTCTATGTCCTATGCAGGGTTGCGGAGCCTGAAAGCTACAGGTGCAAAGCAGGGAATAACCCAGGACGGGGTGCCAACCAATCATAGGATACAGTACACATCCCATTCACACCCAGGAAGTTTGTTAACTCTAATTCACCTCAGCATGTTTGTGGTCTGTGGCGGGAAACTGAAAACCCCGCGACGACACAAGGAGAACATGCAGACTCCATGTATGCAGAACCAGGACGGAGACTCAAACCCTGGTCTCCAGAGGTACAAGGCAACAGTGCTAACCACGGCACCGCCATGTTCAGTAATATGTAAACAGTAATTCATACAATACTAATGCTGGAATTAAAATGCTTAACTCCGAATCAGAGGTCGCAATTTCAGGTCCAGAAAGTAAAAATCCAGACCAGGATTTTGTTTCAACCAACCACTTGAGTACTATTTGACTGTGACTCCTTACGCTCAGCTGGTTGGTTGAAATAAAATCCTGGTCTGGATTTTTACTTACTGGACCTGAAATTGGCACCTCTGCTCCAAATATCTGCAGCGTAGTTGGAGCTGACCACTATAAAATAGCTATTATGTGCACCAGTGCGCTGATTAGTTAGATCAACAGTTAAATTTGTTTTGTGTGCAAGTTTTTTCATTTAACTTTCTGTAATATTCTCATTTACGGAACAATAACAGTAATTCCCATTAAAATCTGTGTAATTCAATAAAAACACGACTCATATATTGTGCTGTTGTTTATCTAAATGATATGATTATTTTATAAATCAGTTCATCCCTTTTTTTGGTTGTTGGAATCACACCAGGTTTTCTTTCTATTAGATTAAAATGATTTCTGGTGGCCCCGTTTTTATTTGCTTAAATGAACCAAAATAGCATTAAGCAGTTAAATTTAGCAGCAGAATTGAGGATAACACCCTCCCCCCTTCGCCTAATTAATTCGTCCGCGCTCCTCGCCACGGACAGGCCGGTCAGAAACGTGCCGCTCGCTGTGAACCTCGCCTGGCTGCAGCCGACCTTCTCATGCTCAGCGCTCCGTGTATAAATATATAATCGCCTTTACGGCAGAAAAACACCCCGAGGTATCATTAAGGTCCAAATCCGATAACAATTCAGTAATGGGCTCTGCAAAAGCCGGTGCCACAGCGGGGCGTCTGTCGTGGCGTGGGGCACGTCGACCTGGCAGGTGAACGCTGGGCAGGATGCAGGATGGTGACTGCGCCACCCGGCGAGGTGGACCCTTGTCTTGATGAAGCAGCTGCTCAGCTTGCTTAATTAACTGACAGCGTCTGCGGTACTTTCAGCCGGCTCTCTGACACAGCCTGGCAGGGCTGTCCCTCCTTCCCACGGCGTGACGGCTCTCTTCTCTCCTGCTGTCAGATTCCAAACCTGCTTTTTCCAAACTCTGTCTTCGCAAATTGTAATGAACAAGTGCCTTCTGCTACATTCAGTACCTAGAGGGTTTGACGCTCACTCTTCTGTTACTTTGATACACTGCAAAACTATTACCTTTTGATTAAAATAACAGAAATAAATTGCTACTTCAAGGTGGTACAACAAACACTGCATATAAACTAAATGTACGTACATGTGTAAGACTCACCCTTCACTACGCTAAATAATGCTTATCGTTATCGTAGCTTTAGCATTTAGCTTTATCCAGCCTCTTGAACTTCCGGCTGAAACGATTTTAAGTGCTAATCTCATCAAGTGTCATATCGTGTGGCCACTTTAGGCCCCTCTCCTGTAAATAAATACATTAACATCTACCTGAGAGGCATAATTAGTTCCCCGAGTGCAACAACACAGACACTCGTGTCAATTTAACAACATAATGTAATATAATATATTCAGTCTGAGAGTACTGTGACGTCCCTTTGTGTGTCGAAAGAGCAGCAGCATCATAATATCTCTGGTTATGATTTGTATACTGCTCAGCTATGCCACACATATTAAAATAAAATATACAGTAGTTCAGGTGCTACTCCCACACTTAGTATGGATGAATACGTGTGAATTTGTGTTATTGCTGAGCTATTTCAGTCATCGCTACACCGTCGAGAGTGAGGATCTCAGATTACCTGAGGGAAATCTTGTCCACGGTGAACGAATAATCGTTAATGCCGGTCGTCGGCATTCGGACCCGCAGCACATCCTGATCGGTAGGGATGTATTCGTGAGCTGCCATTCGTCCTAAATTAGCCATAAAGCTATCAAGAGAAGAAATACTTATTAGGTTCTACTTTGTTACATTACATTTTACTCACAACCTCACACTCAACCATTTGGTGGTACCAGCATTATGGAATCGAGACTATTACACATACGTACACGCATCCAAAAAAATATTTAAATTAATATAAAAATGGTTAATAGACTATTTTAATTACCCAGCTAGTAAGCAGAAGTGGCTTAAATATGTTATTTACAAATGTATTAAATGGATAGTGATTTCAGCATTACTAATTAATCATAAAAGGATAAGCACATTTTTATTGTTGTTCAGCTGAAGCACACCTGGTTGATTTTGAGACTCCTCTAACAATGGCCATTATCTGTGCCTGTTTATTAGGCTTGCTCGCCATCTTGTGGTCTTTGTCAGTATAGCAAAAGATGGACATGTACAGTACATCTATTCATTTTCGAAACATATATTAGCCAGGGGGAGATCTATATATAAACTGAAAGATTGCACGTTCGAATCCCTGACCAGCAAGGTACTGCCCCCAAGCACTGCTCCCTGGGCGCTGAATTAGCTGCCCCCTGCTATGTCACATTGTCACATATGAGTTAAATACAGAGGACACATTTTGTCGTTGTGCACTGTGTGCTGTGGTGTGTCAACAATGACAATTAATCACTAAATTATTTATATATATATATATGTGTGTGTGTGTGTGTGTATATATATATAGTTGAAAACTGTAACATTGCACATCATATATAAATGAAGGAACTGCTTTATTGAACCACAAATAAAACTACACACACATACACACACACACACACACACACACACACACACACACACACACACACAGAAGCTTAGATAGAACAACCAACAAGGTAGAACAATCTAAGCTTCCTCTTGGTGTATCCCAGTACATTACATATTTCTGGTCTTACCGCCTGACGGCCGTAGTAACACCTTCATATCTTACATTGTGATTCATGCGTTTTTTTACAGGTGAAGATTCACCTGCATGTCCTACATGTAACACTCCTCTAACTATTAAGGAGCAACATAACCAACTCAATTCATGCAGTCCCTTCAGTTTTCAAGGCTTATTTTCTGTTGCTGTCACAAGCTGACTGCCACACATTCCTTGTTGTTTGCAGAATAACGTGCTTCATATTGCGCTGCAGATCAGGTGGCAGAGCTCCGTTACTCACTACTCAGTAGAGTCCAGTAGTTGGTACTCGCGGCGCCGGCTGTAGCAAAGTTTGAGGCCGGAGTCAGCCCAGAGGCGCTGGATGGCATCAACGTGGGGCCGCTCCATCTTGGTGAGCTGCAGGGTGTCTACCTCCTGCAGCCGCTGAGCTAACACCTGGAAGCCCAAATAGACAGACGTCTGGGTATATGTTTGGAGAAATCGTGGTTGCATGTGAGGTACTCAGATACGCTCAAATCACTGTGTTCATCACATGTCTATCACATTTACTCTGTTGGGTATTTTGAGCCTTGCATTTATTCTCGGCCTATATTATGTCCTAATTCTTAGTTGTCTATTGTTATGGTATCTCCAACAGTAGCAAGCTATACCAACAAACATTTCAACTGGTCTTGGTCATGTGGTAATAAAGATTTTGATTCTGAATATTATAACTTTGTCTACCTCATCAACAGAACAAGTGTCACCCACTTAGCAAGGCATTTCCTCTTTCCATAAATCTTAGACAGAACAAAAAACGACACTTTCTTTAGACTGGATATCGCTTGGCTGGATTATTTTATCAGATCAAACAATAGGTACAGAAAGTCAAGGTGCCTCTAATGAAATGTAAATATAATCTTCTCAATGATTGTGATGGGCATCTCTAAATTGCCCCTAGTATTGTATGTGACCAGCAACAGGCAGCTATCCCACCTAAGGTTTTCCCCTGTTCCCTGCCTTGTGCCTCCTGAGACAGACTCAAGGCTCAACATGACCCTGTCATGGATAGATGGATAGATGGATGGATGGATGGATGAAAAGATAACTACAGCCAGCCACAGATGTGTGTGTGCAGTCATAAGGTCTGTGAATTCACACCTGGTTTTCAGGGTTGTCGTAGGGGATTTTAAGTGTGGTCATGGCATTGGTCATGGCCTTAACAGCAGTGAAAATGTTCTGGAAGACCAGCTTCGTGAAGGCCCGGCGATCTTCCTCCGAGTAGCCGCTCCCATGGATGATTCGCATCTGTTTGATGAAGGTGGTCTTTCCGCTCTCTCCTGTGCCTAGAAAGGCATCATGGGAAGGGACAGGAAATCAAGAGCAGAAATGCGGGGTGAGACATGGGCTGTGGACGGGGAGGAGAGCTCGACTGGTCACTGAAACAGGCGTATGAGCAAAAGTCAACAGTAGGAGCTGTAGGGTTTTTCCCAACTTCACATTTTAATTACAACAAATTCCCAGCACTGACCTCTGTGCTGAGCTCGTTACCAGCAAGGCTGCCTTTCAGCATCCAAAGGTTTTTATGGATAAACATCCAGGTACTCATTGTCCCAGGCAGTGACGGTGTGGACTAACAGTCTCACTATAACATTCTGTAAACCGGATAACAGTAACTAGTGCGGTTTGTTCGTCTCGGCCATGCGTCTCCCATTCCTCTGCGAGCACCTCCTGTTTGCCGGGCTTCAATCCGCTTCACCACCTGTGCAAACCCAAGCATCTGGCAGCATCAATTCCTCATTATTTCCCACAGTCATAAAGATAAACTTCCCTGAATCATGTGCTGTTTATGCCATTTTCTCGTATTACATTCAGAGGTCTCCATTCCTCAGTTGAGATCTATTTCTTTACACTCACTGTCTATGAACCTCAGCGCCTATTTTTGCTGATAGCAGCTAATGAATTAACAATGATTTCACACACACACACCGGCATTTTTTTTGTTGTTGCCTTTTTTAAAAATTAAAAAACTTTCTTCAACCTGGCTGACGCAGACAGGCATGTAAGTTTTAATTGTTTAGGTTTATATCTGAAAACAAATGGCTGGCGAGCATGACATGACATAAATATATTTTAATCCTTTAATACACAGCATTATTGTATGAGACCTCTTTAATAAGGAAATATTTTCAATGCATTCAAACAATACAGCTTTGACTTTCTTGTATCCCGAAGTCCAAAAATGTCAGGGTGTGCAGCTGTTCGAACAAATGAAAACTAATTAAATTGATATTTAAGTAATTTTAAAAAATGTAATTAATTAGTTAAGCATAATTCAATGTTTGAAACATTTGAACATATGAAAAGTTGCAAAACGCTGTGGTTTTAACTGAAAAACATTTGTCTGCAAATTTCCATAACAGAGTGCGGCTGCAGATGTACGGTGAAGCAGGTCCACTGCAAGCACGTTAGAGCTTTTCAAAACTTTTATTGTGAAATTCCATGGTACTCATGGAGGTAGCGTTTGTTTTTCTTTGCCCTTTCCATTAAGATTTAGCGACATCTCAGACAAAGTTCAGTTAAACAGACATTACTGTATATGTAGCTAATGCAGTAGAATCATTCTTTAACATTACGACGTTATTTAGAACTCAAACATTTATTGTCAGAGGGTGTGTTTTTTCCTAATATCCAACACAATGAACAATAATTGTAAAAATGACTGTTTAGATAGTACACGTTATCAATAGAAACGTAGCAGATTCCTAAAAAAATCCAACAATTGGACTAATCGGTAAAACACCCCCTGGTGCCACAGTGTGCCGTGGTCTGTCAGCAGACCTGCCTGACGAGGGGTCTGCAGCCAGAACCAAATTTACAGTAATGTCAGGTGGCACAACCTTTTTCATTATTTAAAAGTTGTTTTTGAGGACAGTGGACTAGATGTTATGGAAGTGTTCTTCATGGTTCAGTGATAAGGTTAGTAGATCTAACTCAAATATTGACAAAAATTACCATTTCCAACTCATGGATAGGATGACAGTTTCCACATCAGATGGTACAACCCATGGAAATCCATGAAAATACTGTAATACAATTAATGTTTTTGTTTTAATAATTGTATGTATAAACTTGGTATCAAGGACGAAAGTTTGTGTAGGTGTTCCAAGCAGATGTCTATTTCATATGAGATGAGCTTGAAATGGCAAGTAGCACATCCGCAGTTAATATTACTACTAATCATAAATGCTAAAGACGTATAACAATGATGTTTGATGCACCAGAGGCACTTAAATGGTTACTTTATGAAGGTTTTCAATGTGGGAAAAAAATGATTGCAAAATATTTTTGGGTGCACCACTGGACTTTTTTTCTTCGTCATCCACCCTGGCGCAGTTCGAACAAGTCATTTGGCGAGGGGTGGAGGAGGCTACTGCTTTTTTATGTGGGGGGGGGGTTTAAAATGAGGAGTT
>JAODLD010000038.1:4787469-4814812 GCA_026781065.1 Mormyrops boulengeri
AAGATGTTTTATTTCCTCCAAAGACATAGAAAATCACAAATAACCTGAAATTTTCCTTGGGTCTCAGGAGGATATTGCCAACCTACTGTGTGCCTACAACTTACCCACTGCTCTCTTCGGAGTACTTCTGCCCTCCTGTGTTCAAAGGTGGTATTACACGGTCAGGTTACTCTTGCTTGACCGATTTTGCGGTATGAGAGTGGAAGGCGTCTTCTGCTAGTTGGATCCACTCTCATCACGAACTTCCATTTCTTTGGTCTAGTTGTTTTATGTATTATATGGGTTTCTGAAATTTTATATATTGAAATATTTGTCAGGTGTTTGGCTTTAGATAGACTGACCCAGACCAGGATAAGAAGAACGGATAAACGGATCGATACATGGAGCATAAGTACATACTGTAGGAGAGAACGAGTGGGATGGGGGGGGGGGGGGGGAATGTCCCCCCCATATTTTAAATGTGGCTTCATTCACCCTTCCCAAAAAATAGACCTTTACATTTAAATAATTCAGTTGTGTCCCTCCCCCCAGTATCAAACTCTTTCTCGTATTCTTGGATGGGTGGATGAAATATTTCCTGCATAGTGCATATGTCTATATGAGGTGGTAAATCCTGGCCATTGACAGCTACTGACTTGATTTATTGGACGCTACCTTGAAATTATGTGTGTAACTCGTACCAATATCCTGATCTTTCTGGAATGTCAGATACGCATTTGACGTTTTCTTCAGCAAAGTATCTCAGATGTATTCTTTTAATCTCTTAATTTCTACTTCATTTTAACTCTTTCCTTGGCTATTGTCAGAGTCAGATTAAACCTTGTAGTTTTGCTGGAAAAACAAAACACTCTCTGCTGTACAGAAGATGGGAGGATGATATGTCTTTCTGGTCGAAGCTCTCCCCTCTGTGATATTTTCTATAATACCTGCCCAGAAATCACACTTATCATAGATCAGAACTCTACATGATCTTATCATCAGTGTCGAACTGACGCAGCAAGAATATTCTTATTGCAGATGATCACAAATTTACCCAATGGGGAAGAAACAACATCCTGTCTATTGACATTTCATTCACAGCCGACAATTCAAATCATTTGCACAACTGTAAAATACCCACATTCATAGCTCCATAGTATCATCCCTTAACAGAGTTACTACGAATATTAACAAGAAATATAAACACTGTCCTCAAGAAATGCTTCACTGAAATAAATGCTACTGTGTAGCATCAATTATTATTATTATTATTATTATTATTATTATTATTAACTGGAAGTTTAAATGTGAAGGCATGTGTCTTTGACTTCAGTAATTAGCTAATTGTTAATATGCTTCCCATCCTTAAAGCCATAAATTGAAATTCACAAACATTATATCCTTCCATACCCTCCTCATTCACTCATTTTTCTCAAGGTGGTTTTGTGCCAACAACTGCTTCAACCATAGAACATATCAGGCACCGTTCTGCTTTTTTTGGAATAATATACCTACTCAGAATTAGGATTCAAAATATGTAGCAATTCTAGTCTAAAAATATATACTCCATCTCGTAGTTAAAGGGGCGAGGTGAGACCTGGGCAAAAGCCAGGCAGAGCTATTTTTACTGGCCTGCAGGATCATTAAAATGAAAAAAGGTAAGGTTTTATGTTCAAGTCCCATGAACATTTGCAATTACAATTGCTACTTCCATACTGATGCTTTTGAACAAGTGAAAACTGATTCAGATTGTAGATCTTTTAAAAAAATGTATGTTCAAAAATCTAGAAAATCTGGTGTATCTTTCACGGACATGAAGATAATCGTTAAAAATGTCCCCTGCTCACATGGTGAAACTTCAATTTGGTCCTTCACAGAAAATAATTGCCCAGGTCTGTGGTAGGTGAATCATGGCAAGAGAGCTGTTTTGGGAGACAGCCACTTGGTGTCATCACCTTAACAGTGCGAGTGGCCATCTTTATTAAGTGTGCTGTGCTATGATTTGATAAGGACTGTCTCAGGTCTCTCTCGGTATATCCGCTGCCACCGGGTTGTTTATTATGCTGTCATAGCCTACTGGGATTATTCTCTACTCAACTCAGCTGTCTCAACTTCTGAACCACCCAAACATAGCCATTTTTTGTAGCACTGTCTGCCTCACACCTGGGCAATCTGGCCCCCAGCTCAGTGTCCACTAACCCATGTATGTAAGCCATACATCTTGCGTGCATTAGTGGTAAAGAGAAGCTGTTTTGGTCTTGGCTTGTGATTTAATCTTTTGCATCCAGCCATCAGCATCTAGCATCCAGGTAATTAATCATTATCAGCCATGTTAAACTGACACTCATGTGTGTATCTACATATTTATGATCTGTGACGTGTGTAGTTGTATTATATTCATTTTCATTTTTAATCTTAATGCATACCATTCTATAGAAAAACTCGACAACTTCTGTTTTCAATTTTTTTATGCAATTTGATAAAACATACTAGAATCAATTTTGCCAAAATAACTAAATTGCAAAATAAATTAAGCATCACTATTCTATTCTAAAATCTGTAATATTTTAAGCAATTGAATTTATTCTTAAAAGGAGTGCTATTTAGTGTTTTGTTGTTACCAGAGAGTTCTGTGTAGTATTACTGCCATGTTGTTATTAAACAAGCATTTACATGTTCAATAAAACGTATTTTACCTGCATTTCAAGGAAGCCATAATCTGCAGGACCAAACAATGAAATGTATACCGTGAGTTAATAGCTTGTGGCATTGTGCGGATTCCGCCATATTCACTCTTACAACAAATTCTGTTTCACAAGAATGTAGTCAATGATGGATCATGATGTGAAAACAAAAACAAAGATTAAAGAAAGTGAATCAACAATGCATGAAACGAACAGCAGAAGCAATCCTGCAGCAGCTGTCTGATAGACATGGCGCTCCTTTCTACCTAAGCACCTATAACAAAATGATATCCCCCCCTTTTATCCTGCAATGAGGAAAACCTGGGAATTTAAATCCTCATATTTTTCCTTTGCAGCGCTTCTCTTTCCTTCTGAACTAGCTGATGTTTCAGCCAAGCTTGAGCTAGCACTTGTCTCATGGCCCTGTTGCCTGTCACACCGCAATTCAGAAACTCAAGGTTTGGAAAAGGCGTTGAGCATTCATAATCCGCTTTGCTGTTTGTCTGTTTCTGCCATTAATTTCAGGGCTGTACATGGTCACTGATGTAGGGATTCAGCGATAGTCTTAATAAGGACTGCTAGACACTCAACTCTGACCCGCAGATTTGAGTTCTGGCTATTTTTGGTACCTAATCACTCATGATGGATTTAAAATAGCAACTTAAAAAGGCTGAACGGGACATACAAACCATGTAAATATGCAAAAGGACTACCAAAAAGGTGGGCTCTGCTTTTTGCTTGCATATGCAAAGCAAAAATGACAAGAAGAACTGTTTTAGTGCCAAAGTAAATAGGTTCCAACAAAAGTGATAAAATTTGGCCTTAACAGCAAGGCAATATCAAACCCATTTATCACAAGGGCGATGCAGGACACAGCCGTGTCGCTAATGATTTTTGGAGAGACTAATGACTTCCAACCAGCAGGGATCAGAATGATACATCATCACCACACCTTTTAACGCTATGAAATGTGTTACGCAACTCAGCCATGGCCCTCAGCATTCCAGAGAAGTGTCAACACACAACATCTTAAACTGAAGCAACAGGACCGGTTTGTAGGTCTTATGTTATTGCTGCAATTACGAAGGCGTCATTTCACTGGTATTCTACTACCATAACCTGCACTTAATAACCTACAGTTTGTATTTTGACTAAAACAATGTATGTTAAGTGCCTTATTAAGAATACAAAAACAGGACCCTCCTCAGAAATTAATATGCCAGGATTCTGGTTTTTCCAGATTCATGGCAACTAGTTAACTAATTGTCTTCTGCCCTCACAAGCTGTATTATGGCTACAGTAATTGCAATAGATCATCTCAATTAGTACAGGATATTAATATACATGAAACCATAAACAATAACTTTGAATAACAAGTCCATTTCATCGCTATTTCATTTCACCGTAACCATAGGTTTTCATCACTCTTTAATCAACCTCACAGGCAGTCTCTGACAGAAACGAATATGCAAAAAATGTGTATGTTTTCGATCATTTGTGGTCCCTGACCCAGCAAAGCAGTGGTCCATTTTGCTTCGTTCCATTTTCTTCGACGACGAGAATCCTGTGATGTCGGTTTAATACCATCAGCCTATATGTTAATTAGCAGGCATTTAGTAGGAATTAGCTCTACGACTGACACGCCCAGCAAAGACGGTGGTTGGGATGTGAGAGCTGGAGTTCCGCGACCAAACTTGACGCTCGGGTAAAATCCGCCCCCGGAGCGAGCGCGCATCCCGCCCCCGCTCCGTCCCAGTCTCCGCACCGCGGCAGCCCCAGCCTCCATTTGCCCTCCGCTTGCCAGTCATTGTGCCTGCCTGTGGTAAGCTCACCACGGGGCTGAGAAGCGGACGGGATCCATCACCTGCGAAACGTTAAAAGGCCGATAAAGAGGGCTTTTCTCCGGGTATTTAGCATCAGTAACGGCATTAACTCCCGGAGTCCAGTAGCGCTACATTTACATTTCTGACCTACGGCGAGTATATCTCCGCAATTGGGTACCTAGAGAGTTAGATAACGAGCTTATATCTTA
This sequence comes from Mormyrops boulengeri, assembly GCA_026781065.1. NCBI lineage: Eukaryota > Metazoa > Chordata > Actinopteri > Osteoglossiformes > Mormyridae > Mormyrops > Mormyrops boulengeri. The sequence goes on from JAODLD010000038.1 coordinate 4,792,165, forward strand.
ATACCGTTAATACCGAAAGGAAAAGGACAGGTTTTCCCGCAATATAGGCTGATATTTTGTACAATGTCGACGGCGCTTTTATGTAGTTTGCAGCTAAGCGCGCGCAGCTAATGAGCAGCGCGACGGGCGCTTTCCACGCCGCGTTTCGGGCTCGGTTCTGGGGTGGCTCGTTTTTAAAAGCCGGGGGAACGGCGCGGATGTGGCAGCGGACCGCCGTGTCCCGCAGCCTCCAGGAATCGGGCTTGTGAAGAGAAAAGAAATTAATAATAATAAGCCACAGGGCAGCGGAGCGCCGGGCGGCCAGACGGAGCAGAAGGCGCCGGGGGGGGGGGGGGAATGTTCGTGTAAAGGTTTCGGGGAAGCGATCGGAAAGCGGCGTCTGCCGGCCGAACATTACCGCCGGGAAACGGAACCAGGCGTCTAGGCCCGCAGCCTCATTCACTCGAATTATCGGATTTTTTTTGTATCCCCCCCCCCTGGTCTCCGCCGGGGGCTGCAATCAGAACGGGGCTGAAGCCGGAGCGGTCTCGGTTACCAGGAGGCGACCCGCTGCCCTCCATTCTTGTCTGCCGCTCGGCCCCCCTCCAGCCCCCTTTATCTCCCTCCCCCGGTTTGCAAGCGGGGACCGTGGACATTAAAAAAAAGTAAGCGTGTGCGGTACGCCCCGATATAAACGGGCTCCCTAAAAACGGGCGGGGGGATGACTTTAGAGTCCATGATGGCTTGCTGCCTGAGCGAAGAGGCGAAGGAGTCGAAGCGGATCAACGCCGAGATCGATAAGCAGCTCCGCCGAGACAAGCGGGACTCCAGGAGGGAGCTGAAGCTGCTTCTGCTGGGTACGGTGACCGTCCCCGCCCGCATGTCGAGCGTCAGCCGCGGCGCGCTTTATGCATCCCCCCCCCCGAAAGGCGACGTTAGCCTGCTAACGCCGACTAGCCTGCCGGCTAATTTTCGCGGCGGACCGATGTAGCTGTAATTATAACGGCGAGCCGCGAGCCGACAGGCATGTTTAAAAGGAGGCGCAAAGCGTGAAGGTGTGTCGCGTTAAAATCCCCCTTTTGCATTATGGAAAAAAAAATGTCATCTGTTTGTAAGGAGCGGCTGAAGACGTTTAGCTAGAACTTGGCATCTGGCGTAATATATGAATGCAGGCGAGCTGCTAGCAAATAGTTAATTTATACCTGGTTATAAATACCTGGCCTGCCCCAGTATATTGGATACGGAGCGACATGTTGCGCCGGGGGATTTCTGACATGAACAAGACTGGGCGACACAGGTGTAACTACTGTGGCAGTCTGAGGGACGTGGGATGCGAGTCTTCCCGGTGACACTTGTTAAAATGATGCACACGATCGTTATGTATTGCTCCCCCATATCCAGCGCAGCTAAAATATGGTTGCATAAGTTTTCCAGCGGCAGGTTAATGGCCCTGTAGCTGGATATCTAATACGCCGCGCGCAGCTATTTTATATTGTCTGTCTGTTCCCGTGCGCTCCATGAAGTATTGCATTATTCAGCAATGGTAGTAGCAAGACTTTGATTAATTCCGTCGCTGTTCTGTTGAAGCAGGCAGCGATCGTCTGTTTCAATACATGCGCACATAAATCACGTTAACTCTGCATGATGTGCCTCACAGTCACACACATGCAGTAAACCGGACCGCTACCTGACGAGCGTGGATTTAATTATCTACGAGACAATTACATAATATCTGTATGAGCCATAAACCGCATTTTATATACCTGGTTCAGCGTATAGTACATCTTAGTGGTTGGAATTTATTTCTTCCTGATATGGCAATCAGATGTAAATTTGACTGCAAATCTGGCATTTTAAAATAGATTTCTGGGGAATATTTGACTAGCCCTTTGATTTGACTGTGAAATGCGTTTGACCGCCGTTAAAGTGCAGATGAGCAATCCTAACGCTTTGTGTGTCTGGATAGCTAATGTAGTTTTGCAGTGATCTGCTCATGCACGTAACCACAGAGAGGGGAGTGTCATGCTTTTAAAACATGGCAGGAAATATAGGCTGCTCTTTCCTTTCGGTAATTAGCTAAGGACTCCAGTGAATCCTTATTTTTGGCGACTATACGAGATTAAGTACTGTGCTGTTGCAACTTGAGATTTCGCTTATGTATCATCATATTGTCCAGCCCCATAATCCCATAATGCATCACACGTTTTATATTAGTGGCAGTATTGTGGACTTTCCTAATTAGGGTTTTACCACTGAAAGAGAAGTGAGACGGCTTGTTTTTAATTCCTTTTTCGGAAGGTGTTTTACTGTTAAGTGTATCTGTTTAAGGAAAAACAAAATTTAGAAAATGTGTGTCAGCTGCAATGAGCGGACCCTGTTACAAGGCCTTGTGGCAGGAGTTTCAATAAATCACCCTTTGCTTTGTCAGATATTTCTTCATTTGGAATGACGTCGTGCACTAGCCTAAGAAGTCAGAGCGCTGTCAGCGAAATGTTTGCAGTTATAGATTAAGTGTCGTGATTTTAAATTCTCTTGTTTGGAAAGCTATACTGTTATCACCCCGCATGAAACCTGCATCATAAACAGACCCTATCTCACTGAGACACGCAAGGCAGACGGAGCTGGTCGTGGCATGGGGCCTTGAGTAAAGACTTCTAAAGACAAACAGGGCTGTAGAAAATTAAAGGGCAAAATAAAGTATTTAGGTTACTGAATGTATATGAGTCAGATTTTTTGTACTTTAATATTTAGGACAAACTAATGTTATGCCCTTGGATTTACAGTTAGACTCTAAAGTCACAATGTTTTACCAAGTTATTCCTTACTCTTTATATGCACACATTTAATGTCACAACCACCTAATGACTATGTATTAATTTTTGTAATAGGCCACTTGCTGGCAGAGAATGTAACATCATTTGTCTAACAGCTAACAAGTATTAGTTCTGCTTCTAGTTGCTTTGTAAGTTTATTATATTCATTGAACGTTACATAAATGGTTCGGTTTTGCTGTGAAACATGGTCGCCTTCTGAAGCTGCGTGCATGATCCTTGTGTAAAGAGGATATGAATATCTTGTATTCTATATATTCTGTTTTCTGTAGCCTATATATTTTTTGTCTAATGTCAATCGCTAACCGGCTTCCCTCTGAGCCACTTACCATCGGGCTTACCAGACTGGCTGAATGACATTATATAATTTTTTTTTATTCGGTAGAAGACTAAATGGTGATCTGCAGGCCAGATTTAATATTGAATTATAAACATGTCACAGCCCTGTACAAAAACCTTCTCAAAAGTCAGTCCTTGACACCCACCCCGTATTTTGGGGGATATTGTAAAATGAAATGCTGTATCCCGTTTTGAACCAGTATCGGATGAGATTTGTACTGTTTTTGGATTGTGTGATTGATCCCCTTGCTCATCAAGGTTTATTGTCAGATTTCCCCGCCTCGCCAGATTTTATGGTCTTAAACCGTCACGGGGTGGGGTCCCATACTTCAGATTGAAAGTGGCAACTTCAGTGGTCAATGAGCCAATGAAATCCTTCGTTCCCCTCTATGGAAAATGACTGATGTCCAATGCAGTCATCTCTATTTTAGTAATAATGTCTTTAGCTCATGCGCTAACTTTGAATATTGACAAAATTTTTAATATGCCAGCAACAAGGGTATAGGTTTGGGTTCAACCTTAGTAGAGACCAAATCAGCCCCGAACCCCTCCTGCCCCCGTAAACACGCATGGTAGATCCACAGTATTGGTAGGTACATAGCCTTACCATCCATACCCAAATATACCCCCTTGGCAAGTAATATCGGCCAGGAATCACACATTGGACCGGTACCAATTATCTTGATTTTTTTTTTTTTTTTTTTGCCCAGCCAGTATCACTTGTTAACCAATATATCATGCATCTGTAATGTCTTGTATTCTACATATGAAGGTGTAATTTAACTGAAGCTTCGATTAATTTATTTTATGGATCTTACGTGTGTTTCCCACATTTAAATGTATTTCCACTGGTATCCTTCTGCAGCCCAAAATGCTGTTCAGGTGGATACTCTGCGTTGTGACTGTGTGCAACTGGCAACCTGGCTGGGTGTCCCTCCCTTGTGACCGTTGCTTCATTTATAGTCTTATGTACTGATTTCTTTGGATGTCATATTCATTACCCCAACAGTAAAGTATTATTGTATTGTTATGGGCAGATGATCACAACCTGCAGAGGGGTCTTTTAAACCAGTCCTGCTTCTTACAGGGCACCACACTACTGCCTGGGTTGGGTATAGAAAGGTTTCTGTATTTTTATTCTAATTCATTGACTTTTGAAAAGTAAGCCATTCATTTTCAGTGAAAGAGCGTCTCGCTAAAGTAGAATTGTCAGTAGAACATTTCGTAGTATGTTTCTCCAATAATCATTCATTAAAGTGTTAATGATTAATCTTGCTCACTTTTTCTAAGCGCGGAACATTTTCCCGCTGGGTTCAAAGGTTTATTTTCGAGCCGCGAAGTTGTTTACTAAGCTCCACTATTCAGAGAGACAGTTCAAGTGCTCTGGCCCGATTTGCTTTGACTTAATTCTGAGACCTATGTTCTGTGTAGTAAGGAATGTGTTCCTATTTCTAACCCTAGATTTATTTCACCTGCATTACATCAGAGGGCTTTCTTTGGAATTAAATTAAGAAATGAAATACTAGTTCTTCGAGGCAGAAAGAATAACTCTTAAATGTTGCAATAATATGCATTAATTGTTCGGTAGTGTATAATTGGAGAAACACCCAGGACTGGATCCCAGTAAGCCACAAGCACGTCCTAGGAAGGGTCCAGGGCACCTGGACACCCTGGATGGCCTCTCTGTTGCCTGGAATGCACTTAAACACACACAGTTGCACAATATTGGCAATTGAGTCGCCAATTTGCTTAACTGCAACCAGTGGGAGGAAATCTGAGTACTGGGAGAGAACCTGTGCAAACACTGCGAGAAGATACAGACTCTATACACAGGGTTCAAACACCCAGTGCTGTAGGTAAGGTGGCACTGTTCATCTCTAAGCCACTGTGTCACCTGAATTTAATTTTTAAGGTAAAATATTTCAGCTGGAAATTTGAGAATGAATGTTTTGTCAGAATGATATGACTTTGCCATGCGGTGTAATGTGGTGACTGTTTGCTGTTCATAGACATAGAGTATAGTTACAACTCGCTTGTATTTTGACGCCTCGCTTTCTTCCCATATGAATATTACAATATCCAGGTCCAGTTTATTTTTTTATTATTATTATTTTTTTTTAGTATTTTATAGCTGAGCTTAATTAAGTCTAATTTTTTTCCCCAAAAAGTGTGCTTTATGCTAGTTCTCCAGGAGTTGGCAAGGGAGGCTTCTGATGGGGCACTGGTGCAGTGACAAATGCGGAAAGGTTAATAAGTATTTTGTTAGGTGAAGAATAGCGTTCCAGGCATGGAGTTGAGTCACAAATGAGTTTCTTTAATGAAGATCTCAGTTGAGTCCCAGGTTGTTGTGACTGAGCCCCAAGTCACAGTGTTCAGGTCATGTCAAGTCGCTGATCTCAAGTGTTATTTAAAATTGATTAGAAGGCGACGTTCAGGCCCAGACTCATAATTGTATGTAGCAAATTGAACTTCCACTGTAATGAAAACTAGTTGCATAAATCTGCCACAAGTGCAAATGCCCTAGTCTTTGAGTTTTGAGAAATGAAACTGAACAGGAATTTACCAGCCCTTTCAGAAAGGGGACACAGCAGCATCACCACACATGGATAAACGCAGAGTGTGTGTTTCCTGGATGCAAAGTTGCTGCAACTTGTCTTAGTGTCTGGTGTGGAAAGGAATGCCGGATCAGCAGTGTCTTCTGACGGGTCTCCATTATTGACTTTTCAAGCCTCCTTAGGATACTGGCATCCCATCCCAAAGAGGGTGTTTTTAAGGATATTGCAAGTTTCCAGGAAGCAGTTAAATTTGAAAGTCCGTAGAACTCAATGAATCCATAACTATTCTTCTCTAAACTTTCCAACTGTATTTTTCATTGTAGAGAGAGTGGCTTATTGTATCCTTTCATTTGAGTCTCAAGTAGATCATTTTTCAATCTGCTAGATTTGGGAATAATTTTAGCTCTGTTCAGTGTATGCACATAACATCAGTAGATGCTGCTCTGTAGCTTTGGAACCTAAAGGGTAATTATGAGACTGTAGGTTAACTATGTGGCGTTTAATTAGTTCTCAGGGCTGCAGTTGTCTTTAGATGCTTTAAAGGGGTCAGTGTTTAGATTTAAGAACGCTGCAAGATCTGAAATTATGAGAGCTTATGAAGTGCTTTAAGGTGTGCGCCATCAGTCACTTGGTTGTTAGGCCATCAGTCAGTTGGTTGTTAGGCCATCAGTCAGTTGGTTGTTAGTGCTTCAATAATTATTTCATAAAATAAATGGCCATCAGCAGAATAATTGTTCTTTTGTTTTGATTGGGCTGTGGTAGAAGAATAGGACTACTGTGGCCAAAGTTAATTAGCTTATTAGCCTGGGTGTCTCCATGGACTCTACATCAGTGTGGTATTAGATACTGTAGTCTGGCTTCTGCAGAAGTTTCTGCAGTTGTTCTGTGCTGTAGAAATACTTGAGTGTGTGAGGGATTGCTGCTTAGAGAAGCCTGGATGACATACAGAGTGCCGGTTCCCAAATTCCATCGCTAAGCATTGGCTGCCCACAGTGACCTCTCGTCCTCCTGCAGCCACTAATGAAATGTACATTTCATTGCACTGTTTTCCAGTTAATGAACTGTAAAAGATGGTTTTTATAACCTCTCGATTAATTCTGGAACTTCCCAATTGCTTTTGACGTGTACAGTCGTGAAAGCTCAGCTTCACGGGTTTTGTTTTCTCAAGGTTTTTTTTTTTTTTTTTCTTTCTTTTTTTGGAGTTTGCTATTATGGAACACGTGAAACCCAGTTAGAGTATGCTAAATCAGAATTTCATTAATCCTGGGCTGGCCAGTCTTATCCAGAAAGGGCCGCTGTGTATGCAGGATTTCATTGCATCTCCCTAATAAGATTACTAATTAGAGTCCTGACACCTGGGTTCGAACAGCTGACCTATAGGCTATCCCAAAAACCTGCATACACACCGGCCCTTTGCAGATGGGATTGGCCACCCCTGCATTAAACCTTAACTTGTATTTCCATTTGCCCAAAACTACCAATGCGAAGGGGAAATTTGCTTGCGTCTAATAGCAAAGTATGGATACAAACAGTGAAGAAAGAAATACATGGTGTAGAGAAGGTTGTACCAAAATGAATAAACAGACAAATATAAGTTAATGGATGTATGTGTGTATCAGGTACATAGACAGCAACAGGCAACGTAACTGTATTTTAATTGCTGTCCATGAATACGTTGTCTGGTGTGAGGGAGGCACATGCGGGGGGGGGGGGGGTGCATTGTACAACAGTGGCACTTTGGCTCACTCCACCACAGTGTGCTGTGACTAAAGGTGTCCAAGAGAGCATGCATGCATGGGGTGGGCAGTTTTGCCCCCATCCTCTTCTCTGTAAGGGGTCCAGGTTCAGTTTTTTCATGCCAGGGGTGTGCGACTTGACGATATTAGATCTTGAACAATTAAAATGTCTCCATGACCTGCCCTTACCGAGATACCGTTAGAATTTGCAACTATCAGTTGCAGTTCTATGGCTCATGCATGCATCTAAAGCTGTTTCGTCAGCCAAATCTGTTTCGACAGACCAATAAACCAATAATGGCAAACAGTAGGTGATGCCTAGGATTTCTTCCTCCCTCCCTTTCGCGTCCTAGTCCCAATGCTCAACGTTAGGGCTCGGCAATTAATCAAAACCGATATTCTGAACAACTGATCAACGTAATCTTGCCCGTGATAGTTACTTCGTTGTTTTTTTTTTTTTTTTTTCTTTCTGTCAATACTTTCCCCAGTGTGTGTTCGTGTACTGTCCCCTTAAAAACTCACTACCACATGTGTTGTCACATGACTCCACTCTGTCCATCTGCGGTATGGAAGCAACGTGGAGGAGAACTCGTACACTGAGCCGACTGAGCAACTCAAGCAGCTTGTACCAAAGAAAAATGCCGTGTCCGTTTGGGCGCATTGTGGCTTTAGTGAAGGTGACACTGAACAAAAAGGGATCAAATGTAAACACTGCGGAAAAACAATTTCAGCTGCCAAAAGTGATGCCACCAATTGGTTTCAACACTGGCGATATTTAGAATACAGTGGAAACTGCTTACAGTGATCACGGTTATAATGATCAATGGCTTATATAGATCAAAAAGCTTGGGACACAATCATTCCTGTACAAATACTGTTTAAATAATTCGCTTATAGTTATCAGGGTCAGAGTGGTGACTGTGGCTAGGGATCTGTGCCAGCAATTGAAAAGTTGCTGGTTCAAATCCCATGGATGCCAGGAGTGATCCTGCTCCATTGGGCCCTTGAGCAAGGCCCTTAACCTGCAATTACTTCGTCCTGGTATGATGTTAATCTACATCCAACCTTACAAGGAGGTCCTCCAACTTGCAGGGAAAATTTGAGGGTTGGTGGCAGGATTGGCTCTCCAGCCACCGGGAAAAACTCCCAATGTTCTATTCGGACTAGTGTGGTGCTGAGGTATCACCTGCTGCACTCAGGTTCTCATCCCTGAGGTGGTTTGTCGTGTGGTGGGTGTGGCAATGCACTGTAATCAGTGCGCGCTCCTTACCTCTTATAGTCATGAAGTTGTCTACTTGTTCATTTTGGGTTTTTATACATATGGAATTTTTTTTTTTTAATTACGGTATTTTTTTTACATTTTTTTTTTTTTTTTACATGCTTACTTTGCTTGCGGTAACCCATCTGTTCAGTTAATCGTGACATTGATTTGAGGTCATATCGCCCAGCCCTACTCAACATGCAACACATTCCCTATTTGGCAATGTAGTGGCATGGGTGACATAGAGGAGTTGGTCAGTGAACAGTTTGATATCAGTAATACAGGACTTGTTGGGATTTTCCAAAAGAGACGTGGTGCAAACAGTGGTAATTTGCAAAGGTAAGGTACCCAAGTCCGATGGCAACTTGACAAACCTTTTTAACCACCTCAAAAGAAAACACCAAAAGTGGGCTGCTATTTATTTGTTTTAGGTTTTGTTGCCTTACAGGGCTATATTTTTTTTCAAGTGATGGAATTAGTTTAGTTGTACTATTCAGTAACTTGCAAAATAATCTTAAAACCAACATGAAATAGAATTTGTGATAAGATCATAGATCGTGATCCTGCCTTAAAACATATCGTGATATATTTTTGCCATATCGCCTGCTAGTTCAGGCTATTGGCATCAACTAAACTGATCTTTCTTCCCCGAGTTACAGGGTAGAGAGGTACACCAGCATCTGTGTATGGGAAAAATGTCTTCAGCAGGTTGCTGCACACATGAAAGGACCTGAGCCGCCTCAGAGAGTATTCTGCCGTGGCCTTTCCTGTGCGGTACCTCCTTCTGCCCAGTCCAGTCTGCTGTTCATGTAGAGTCCCTGGTCTTTGTAGCTCTCCACTAGCTACAGTGGTCTCAGGGGTTCCTCATTGTGAATAATACCCCCCCCATTTATCATCCCGCGAGATTAAGATCTATGTTTCATGCTGTGCCCTATGTCTCCTACTATGTACAGGCAGGTAAAAATTGAAAATTGGCCCAGGTTAGATTTAATAAGTCTTATTTTTATACCAAATCTTTGATTTTCTTTGAATGGTTTTTGAAGTATGGTTGTTGGGGTCCCACATGACCCCATGAGTAGGGACCTCATTTTCATTTCGATGGTTTCTACCATTAATTGTGGGCTTTGCTACAAATCTTCTGCAAAACTTTAAGCAGTTTTTTTTTTTTTTTTTTTTTTTGGTACCTGTGGCTTTTTGTAGGCATTTTTGGGAAAATGATGGTGAAATTGATCAATAGTTCAGGTCAAGCCATTGAAAAAATCTCTGGATATCGATGGATAATTTCACTTCTGTTTTTGAAGGAAATAACAAAGCGCAGGTTGACAAGAGTTAGAATTATTTTATCTGCTAATCTAGTCTACAATTTCTGTTTTCTTTGCAGTTTAGCAAATTACTGCTTTTTCAACTCGCTACAAAAACTACCTTGGGCGGCATGAATACTTTGGCAATTTTAGGTTTTTTTTTTTTTTTTTTTTTTTTTAAAAGATCTGTGTTCCATAAACAGCTTTTCTGTTCTCTTCTTCAAAATGTATAAATTCAGAGTGAAAGTACCACCACTGAGGGGACTGGAGGAGGGATCGTTCCCTGAGAGGCCCCCATGTTGCTCACCGACACAGTCCTAAAACCTCATTAAACTCTTGTCTGTTGGTCATCTAACATTTAAAAATATTTTTCATCCGGGTTTTCACTTCCTGGCCTTAAGGTCCGAGTCATTAGTGGTGAAGCTCTGCATATCCTGTGTGTGGATTTTTGTGCTGTGGTATTAGAATGTCGTTATAGTCTTTTTGCAGAAAGGCAGGAATTTTGGCTGAAAGTAATTGAAGTGCATTCTGCCACCTGTTCCATGCAAGGCAGCATGTATGATATGGCCTTTTCTGGTGTCTGCAGCCTTAAAATGTTATATGAGGTTTTTGCGTTCAGAACACAGTCTTCTATAACGTGTCGCCCTGTGGGTATTGTAAAGTAGTTTGAGGGACAAATTGTGTATTTTCCGTATGACTAACTTCTGAAAAGCTTTCTGAATTTAGCGTTGTAAATTAGTATGATTGTGACGACCAAAGCGGAATGTTGTAGCAGTTTGGCGGTTCTTGCAGCCTGTCTCTCTTATGGTTTTCACCAGCCGAATGGCCTGCAGGTTACAGCTCAGTTTGCCGATTTGATAATATTATATACAGGTGGTAAGAGACTAAAATGTAGGTGCCAGCCAGTCAGTTTACTCCACATTGAGCCTCATCCTGAATAAAAACGACCGAGGGAGGAAGATCTGAACAAATGGGAGACGGTTTCAGTAATTGTTCAGAAAGTGCGTATCACTCTTGTGCCATTACATACTGTTACGGTAAAACACTGAAGAGTGTAACATAAGCATGTACTGATCAAAAAAGAGCAAAACTGATAGATCAGGCATCATTAAAAGTAATGAAATTGTGTGCAATGGAGGACACAGTGGTGTGGAGCTGAAAGGGATGAATCCTACATGTTTGAAGTACCAAACTATACGAGCTAGGAGGAGGTCGTTAGCTAAATAGGTGCTGCACTACTAATATAAATTGTATAAAGTAAATGGATTTGAAGGAGTGCAAGTGACCAGACTCATTAACTAACCTGAAGCTGAGTGAAAAATGGGAAACGGTGTGGAATCAGAAATAGCCGTGCTTCCTGGGAAGTTCACGGTGTTCCTTGATGTTTTCAGCGGCAGCTGCAGCTGAAGTCCGCAGTCTGTTCCCCAGCTGGAGTCAGAATGATTTAGTATGTAGAGGTGCTGGCCTGAGTCTCGCTGGGTTGTCTTAAGGAAAAACCCGCCCTTTGCAGTTTTGCTTTCATTTCCGACAACCTCATTTTTGCCGTGGATGCGTCTTTTGGCTTCCTTTTTTAATTGCAGGTGCACACGCACCGCAGCCTTCCGCTAAACAATAAGGCGCAATCGCTTATCCTTGGCAAATTAACCTCTGGGCAGTGTTTTAATTTACAGTTTTGCTTGAGTAGCTTTCAGTTACAAATTAGTTTAGGTCGTCTGTCTTCCTGAAAGTCTTGCAAGCAGTTTAACTTGGTAACTAAATGTGAGAAGGAATTAAATGGTTCGAATGAAAATCACTTGAAGGCGGTGCTGCTTTACCTAACCCTACTTCAGATGATGAGGGATGGAATTTAGAAGGTTCTGTGCAAAATTGCAGTCAATAAGGTAGATGATAACTGAATAAATATGTAAAAGGGAGAGATTGTTAGTGGGCATCAAACCCTTCCCAGGTCCTCAGGGATCCTCAGACTCCACCAGAAGCTGGGAGGGAGCAAAAACGTGGACAGTCTGTGGGTCCCCAAGGACTGGGCTGGGAAACATTGGAGGGATAGGGGAAAACAATATGAATTTGTCCACAGTGAATGCTTGCTTGTGTAATGAACGGTTTTTGGAAAGGGATGATGGTCTTCTGTCAGGTATTTAAGGAATTTGAAACAAACTGGAAATATTGGAAAAGTCGTTTGATGGCACATTTGATCCATCTTTTTGTGCTCTTAAACTCTTATTGGCTACTGGTAATCAAGTCAGTTTTTCAATTTCTCTCCCAGTTTGTTCATCCTGTTGTCTATAACCCTGTCATTTCTATAATAGGCAAACAGAGTGCACTGAAAAGGTTCGTAAATAATTAATCGACTTGCGGATTGAAGCTGATTGGTCAAGTTCTCAAAGCGTTGGTGTCCAGATAACCCACACTGGGTAAAGTAGTGTGCTGGTACAGAAATTAGGTGCTGGATTCCCATCCCAGCGAATCCTGTGCTGGAATTTGCTTGGGCTGCGTGGGTGCAGCATGTCTCAGTGCCTCACGCAGGCCAGCTTTCCTTCTCAAACGGCGCATTGCTTTTTGTGTGTCAGCTTGCTACAGAGCCACGTTGCTTCCTGTGTGTCAGGGCTTGGAAGTAAGGTGCTAGTCTTCATGTTCACAGTATAATATTTTGTGTGTGTCATTCTACTGAAGCTTCCCGGGGCGGCTTTCAGATGTCGTCAGTGAGATTGCCGCCATACAAAATTTTGAGGAGGAGAAGAGGAGGATGGATGAAGCATATTTGCAACTGCATGAAGAATGTAGTATTTAATGGTAGTTGGCATATATGTCTTTGCTATTGTCTGTCTTGCTGGGATGCGTTTCCCCTACGTTAGCAACCAACATATTTGGAACCGTGCAACTGAATGAGTCCAACTATGTAAGTTGCTAATGCAAGCTTTTGGGCAACATACCCCAGACTGACGCTGCTAAGTGATCCCTCTGTGAACATTTTCCTGTATTGCGCCTTGCTGGATTGGAGCGGCACATTGGCAAACAGGTTGAGGTTGTTCAAGGGTCTGTTTGCTTAGACACACACCCAGAACTTGTTGACTGCCCAGCAGTTTCCCTTCCTTTTTCCCACGTAACGGCCAGCCGTTCCTTCCTGTAAGGCATCGTACCATGAGCCATATCGCGCACATCATTAACTATGGACTGCATATGTTTACCCAGCCCCCAGATGCATTGCTGTGACTTAAATGTTGCAAAGAGAGTGTTCTAATATGATTTTAGGTGGGAGCTTCCTAAGATCAGATGCAAATAAGCTTGTAGCAGCTATCTGTAGTCCTTGTGAAGCCTGAAATGAGCTTTGTCAGAACTGGAGTCCAGTTTCTAATTGCACTTGATGAAAAATTTGTTTGGTTCATTGTTAAATACTGACCTTTTATGTTATATGAAATATGACCAACTGAATAGAAATTCACCTTCACGGGAATTAAAGGTAATTACTGTTACTTATAAGAATCACACTTGTGCCATATAAACATAAGTGAATAAACAGCCCCCACAGACAGCCGATCTTGCATACGAAATTCAGACACTTGATTGCATTAATACTATGATTTAATAATCAACCCCCCACTCTGGCCTAATTCATTAGGATGTTTGCTAGAAGCAAAACCGGCCTGGACTGTAGGCTGTTGACGTTAAGTTACCTAAATCCTAAATTGCAGATGGGTTGTAGAATTAAGAAAAAAAAAAAATAGGGGCTGCTAATAACTGCTGTAATGAATTGGTGGCGAGTCGGCACTGTTCTTAGGGAAAAGTGGGCATTTCAAAGTACAATGGCTTTATTTTTCATCCATGAGATCTGTTTGGGGTCTTGTTAATGCTGTGACTCACTCGGCTCATAAAACAATGTTCATTTATAAATGTATTAATGCCAGCACATGACTGAAAGTACACTGTAAATTAAAGCAACTTAGAAACACAGAAATTGAGCTTCCTTGTGAAGAATTAAGTTTATGCATCCCCGTCGTCTTGCTTTCATCTTACATGCATGTTAATGGAATAATGCAGATTCCCCCCCGGGTAATGGAACATTTGAGCTATAGCCAAAAACCCTCTACCAGACCAGCTTCCAAAAGGTCCTTGACAAGTTTCATTTGTTAGAGAGAAGCAGGTTAAGCATGTAAATTAAAAAAAAAAAAAAAAAAAAAAACTACTACTGCCAATGTAGCTTCAGTTTGTGATGTCGTTCTGTAATTGTGTTCCGATCTGTTTCTATCTGCAAGCACAGTAAGCTGCTCTTGCTGGACACAGTGCTTGAAGTGGTTTGGTCATGAGGCCTAATAGATCGTGGTGATTCTGCAGATGAGATTTAGAGAGAAGCTGGAGCCCTGAGTGGGGCGTCCCAGGATAGATTGCGGCTGGGGCAGCAGTCTGAGGCTAGCGGCTGGCCAAGCCGCCTGCCGCGTCGATGACGGGATAGGGCGCAGGCTCTCGCAGAAGCCGCCCCCCCACAGCAAATTGCAGCTAAGTGCCCTAATGGTTCATATACACAGAGATGGGTACTGCTGTTACACCCTTAATGCAGTTTTTGCGGTTGTGTCTGTGGAAGTCAAGCTACTGGTGTATGTGCCGTTTGGTAGATGGAGTTGCGCAGGACAGGGATATCTGCTGGCATGTGGGGTAGTTTGCAGGGGCTCTGAAGGTGCTTAGTTCCTTTTGAAAGCGATCTTATTTATAAATGCCTTAGAATGTTTTTTGCCAGAAAACTGTGAACTTGGTTGGAAACTCTGGATTTAATGGTGCTGACCAACATTTTTTTTTTAAAAAAAGCAGCTCGTATTTTTATTTTAAATATATTTTGTTGGTCTGCCGTTTGTTCCTTTGTTTTAGAAAGGCAGGGCTTTGGAGTCTCTCTGCTTTGGTACATGTGCTGGACTGGATTTTCTTGGCTGGCAGTTTGGTAGGTCGGTGAGAATGAAGCTGAATGCTGTCTCTGTGAAAGGTGGCAGCTCTCCGACTTTGTATGACAAAGGCTGTTAGCTTACAAAAGTCCCCTCACCGCTGCTAATGTTTGTTCTGTATTACCCGTGTTACCAGTTCATATTGAGTACACTGATGACATGTGGAACAGGTCTGGTTTAGGACTGGTATTGGCCTCTGTCTCGCCTGCTGTTGCAAGGTGGTTGTGGCCGAATGCTATTGAATAGATGGTACTCGTGCATTGTGATTGCCACGTGCAGTCGTGTTTCGCGCGTGTGTGTGCGCGGGTGCTCCCCCATAGCTGATACTCATCAGAATGTGTTGCATGCTCACAAATGCATTGTTGCCGTATTATGGCACTTAGCATGGAGGACAGGCGATTTCAGGATGGCTGTTACATACGCATACAGCTACATAATGTTCCACACGTGTTTCTGGTTCTTAACCTGTCCAACCTGTTTTGTGGGTGCCATAGGACTGCATTAGCCATTAACTGTGGATGTGAGTATTAAAGCCTGTTGGGGGGTGGGATTATAAGGCAGGGGAAATCCGGTCCATCCGGATTTAAAAAGTTTATACCCACTTATCTGTCATTTTCTGCCAATTTCCCTCAAAACCACTCCAAGTAGTCTGCAACTGTAGATGTGTCCATTTGCAGGACCATTTGAAAGTCGTACTAATTCATTTTAATACTTATTGAAAATCCTTCATATTCGGTGAATTAATTCCGATGTCCGCTTCCCTCTGGCATATGAAATTATTAGGGTACCTCTGCGCAGTTGCTCTTCCTCCCTCACCTCCGAGTCGGGGCTTTCCTCCTGCAGTCTAAAAACATGCACCGGGGTGAATCGGCATCTCTGAAATGCTGATGGTGTGTGCGTTCATGGGTGCTATGGTGGCTCGCTCACAGCCACGTACTGGAGGTGCAGTTGGAAGATGGACGTTCGTTTTGGTTTTTCGATGTGCCTGTAGCCAACCGTTTAAGGCCCGTTTTGAGGAAATATCCTGTTAACTTGTGGCAAGTTAGGTGCACACCAGACTGGTGGGTCAGTCCTTATTCTTGTTTTAAGAATGGTGTGGTTTTCTCTTTGCAGCACAGGCTTAGAGACTCACAGATTGGTGCTGTTGGCAGAGGGTGGGGGTGCCTGTTATGTAGACTGGGATGTTCTAGGAAATGTACTTTGAAATCAGGCCACTCCATCTGCATTAATACTATACATTTATTCTTCGAGCCACAGAAACCTAATTATACCTCATATTAGGGAACAATGCAAGACAAGACGCTTAACTGTGGCCTTACATGTTGCCTAGGGTCCCACCACAATGGAAATTTTGTTTCCAACATTCATATCACGTGCTCTTCTCAGCAGATACTCCTGCCGGAAATCATGCAGCACATCATATTGTAATGTGTGATTTATATGCGATAATGCAATTTATGCCGCTGCAGTGTCTTCCAGTGCAGGAATCTGATAATGTGACCTTCCAAGAAGTGTTTCCGTTTTGCTGCTGTTAAATAGTTCTTGGCATGAGCTATATTTTAAAATGTAATCGCTCTTTCTAATTCACATTATACACATGCAGTAAGGACGGACAAAATAGCAGAAACGGTGTATGATAAATGACTAAACCACAACTAAATCGCAATTACAAACACAGCTGCGACAGTGAGTCATATTATGTTGAATTCCAAATAGCTGTATGTGTCAGCTGTGGAAGGTCTGACAACCGGCGGTTTCTGAGTTTTCAAAGCAACATGAGGTAACTAACAGAGTTCCAAGCAAGCCCAATAATAAGCCCCCTAACTGCAAATACGGCGGTCACATAAACGGCCTGTGCCGAACACGGACCAGCTGCATCAGCAAAGAGCGCTTGCATACTCACAGGGACATAAGGACACTTAGCAGTGTGGTTTCTGTACGCAGTAGAAGGATAGACTTTTTGGAACTGCATGAACACCTCTGTGACCTAGATTCAACAAAAATGGTACATCGTGAACTTCATAAACCTGCACTGTATATAGCAGGACTGCCATTCGGAAACCATTTGTATCCAAGTCCTTTGCGCAAAAATGCATAACTTGGTGCGATGAGCTCAAAACCTGAACCTCAGAATAACGGGAAAAGGTGATATAATGTATTGTTCCCTTTTCCTGCATCTGGACAGGTTGATGTTTGCAGAAAGCCCAAAGATGCCTCCAGCCCACAGTGTGTTAGTATGGGCAGTTTCTCATAGGAGTTTAGGTCCAGTAACTGCTGTGGTATATGAGGCCATTTTACAGGAACTGCCAGCACCCTGTGATGCCGACTCAGGTTTCTCAATGTTCCTTATACTCTTAAGCAGGTTCAGCAAAGGTTTCATGAAGACCAGGATGAAAACAGAACCCTTCCTTGGCTGCACAAAATCTAAGCATCACTGAATCTTTATAGAACATAGATTCTGAAGTTGATTCCACCTTCTTCATTCCTCAAAGAATTGAAGACACCCCCCCCCCCCTCAGTATCTCACTACAGACGATTCATGACATCTCTTACAGCATTCCACAAAGGATCGGATCTATTCTAAAGGGGAAGGGTAGCACTCCTCCTTTGTAGCTCCTTCATTTGTTTGCTTTTGGGTGATGATGTTCACCCTCTATGTCTGTTACATTGTAGTGGATGGTGTGGTGGCTCAGTGAATAGAAAATTACTTTAGATGATAAAATGAGTTTTTATGAACATAAATAAATTGTATGAAATGTCAGCCGAACAGGAGGTAGTTTTTAGGTCAAAATGTTCCCTCTCAAATTTTATTTTATTTTATTTTTTTTTTTTAAAGCAAATTTTGTGTTCCTGTTGACTCGTTCAAACAATTTGTTCCATGTTCTCTGTGCTATTCTGTTTAATTTGTATTTGGGGCAGTTTGTTGCCCGGTGTGTTAAACATCTGACCCTATATCATTGTCGGAAATTGATGGGGGCAGAAATGGTACAAGAAATCTTAATGCTCCTAAAAACCATGATCTAGGGGTAAAAATTGTCCCCAAGATTTCGTGAGGGGGAAAAATGCAGAGTTACACTAAGCCATTTTTATTTTTCTTCATTTCATTTAATTTCCATTTTCATCTCTACTCATACAAACCGCACCGTTGTTCACATTACATGCATACATAGTTATGTATCATGCAACTACCTAGTACTATGTAACGCTGTTAAGAGACCTTTATTTTTCAATAAAGGCATTCATCAAAAAACAAATAAGCCGATCTCTCTCGGGGGTGTGACTGTGGATTGTCTGCTTACCGATGGCTTCCCTACCGCCCATCAACAACTTATATCCTCGCCTCGGGCTGGGCGGTATATCGAATTTTCTCAGTATACAGATTATATTTATATTATATTTAATTGATAAGCAATTATTTTCATCAGATCAATCGAAAAATTAGTTATTTCGATTAGTCGAATAATCTATCTCTAGATTAATCATTTAAAGAATAATCGTCTGGGACAGCACTAGTTAAAACCAATAGTATTCCTTCAGTACAGTTGGCGTTTCACGGGTAGTTGATGGGGGCGAAGAATGACGCTTGTTTTGGTACTTTCATTTAATTTTAAAACATTGCCGAATGGCTAACAGGTTAACAATATTGACATTTAGTAATTGTTTTATTTTGTTGAAGGGATTGGTTTGCATTTACCGTCGTAAGTCACGGCCTTTTCCCAAATATTTTGAATAGATCTTCAAAAATTTCTAAAATGCATGCATGTAAATCTGGTTGTATTTCACATTCAAAACATAAACTTTATGCATGAATTACTATTTCTAAAAAGTAAGTGAAGTTAATGCACAGCGCAGAGATGCTTATATGCAGCAGTGCACATAACTCACACCAATGAGAGTGTCCGTGTCTTGTCGTGGCAGCGCAAATGGGTATTATGTGCATTCATGTTAAGCATTTTAGCCTTTATACCACGAAAGAAGTACAAATTAGCCACATAAAGGTTAATAGGCACGGTCATTTCTCGTCACAACAGCACAAATGCACATAAAATAAATACCCATTTGCGCTGCTGCAAGAAATTGCTGCACATAACGGTTTATATGGCAAAATGCGTACCAGTTATATGCACCCCTGCTTATACATAATGTGATATAGTATATGCTGTGTGTGTCGGTATTCTCATACCTTTTTTAATGGGAATATGGACAGACAAACCTAGTTCTTGAATGTTCTTGATGAAGACTGGTATTTAAAAGTGTTTATGGCACAATTTTGCCCAAGTTAGCATCTGTGTTTCTCACTGTGTTATTAGATAAAACAGCAGGAATCTCACCACTGTAGTAACAGGGTTGGTATGTAATCATGTGATACAGTACCATGAAATTTGGGAATTTCATATTTTGTCAGACTGTCCCGGAGCAGCGACGGGGCATCTGAAGAGGCCTCCTCAGCAGTGAGCATCTCCCCTAGGGGATCAAGGCCCGGATCCCCTCTGTTACCTTTAGACCAGTTGAAGCCACAGCCCAGGCAATAAAGAGCTGCCCTTCAAAAGAAGCCGCAGGCACAACCTCTCCCACGGGGGAAGTCTTGTGCCGTGAATTCTGCTGAGCTGGCGCCCTCCCAGTGGGGAACGTTTGCAGAATTTTTCAAAGCCCCTCTTGCTCTCCCTTCCCCCTGAGTTCTCTCTTGCCTTAAACCGAAGCACACCTGAAGTTATCGGCCTCTGTAATTTCCTGCTGGATCTTCTTTTACTTGCCTATGGATGCTTATCCCATCTGAGTGCAGTTCATTTAAAGCTAGTATCAAGCAGTTGCCAGAGAGTGGACTGCCGGATCTGTGGGTGGCAACCCGCAGTTGTCTGATGTAAAAGGCTTAAGCTGAGGTTACACACAAGCTACACTTATTTTTTGAGAGGTTGAATATTAGTGATCAAATATGCTGACGTGCATTACTTTATGTCAAGGGTCTGTGTTCCCAGTGCACTGACTCACCTCTTCGGCTTTTACAAATTTGTCTGTTTACAGAACCTCATGGTGTGGCACGTCACCTCTGCCTTACTCTGGGCCCAATAAGCCAGGCTCGTCAGGTCATTCTGGGAGGTATTGGGGCATTTCTAGAATTGTTGTTTTGGGGTGCACACAGAATTAAAGGGCATGGCCCTTAAAGTTACCCTGCCGTGGCCACCAGCAATCAGAAATGGATTCCTTGAGATTTATTGTGCAAACTGAGTGCGTGAAAATTGAAATACAGGAAGCCTCTCTGTTTCGCACCATCATTGGCCAAAACTGCATCCAAAGTGTTTGTGAGCATCATTGTCACTTATCGGGGCCATCCACTTTTACATGCACACAGTCTCCCTAGGGACTAGACTCCATATTCATGCAAATCAGATCATCTTTCCTTACATTTATTTTCTGTGCATTTTAGTACACAAAAGATACATAGTGGCAAGATTCTTTTTTGTGACACAAGCCTGAGTAATTTATGCAGTGCTCCTCTTATTTGAAAAATGTTTTGCCTTTGATTTAATGGGCTAATGTGCATTTTTGCTGATAACATTCAGCCTACCATGGGTTTAAGGCTACCTAGCTAGCCTTAACATTTGCACTAGGAATACCTTATCTGTAATATGGTTTATCTCCTGTATATTTGTGTATGTAGGGCCCAGTTTTCCTTCTGCCTACAGCATGTGTGGGATCAAGGAGGTATAAGCTGTTCAAGGAACCTTGGGGTCATACTGGAGCACTGTGGGAAATGTAGTGGCTATATGCTAGTGAATCTGTGGCCCTAAAGCTTTTGCAGTTTAACCGTACGCGATTAAAATGGCTTTTTTTTCCCTCATTGTAAGAGAGCATGGCAACATGCTTTGTCAGGGCACGTCCCTGTAAATTAGCGCTCGTGAGATATAATGTACAGTAGTTTGCTGTCAGTTTACATTGTTTTGCTTATGCCACTTTTTCCACTGGCATCCAGGAACCGAGCCATACTCGAACCATACTGTGATGAGAGTCCAGTTACAGCGCGGTTCCAGCTCGCTTCAGTTTTCCGCCACAGAAGGGTCGGCTCGGTAAAGGCGTTGCAGGGTTTTTGTTGAGCACCAGTGACATGAAACAGAAGATACAGTTGTATACCATGTGTGAACAGTAAATATCATAATTTTCTGTGTGCTAATTTCTGCTAGCACGTATGAGAGAATTGCCATCTTATGTTAGCATCAAACTAATGCTAGCGGAATTAGCATTAGCTTGCACGAATTTGCGTTACGAATCCATTCCGTTCAGCTGTTCTATAGTACATTCTTTAGGTTGTTGGAAATTTTCAAGGTCCGGGTTAATGGGAATGCACCAATACATCGTGATGCGTGATACTACTAATAATGAATAATATATAGAATATGGCCCTTATCCATCAGATAATCCACGCATATTGATGCAGATCACCGGCATCTCCCTGCATTTCGACCAGTCAGGGGGTGGTGACGCAACCAGCTCAGTTTGTTATGCTAGTAAGCAGGGCCACGTCAGCGTGGTTACCGCTTGGATAATTTGCAGTGGAAAACCCGTTAGTTTGCGTTTCGGTTTGGGTAACGCAGTTGAAAAGCACCGTTAGTGTCTGTGTTAATGGGTTTTAGTATGTTGCACTCTTGGGTGGTGGCGCTTAAGTGTGTGACTCTGCAGGGCATCCGGCTGGGCCTGTAATCAGACGGTTGTTGATGCAAATCCTGCGGTTGGCAGGGTGATTTCACCATTGGGCCCTTGAGCGGGGCCCTTGAGCGAGGCCCTTTACCCCAATTGTTGCTGGGAGTGTCTGACTATGCTTTCTTAGTTGTGTGTCGGTTCGGATAAAAGCGCCTGATTAAAAAAATATATATATTGCACGGATGTCTGAAGCAGGAAAATAATTAATTCCATCTTTAAGAGACAAACCTTTTGCGCAAAGGCTGTCAGATCTGCTGCTAATTGTTACCCAGTGATGAGTTGACATTTTACTTGGCTGCTTTCAGCCTTTCTGCTGACCTGACTGCCTTGGCCAGTTCCTGTGGGCTGTAGTCCCTGCGTGTGCTTTACGAAAGGCTGGTCAATGCGCTGCTGGTTTCATTTCATAGAAATTCCCGAGAGGTGTTCTCCCGCTGCCTGCTAATGGTACCCCTTTATCGTGACTTGATTGAAAGGGGGGGGAAGCCTTGTGTTGACCTACTTTTGAGAGCGGCAGAAATGTGAAGTAGGCGGTGATGTCATCCTTGTCATTAAAGAAAGCCCCCCAGCCTTACCCACAGTCTTCTGAATGGTGCGAGAGGCATCTGAATGGTGACAGAGGAGCCGGCCCTTGTGTTTTCTTTTCTCTATGGCAAGTTAAACGCCGCAGTGCATCTGGCAGCTCTTACAAATTCACAGAGGAGGACAAGACACAATAAATGTTTTAAGCACCTGCATGCATAATTGAGCGCCTGCTTAATTGACCACAACCCCTGAGCAACAATTTGTATGTCTTATACGCGAGTTTGGATCATGTATAATGTCAATAATTTAGGCATCAGTTTCCTATAAATATTTGATCCATTGGCCTTGACAGATGTTAATGAAGGAAACAAAATTTTATGGTCTGAGGAGTCCTGTTCTGGGAGTCTGTTAGATGCAAGCTGGGTCAGAGCAAAGGGCACTTAAATATTTCTTTGCCAAGTCTTCTTTATTTTTTTCCCAGGCAACACGGTGACAGAGGA
>JAODLD010000038.1:4814902-4825233 GCA_026781065.1 Mormyrops boulengeri
CCCGCCCGCCCCCGCCCCCCCCCCCCCCCCCCCCCCCCCCCCCCCCCCCCCCCCCGGCGCCGGCGCGCCAGTTCGGACACATGAGAGTTTGTGGGTGGGCCCTGGTTATGACTTGTTTGAACTTATGATATAGACTCATGAAGACTGGCACTTATTTAAGCTGTATTAATCTTGTGAAGCTGTAGCTAATATGCAGTTCATATTGGGTCATATTGGGTTTAGAATGCTGCTGCTGTTCTCTGTCTTTATAAACTTACTGGTAGGAGAACCTCAGTGACCTCAGTTTGACAATGATTGGTCCTATTTGCCCTGAATTCCAAACCCCCCCAATCCGCCGTGCTTTCATCCCCCCCCCTTACATTGATCATTGACATGGAGCAGTGGAGTCTCTGGAGTGTTTCTTGACTTAGGCCTAATTTCTGATCACCCAAGCAGTTGCTCATGTAGTCTTCCTCCCACCAAAGCGAAAGCAGTGACTGTAGACCTGCAGTGATAAGCACCCATCCTCTCGCTTACGGTTTCCACACCTATGGGTCCGGCACTGTGCTTTGCTCCTGTCCCAGGACTGTGTCCTCCCCATTCATCATCCACGCAAACAGAGAGCCCGGTGGATAAAGGGGTATGCGCTTCGCCTGTTACTTACAGCCGACGTTTGTGTGCCTCGGAGATGGCATGCTCCCAAGGGTTAAGTGTGAACTAAATGCCGGCAGAAAGCAATTGTATGTCCTCTTAGTATTAAACTACAGCGTTTCAGCAGTCATGTGCTTCTTTTCTGTAAAATGATACTTAAAATTCTCTATTCAGGATCTTTCCAGGAAGCTTTGAAAAAGGGGAAAAAATGGAATCACTTGCACAGATATATTTGATGTAAAATATAGTCTTAGTATTTTATTGGTCCTCGGCTACTCTTTTACATGGAACAACCCCACTTGATCTAAACTGAAGTATCTGCTATTGCTTTTTATAATTTATTCAGCCAGTTTTCCCATCTTCGCACTTTAGGTGTGTCTGTGGAACCTTAATAATGAATTGTTAAAATGCAAAGATGCCTTTTGCAATGGGGAGGTCGAGTAATAAGTGCGAACCTGCTGCCATGGTAGGCTAGTCTTTGACAGCAGCCATAGCACCTGTAGATCAGACTGGATAATCCACCTGAAGCTAAGCAGGTTTGGGCCTGACCAGTACTTGGATGGGAGGCCAACTAGGAAAGCTGGGTTGCTGCTGGATGAGGCTTTGGTTTGGCCAGCAGGGGGAGCCCATCCTGTGGTCAGTGTGGATCCCAGTGATGGGGACACAGTGCTGTAAAAATGGTGCTGTCCTTTGGATGAGACATATAACTAAGGTCCTGACTCTCTGAGGTCATAAATGATTCCTGGGCATCTTTCGAAAGAGTAGGGGTGATACCCCGATGTCCTGGGTAAAACTGCCCACTGTGGCCCAATCAGACCTGGCCTCCTGATCATCCCCTATATCTAACTGGTGAATTTTTTCCTGCCCCTTCACCTAGTGTGGTGAGCGTACTGGTGCAGAATGGCTGCTGTCGCATCAGCCAGGTGGGGGTTACACAGTGGTGGTGGATGAAGAAGTGGCTGCTGATCAACTCTCTAAAGTGCTTTGGGTGTCTTGAAAACTGCTATATAAATGTTACACTCGGGTGTTTTTACTTCACTACCTGGCAGTTTCATCTCAGATGCTCTATAGAAGCTCCACTTTTGAGCCCCTGTATTTTGGGATGTTATTACACCAGTATGTGCTGGCTTTGTCCAAACCTGATATTTCCATGTAGCACTGAAGGTGTGAGGAGGCTGAGAGCCGTTGCTGTGTAGCCTGGTCCGCCGTTTGTCTGCTGTGGTCCCAAGCTTTGCTTTGTGTCCACTCAGGCACCGGAGAGAGTGGTAAGAGTACCTTCATCAAGCAGATGCGCATCATCCATGGGGCCGGCTACACTGAGGAGGACAAACGGGGCTTCACCAAGTTGGTGTACCAGAACATCTTCACCTCCATGCAGTCCATGATCCGTGCCTTGGAGAACCTCAAGATGCAGTACAAGTATGAGCAGAACAAGGTGAGCGTGGGAGTGTGTCTGTGGGCAGTGTTCACCCGTCGCCCAGAGCCACAGCCACACTTTTTTAGCGCAGGGTAGCCGATCCGAGCCTGCATGCTGGCTCGACTCATCCAGACCAACACCTGTAGGTGTTAGCTGTAGGTTATGGTTGCTAATGTGTTAAAATGGAAGACAGCACATTCTGCATGTAAGCCATCTATATATGGTCTCTTGATTGCTGCTGGAACAGACAGCATCTGGCATTTCACATCTCTCTGCCATCAAACGTTGCCTGGCAAGATGGCCGGCGTTTTGTAGCATCATATTGATTTTCTCTTTGGAATGATTTACGCGTAATGTTTGTGATCTATGTATAGAAAAGTGTTTAGTGTGATAATCATGGTACTTCAGTTCAAATTCATTTTCTTTTACAAACTTAACTTGAAACAGAAGTTGAAGAATCCCTTCATCCTTTTTGTTTTTCAGTCAAATGCTTTGCTTGTGAAAGAAGTGGATGTGGAGAAGGTGTCATCCTTTGAAATGCAGTATGTCAGTGCAATAAAGATGCTCTGGACAGACCCGGGCATTCAGGAGGCCTATGACCGGCGGCGGGAATACCAGCTTTCAGATTCCACCAAATAGTAAGTTCAGCCTGGGAGCCGCAGTGAGATGGGAATGGGGAGAGTGGGTGAAGGTCCGGGTATCTGCAGACTGGGTACCATTTCAGGAAGCTGTCACCGACACGTTTACCCTCTTCCCCTGAAGACTCTTTGGACTGTGACGTTGTACCATGAGGAGTCCTGTACTTGTGTGCTGCGTCTTTGGTTGGATTTAGCTGTAATACTGCTGCTCCAATACTGTACATTTACCAAATTAAGGCTTAGAACAGAAGACTCAACTTTCTAGTGTAGCAAAGCAGCAGACCGTTGACTGTATACTTTCAAAATTCAAAAAGAGATCCACCACTGCCCACATTTATACAATACAACCTTAAAAGAGCACAAGGACGGCCAAATGTTTGTGAATTCCGGGCGTGAAAGAAGAAACCTTTTAGAGACAGAAGTGGAAATCCCAGAGAACACACACAGAAATTGTAGCCCTTCCCTCTGCTGTTAGTCGCTTTGGATAAAAGTGTCGGAAAAATGAATGAAATGTAAATGGAAGTATTTGCAGGACTGATACTGCTGAGCATGTGAGGATGGCATCCAAAAATGTCACATTTTGTCGGACGACCATGCCGTTCCCCATTAGAAGTTATAATCACCTGCAGCTGTGATGACCTGTTGACGTTTCTAATGTATTTTCTTTGCTGCTTTGGCTGGTGCTCTCTAAAGACCGAGCAGCCTAATCCAACTCGGACAGTATAAGGAGATTACTGTGAATAAACAAGGAAAAGAGACACCGATGGCGCAGCGATACTTTTGTGCAGTTTAAAATTCGACACGCGACAGACTGATGCTGTGTACTGCAAATCTGCCGAAAACTTGTGCCAGCTAAAATGGGATCCTTTGCAGACTTATTTCTCCACTCTTGCCATCCCATAGAACATACAGAATGCAAGTGCTTACAGTCTCAAACACCAGCAGCTGGGGATCCCACTTTCAATCTTTAACATAAATTGACACAGGAAAATCTGTACTGGGTGGGATAGTTAAAAATGAGACGCGTCGTTTTATCTTTCAGTACGGGACAGGTGACAATTCTAGTATCAGTGTCAAATCTGTTCCCGGAAGCGAGCAGCGAGGCGATCAGAGAAGCTAGCGGCAAACTGTACGACTGCTGTTACACACTATGACAAAGGTGTATGATTTATTTACTAAAATTAGATTATCAGTTTGTGCAATTTGTTGCCTTTCTTCATGGTCTGAATCTTTTTGAGGACAATTCCTACGGAATTTAAAGCAAAAATGGAGCCTTGACGTAATTAGAGAATCGCTTGAACTTTATCATGAGAATTACCAACATCGGCTGAATTTTTTTTCATATCACAATTAAAAATATTTTGCCACATCGCCCAGCCCTACAAGGAGAGAACCCCCCCCCAGCAGACCCTGGCCGCTGACATGATAAATGATGAATAGCCAGGCTGTGTTGTTGGACAACGATTAAAATGACCAGTCAGCATAGAAAAATGTTTTCTTGTTTGAAGTCAACCAAAAAGGCACATGACATATGAAGGTCTTGAAATGCAAATTTCGCATGTCCTTTGTATGCATGCATATGTTACTTGTAATGGAATTGTGATCCGGGTCGTGCTGCTCACTGCACAATTTTAGCTTGGTCCTCCTGGGTTTACTGTGTCTTGTAAAAAGCAGGACAGATTTTGCCCTCTCCTCTCTCCCAGAAAACACTGTGTGACCTCTGTCACCCTGTGTGATCCCCCCCTATTTTCATGCCATCCCAACAATTTTCTGCTATGTCAGAATCACTCTTATCCTGACTAGTGGCATTCTTCCACTGGCATACAGGAACCGAGCTGTACTCGACCCACACTGCAAACAGAGACTAGTTACAGTGCGCTTCCAGCTCACTTCGGTTTTCCACTGCAGAAGGGTCGGCTCGGTAAAGGCGTTGCCAGGATTGGAGAGCGACAGTGACGTAAAACCGAAGACGCTTTACTGTTCACATGGTGTACATTGTGATTTACTATGCTAATTTCCTAATTTTCTAGTACATCTGTTAGAAGTGCTAGGTTACCATCAAACACTAGCAGAATAAACACTTGCTAGCATAAATGCATTATGCATTATGAATCTTTTCCATTCAACTGTTGTATAGTACTTTACTAAGACAGAGGTTGTAAATATTCAAGCTTAAAGTTATTGGGAATGCACCGGTACATTGCGACGTGCGATATTGCTAATAATGAATAATATATAGAATAATCCCTTCCTTCCTTCAAATCATCCATGTGCAGGACACTGGTATGTCCATGTATTTCGACCAGTCAGAGGGTGGTGACACAAGCAGCTGTGTTTGGTCACGCCTTCGGTCAGCGTAGTTAAAGCTGCAGCACAGCTCAGGTATGGCGTGGATATTTTACAGTGGAAAACCGCCAGTTCACGGTCCAGCTCAGGTATCGTTCGGTTCTTGGTGGTAGTGGAAAAACGCCATAAGCTCAGTTATGCGTGGAAATTGTGAAGCTGAATCCCTTTCAGCTCGGCTCAGATCAGACATCTTGTCTTAGGATTTTTACCCTGTCTGGGTGCATGTTGCATTTTTTTATTTTATTTTTTTTGTGAAATGTTTGCCTGCTTATTTAAATGTATTTCCGTTACATGTTTGGTTGTGCTGAAATGTAGCCATTTCCCTGCACGTATTTTACTGAGAGGTTCTAGTATTTATGAGCCTGTTAATCTGTGTGTAACTTGCAGCGCTGTATTGTTAAATCTTGATGGCCCATACCAAGTTAGGCCCTGCCACAGTTCCAGACGTGGGTAGTTCAGGTCCAGAAAAATCCAGACCAAGATTTTGTTTCAACCAACCAGTTGAGTACTTTGTGCCTGACTATATACTCAACTGGTTGGTTGAAATTAAATCTTAGTCTGGACTTTTACTCTTTGGACGTGAATCTCTCACCTCCTTCGTGGAATTTGGTTCATTTTTGATTTTCAGATTTTATGTTCGTTCTTTTAATCTGGCCCTTTGAATTAAGCAATGCTTCAAAGTAAATTATTTCTATAAGCCATTTTTTTTGCTTTTCTGTCTGCCCAGTTGTAAGTGTATAAAGGACAGCAGTGTTGAAACAAACCTCTTAAGTGAAGGGTGTTCAGTCACAGGATCTCATCGGTGTTAATTCTGGCCTTTCTGGTACTTGCTTCCATCATACATCCATACATTTCATCATCTATAAGAAGCCCTTTTGTTGAATGTAAAAAGTGTATTACTTAGGGATGTACTTTTTAACCGTACCTACATGAAGTACCTGTTATGTAGGCATCCTATATGTAGTGACAGGAATTCATATAAAATTCATGTAGTTTGTATGAGTAAATGGAATAATTTATGTCTGCAGCTCAGAATGGTCTTAATTAGATTGTTGAATTGGTAACCAGATGCCCAGCCTATTGTTAGATGTGTGTTTTGTCACATCATGGTTTATTTAGGAGAGTTTTTGTTGCACTGTACTATATAGAAACTGTAGTTTACCATGATTGGTTTGCGGAAGATTATCAGCTGCCTGTTCAACCAGGTCCAATCGAAGTGCGTGTTCCACTGTCTGTCTTGAGATTTTTGTTGTTGCTTATTGTACGACATGTCACAATAGGGTTACTGATGCATGTACAGCAGTGTCTGTCTGTGTACAGAGGTCAGTGTTCACTCTCTCTCTCTTTTACACACATACGCGCACACACACACACACACACACACACTCACATCCATCCTATGTTGTACAGTACAAAAGAACACGTAGCTTCTAGTGGCTGTGTCTCAGAGTAACAAGTTGGAGCATCTCTTTGCCCAGTAGAATGTATTCCTGGGGTATTACTGTAGAGCGATACTGCCATCACACCAGCCCTGGTCTTATGCAGAGATGGGCGTTCTGCACTCTGCAGAAAGGTGCTTCCACACTCGGTCATAAAGTTCTGTGTCTCCTCTGATGGTGTCCACTCTAACCACTACCGCAAGACCATGAAAATACTTAATGCATTGTTTGAATTAAAATGACAAAGTACTGTTAATCTATTTCAGAACAAAGTTCACATTCAATTGAATGTGTATTGTCTGCTTATTCCAGTTTGAATATCTGTGTAAGAATGGTCTCTCCAAAATAATAATTTTTGCCATAGGTATGGGTTATTAATTATGAATTTTTAAACTTTGTACAGTAACCGCTCTCAAAGAAGTTAAAAATGCTTAGATGTTTTGTAACCATACCTTATAGTTAGAGGAAAACCTTTTTTAATTGTACCTCTAATTTTATGTTTCAATGGTAAACGTTACATGAACTATTTCAAAAATAATTTTCTATGGTCCAGTTGATTTACTGATTAATCTGTACTGTCATATTCTGTTGCTATGGCAATGTTTAAAAGGTATCCTGCCTTCCTCCCCTTCTTATACAAGTGGGATATCATATGTATAATCTGTGTCTTCCTGGGTGGGAAAGGCCATCAGCCTCGGTGTGTGCTGGTCTGCTCCCTGCTTCATGGCTGCCATTGCTGTGTTTCTCCCTGTCTGCAGCTATCTCAGTGACCTGGATCGTATTGCCGACCCGTCGTATCTCCCAACACAGCAAGACGTGCTTAGGGTTCGCATCCCGACCACGGGGATCATCGAATATCCATTCGACTTGCAAAGCATCATATTCAGGTAGGAAATACAGGTCTAACTGGATCTGGTGCTAATTCATTTTCAAATGTTTACGGTCACATTTGTTGTTTTAACTGTCTGGTATTGGTTGTTTAAATAAATGTTTGAAATGTGGGGGGGGCAGTATTTTGATAATGTTGTTTAAATATTATAATTTTTTGATGACTTATGAGTTAATGATTCCAAAGGCTTTTAATGGTTTCCATGTCTTGTTTTGTGGGTCTCCCCGTGTGATTCTAAAACAAATTACCCTCTTCCAATATGTGACCTTGGGTGGACTGAAGCTGCAGGTCTTTTTCCTGCCTGGGGAGGGACCTTCAATCAAGGAGACAGTATCAAGCCTTCGTTTCTAGGCTCTTTGATAGTCGTGTCGGTGCCCTCATTTTGAGGACACTCGTGGTTAGGGCATTTCTCCGGGTTCCCGTTCCCTCTGCTGTCCAGTGCGGGGGTGACACATCAGGCGAAGGTGCTAATCAGTGACGTGCCCGTCCCTATCTGCACTGTTCTCAGCCCAATGGGACCGCAAGTGAGCCCGGCTGTCCTTCGAGCTTTTAATTGCTACCATCCTTGCTGAATTTTGGAATTAAGTATGCAGCCATTCCGGCCCGTCCTACATCGTCAAAAGTAGGTCACTCTATACTGCAACAGGAAATGAGGTCGACCCCTTGTTGAAGGAGCTTTATTTTGGGCCGGTTGATCCTGCGGGGCCCATTTATTACTGAGCTCGACTGCCATCGCAAGCTGGAATCGCAGAATCACGAAACGGGGGCCCCTCCTGCGCGTCCTGCAGTTTGCACACCGCAGACCAGCACAGCCACCCCGATTACTTGTGGGCCCGGCTGAGCTCCACCTGGCTGTTGTCTAGATGTGGTTTCCCGTGGATCGTTGCTGTTGGTGGAAGCTGTGACCATGCTTCCAGTTTACACGAGTGAGCAGAGCCTTCCCTGTCGGGTGAAGCCGGCTGGCCCCAGCGGGTGCCCGAGTCAAAGCGCTGTATGCCTCCTAAGTGCCTTAATTCTGCCTGTTTAGATCCTGCTAACAGGATGTTTGTCTTGCCTAGATTTGCTTTATTCCTGGTGTACAGATTCTGTGCTGTAAGACGAGGAACACTTATCCAAGGAAGTAGGCCACTGGGTTTTGAAGGTTAGGCCCTAATCCTAGAAAATCTGTGAGCAGAAGTTGACCATGAAGTATTGCACCCTGGTTTCTCACTAGGCTGCAGAATATTTGATGTATATTTATTAATTTTACAGTCCGGATTCATTGTACGAAAGGCTGGCTTTTGCAGGATCTGTGATATCAATGACTGTGTTGCCTTTTGCAGCACCGTAGGCCATATTTGAATAGTTAAGCAGTGTGATATCGTCATACCTGAGTAGGTGAGTAGGAACAGAATTAAGTCACATGGCCCATAACAATAATCATATCAGTGGAACTCAAAGGACAGAACTCTGAAGCTGAAGAAGAAGCTGTCCTATTGCCATGGTGTGTGAGATCTGTAATGTTCCAGAGCATGGAGTCTTGACGCCCTGGTGTGACAGCTTCAGACAAAGCCAGACATAGTCCACTTAGATGGTTCAGGCTGGTACCAGCACTGCACTTTTTATAGGTCACGCCTGAGGACCTACTGATGCTGATTATTAATGACCATCCATCCATTTACATATGAGGAGCGACCAGCCCTTTTTAGATTTCAGTTATTTATTTGAGCATAATCCTGGATGTCATCTGCCTCTGGCCACCCTTGTGCGGAGTTTTAGTACAGATCCCACAGATCACTGAACGCTTTTGAAAATCACATACAGGCATACTGACCGTCATTAAAATGCCTGAAAGGAATCTTGCCAAAAAGAGATAACATGCCCCTAGTGGAGGAAGGAGACATTGCTGTGAATGTGGATTCCTGTCTGTTTTCATAGGGTCACACTGCAAACACTGACGTCCAGTGATCTTGCTTGCATGACCTGTAGTCCACAATGGTTTGGTGTCGTCAAAGACTGCAGTGCTATTGTCTGCCGAGTTTAACGTCAGTCAATCCCCCTAAGGGAGACAATGTTGACACGCTTGCATATGGGTCTTGTTCGGTCCTGGAGGTGTGACCGTAGTTGAATCGTAGTCATTAACACAAAGTGTTTTGTGTTACTTCTATTTAGCAAAACCTGAACGGTATCGCCGGTCTTGCTAAATTAACCCAACCCTGACAGTCTTTTACAAAATGAATAAATTGCCGAATTAAGTATAGCGGCGAACCTGAGAATTTGCACACGACACAAATCCTGATGTTAATCTTAAGGTTTGATTTTGTTCCTGCAGACACTCAAAATATACAGCATGGAATGTGACCAGCTTAGTCATGTAGACCAGAATTTTCACATCATCATTTCGGGAGAATTGTAAGCAGGTTGATGTACACAGTGATGCCCATGGTGCACCTTCAGGTCAAGGTCAGCTGGCGGGGATCCAGAGGGATGTAAATACAGTTCTGCCCTTTCTGACATTTGGCCTGTTGTTCTCAGCCATTACCATCTACACCCAATCTGTGTGTTTAGTCAGATTTTGGTTTCAGTATTTGCTCAAGTGAATAAAGTTAGTATTATTACAGAGAACTAATGACTGGAACACCAGGCAGTTTGAAAAGCCTAAAAAATTAAATACCCTTGTGCGCTAAATATTGTGCCTAATAAAAGCAACAACATACTTAAGGTCAAACACTTTTAAAAAATCTAGTGCCTCAATTCAAAATACATCAAAAATAATTGTAACTGTGTGATGCCTAAGAAATTAGACACTCCCATATTGTGTTCTGTAATCCATCTGTTAACTTAATTTCTTTGTAGTTGGTTAATTTGTTTAACTATAAAAATGTTTCCAGAAAATTTGCCCACTAATCTTGCATTGGTAGGTTGGGGGGGGGGGGGGGGGGGGGGGGGGGGGGGGGGGGGGGGGGGGGGGGGGGGGGGGGGGGGGGGGGGGG
>JAODLD010000038.1:4839434-4857190 GCA_026781065.1 Mormyrops boulengeri
CCCCCCCCCCCCCCGCCCCCCCCCCCCCCCCCCCCCCCCCCCCCCCCCCCCCCCCCCCCCCCCGGACTAGGGTCACAACCGAAAGACTGAGTACAATGTGGCACTAGGGCAACAGAAACAGAACCCAATTTGATTAGGTAGGACACCATTTAGTTTATTTGTTTTCAAGGTCCTTATATTTACTTTCATTCAAGGAACTTTTTACTCGTTTCTGAAGTATATAGCGCTCCTCAATTATACTAAATGTACAAATCAAGTTACGTCACAGTATGAGTTTCAGTATAATTCACAGAAGTGCGATGCACTCTAAAAGTCGAACGGAGTTCGTTTTAAGTAGGTTATTTGGCATCTAAAATGGGTCTATGCATCGCCACCTCAATCCCACGTCACATGGAGAGTTAAAACCTCAACGCTGCCTGCATGTTGTTCAGCATTACAAGACCAGAAAAGGGCTGGGAACGGCAGTGTGTTTAATTCTCATGTTTGGATCTCAGCTATTTGGGACCCAACCCAAGAACATTAACTAGAAGATCCTGTCCATTTGTAATTTGTTTGTGCAAGCAGACATTCCCGGTGATATTGCGCAGGGTTTTTATTTATTAGGGCTTCTGTCCTAATAACGTGTAAGGAGCTACGCTGCAGATACAGCGGTCTAAATCGTCAAGTTTTCTCTAGAAGGCCAGAATCGGCCAATATTATTTTTGTCAGGCGCTCTCGTTTATTGCAAAAAGTTCGCGCACTTTTTTCTGTCTTTCTATTTTTCCAATCGGCGTTTGAATAAAGCGAACCGAGCGGCGCGGAAAGGCGTGGGGGAAGCCCGCTAGCAGCCAGCCAGCCAGCCGACAGCCAGCCGTAACGCGGGCGTGGGAATGATGCCCTGATCCCCGGCGAGCTGCGGCAGGAATCCGGCGAAGAGGCACCGCTCGGCCGACGGCTGCGTACTCCCGGCGCTAAACCGGCAGAAATCCGGCAACTTCACCCACCGAGCCGTACTCATTCTTTTATGCGGCTGGCTAATCGAAACAGTTCATAGGAAAAGCTGAACCAGACGCCTTTCGCTTTTTTCTTTGGGAAGGAATTAAACTGAAAAAGAGACTGACATGATGTTTCCACAATCCCGACACTCAGTAAGTGCGCATCTGCTGCTTCAACTTCTGCTGCTCTCCCGTCTCCTCATTCTCACGCACTTGTTTAGCAATAATAAGCCTTTTTTGTCTATTTTTTGATGCTTATAAATGGGCAGCGGCGCATCTTCGGCGGCGTGAAGCGAAGCCGCCCCGGTAAATGGGAGCGTTTAAAACCGCGGCGAGCCGGCTAACGCCTGTGTGACCCTGGGTCCGGCAGTAGGTCCGGACAGTTCGTACGCTCCGCTGACATTTCCCCCCCCCCACCATTTGCTCGATAGCACGGATAGCTGGGCTGGCGAGGGCCGGTTACCGTGCGCCGTGGCCCCGCTAGCAAAGCGCTACTACACCGCCTCCCTGCTCCGATCGCTGGCCGCTTACCTCCTACGTCCAAACACTTAGTTATATCTTTACAACTTCCCCATATATATACACACATTAATGTCAGGGTAACATTTAAATGTGGAGTCAGGTCTTCGCTGTCCGCTACATGAACGGTATGTTTACAGTTTCCCCAAACGTACAAAATGGCTGAATGTGACTGGCAGCAGCCCGCTTACTTCTCGTCCGTAAAGCGCTTGGCGTCGCCCGCCGCCATCCTGCAGATTAAGACGGATTAGCAAAGTTTCTCTGTAGCTATAATAATCACGCAGCAAGCATAAATGAAAATGAGTTACGACGTGGCACGTTTTTTCGTTTTTTTCTTTTACCCCCCCCCTTTTTTTAATAACTGAAATTAAACAGAATAATGAGGCTAATTGAGACGAAGTGACACTGTAATTAATGATTGGTAAATGTTAAAGGTTGTGCGCTAATGAGGATGACACCTCATTGTTCTCCGTCGCCGCAGCCTTTTACGTGCTTTGCTCGGATTCTCATTAACGATCCCTCTCTGCCACGTTACTCCTCTATTTTTCAACACGCCATTAACCGAAACGTACTCATTTCCAGGTATTACCAGGTAAATAAGGAAGTATTTCTGAATATCTGCTAATTGGCCACGTCACGAGCGCAGGTTTTGCATTTAATTAATATGTTTTTATGTTTGTTCGAATTTTCTTTACAGTATAATACTATAGATCATCAGATTTGCTTACCAAGTTTTTGGGTTACTGGACGGTTGACATTGTTCGTCGACCTACGTCTAATTTCCTTTATTTGTATAGGGCTGCGTTATGTGGCTTTGAATGAGAGGAAACATACTTGTCATGGAAAAAACTGGGTTGAGGATACTAAAATCGTTTTGTTATTGTAATAGCTAATACAATCTAAATTCTGAGGGGAATAATCCCGTATATTACTGTGCAGTTTGTGCTAAAGCTTTTTAAAGTTTTATCTTTTTTTTTTCTCTCACTTTCTTTAATATACAATTTCTTTAAAATATAATTTCTCGTATTTATCTCATGTTTAATATTGTAAACATGACCTACATTTAAAAATAAATCTTTAGCTTTTTTTTAAAAATTTTTTTTAAAGAAAAATCACAAGCAGTAATACTGATCTTTTATCAATTATCCAATTATGTGTATGCGTTACTTAACGCCGGGGTACGTTCTGAGAAATGCGTTGTTAAGCGATTTTTTTGACGTCATTGTGCGAACATCATAGAGTGTACTTAAACAAACCTTGATGGTATAGCCTACTACACACCTAGGCTATATGGTGTAGCGTAAATAACGATAAAAAGTACAATACAATATAGTACATACATGAGCCGGCTGTGTAAAGGTAAGTTTGTTTACACCAGCATCATCAGAAACACGTGAATAATTTGTTGCCTTAGATGTCACTAGGCAATATAAATTTTTCAGCTCCATTATTATCTTCTGGGACCTCTGTGACATGTTCCGTCTTTGACCAAAATGTCATTAGGTGGCGTGTGACTACTGAACATTTCACCATCATTTAAGGTATTTCTCCTTTGATATTTTAAGAACACATTAAACTGAACCCATTAATCTAAAATCAGGAACATGATGGGTGTTGACTTATGAGCTAAATGAACTTCATTGTAGCTGGACAGGAATCTTGTAGGAAGCTTCCTGAAGATGGTTCCAACGATTTATTTAGTGTGATTAGCTGTATTTGGTCCTTTAGGTGATTCTGTTTTGATAGAAGCAAGGATCTCTGCTGTAGGCGCTGTTCCTGATCTCTCTCGTTCTGTGAAGTTAAGATCTGACAGATTTGACAGCAGTGGGACACAAAGGGCCTTGACAGAAGGAATAGCTTGTGGCTTCCTTCCTCCTGGAAGAACATAGGTAAACGCTTTTATGTAATGCATTAGCTTGTGATGTGTGACTTATAGCACCTAACTTGTGGTTTGTGCTTTACTCTTTGGTTTTCACATTAGCGAGCCATGCTATATTAATTTATATTAGTCGAATTAAAAGAAGTTTCTTTTGCTGGTAACGGCACATATGCAGACATCCTACAGGCCCCAGAATTGACATCCTGTATCTGGAGTATCCACTTCAGCAGCAAAACTCGTATCTAATGTAAAAGAGTGACGTGGCACTGAGTTCACTTAACAAAAGAGTGAGTTATCTCGAGAACTCACTACTGATAATTCTTCATATTCAGGCTCATGTGAAACTTGAAATAGCAGTAGTACAATAAATCCCCAGAAGCAATGGTAAGGATTTTAATTCCCTGTTCTGTCCTTGGTCCCAATCGTGAGCAGCAGGCCTGCACGTTGATGTGTGTTGGGTCTTGTATATGATCTCCTCCTCCTGCTTTTTCCATACTATAGGTGCTTCTGTCTCTTCCTTGAGCGTGAGCTATAGTCTGAGTGCAATTCTACTGCTCAGGAAATGTGGTTAATCTTGTCAGAGAGAAACTTAGAGCTGAAAGTGAAGAACTCTACAGATTAGGTGTAATTATCTTGCTGCTTAAATTCACATACATCTAATACTACTTCAGTCCTGTCAGGAAGTAGTGCACATTTAAACATGCAGATGAGGCAGAAAGATGTTAATTCAGGTTGTATATGAGAATTTTGTCTCCTTAACCAATCAAGCAGTTTCTTTGTCACTGTATCCCAAATGTAACTGACTGTGACTTCAATTAATGGACATCTGATTAGTGGTAAAGCATGAAAAAGATCACCATACAGCTATAAAAATTTCATCCTAGTCATCATTAAGCATGGATAACTTTGCCAACATCCTTCTATTTTGCAGTTTAACCATTTCTCAGCTTTGCTGCTAAAAGAACCATTTTGAGGTGAAGCATGTTTTCTTTCACACTGGGTAGATGGGTCACTGGACAGTGGTCAGCGATGTAGCCCCCATGTCCACGACTGAAACCTGCTGAATAGTCATTCCATTCTTCACAAAGTACGTTTAATCAGCTACTAGAGATTTGATCCAGACACTTGCAACAATGCAGTTCATGCACTCGCATGCAAATCACATCAAGGTAATGCTAAAAATAAACGTTCAACAATGCTTTAAATTTGACGGTTGTCTTGGGTTAATTGTCTAATTTGTGTATTTGTATGGTGACATTTAACTTCAGCAGTTTGGAATGTAGAAGGCTACTTAAAACGGTGTTAAGAGTTCGTCTTTCAACATTTTGAGATAACCAAATCTAAACGTAAAAGGGCGATTTTAATGTTCTGTTTTATCCTGTAGAAATAGTTTTTTTACACATCCATAACTAAAGCATGGGATAACTTGAATACTTTAATACAGCCCGTTGTCTTAATTCTAGTTTTTCGTTATTAGAACTTTTGAACAAGTGGGAAAACTCTTGTAAACTATAGTCTTGTGTTTATGACCATTTCGTCCATTTCAAATAATCAGTTTGTGACTTGGTCTTGTGCAATGCCAGTTAGCATTTTACCCATTCATATAGCTTTGTGTACCACAGGAGTAGCTCAGGTTACGCACATGCAGGGCTGTATTCCATCAGACGATACCCTTGACCACCACGGCCCCAACTGATTCTTTTGCTTTAGTGCAAGGCTGTCAGTGCAGAATCTCCCACATCACGGAGACTGTTCTCTGAGCTAGGATTTCATTCGGGTTCAGTGTTTCTTTTATGAGCACATCTGCAGTATTATGGAGAGATGTAGCAATTCTGTATTCATCATTTCTTTCTTTAGGACAAGGTGGTGTAGGCGTGCATATATGCAGCACTTAACCAGCTCTCAAAAAACGAGAGGGAAGAACGGAGAGGCGTGTACTGGGGAAGTGATGTTATGTCCATTTAAACAATAGGGCATGCTTTAGTCTTTTGTCAGAACTCTCCATCTGGGGTAGACCAGTTGTTGCCAGTTCTCTCATCCCCAGCTAACCCACACTCTTCTGTTTTTTTTTTGTTTTTGCTCCCATCACTGCCATCTTTGTCAGCACCCGCATTCTACATGCCTGCTTTAAATATGGTCGCGTGTGCACATACATTTCCCCGCACTCATTTGCATTTTACTGTAATTGCATTTTCCTCCCTCGCTCCTACGCATGCATGCAGTGCCGCTGCCAAAATGGCTCATCTCCAGCTACAAGCACGAATCCACATGTGCCTCCAGACTTCTGGGATTTTCCCTAGTTGCTTCTGGGAGACAGATGAAGTCAATGGGCTTGACGCAAGCAGCGTGGCAGATGTCGAGGTCAGCAAGGACAAGGCCATTCAATAAGATCACAGTAGGGTCCCTCTGCAATGACCAGGCCAGACACCGAACGTGTTGCTGTAATAGGACCTGCTGTGCAGACTGGTGCCGGTCGCAGGTTGCATTGATGGTACGCACACAAACAGCCTTGGCCACTCGTGCTTTGCAAGAGATTAAAAGATAGGCGAGTGGTAGGTAGCAGAGCAAAGGTATTGATTACAGTAAGAAACCAGCCAGTTGCCCTTTGTGTCGCTGGCAATGCCAAGCAAGCTCCAGTTTGGATAAATAAAGCTGTTAAACCTGCTAAACTGTGAGAAGCCTCAGTATGTGGTTTTTCTACAGTATTGTGTCACATGTACATGAGTACAGTTTTGAGTACTACTCAAGTGTTGGACATATAAATGATATTTAAGTTTGTTAGCAAACAATAGTATCATATTTAATTAGTGGTGTTGTTTCTTATTAACCGTGTTGGAAATTGTAAAGCCACAAAGTCAAGGTCATGGAGTGAAATCGGCTGTTTAATGCTCTAGGAAAACTCCTCTTGATCCTCCTCTATTAAGTTTGCTCATTCCCCAGAATGTAATGAAGTTTCTATTTCTAGTTGAGATCCTGTTTGGATTTAGCTTCATCTTGTAACCTTTCAAGAGCAAATGCCATCAGCACTATGTAAAGTCATGTGGCACAGGAAAGAACAAATACCTTTTGTATATTAAAACAGCCTACATGAGCTTGAAAGAAAATGTAGTTCTGTCTATGTGAAGTTAACCGTTTAGTTAAATGACTGTAAACGTGTCCCCACAATAATGGGGATGATCATAATGTATTTATGATAATATATGTATACAGTGATCCTCTGCCTATCGCGGAACATGCGTTCCAGCTTAAAACGAAAACAATCGGACCACAGGCAAGGTACGCGATACACAGAGAACTGTGAGGCGCGATAGCTGAACCGCGATATAGCGGAGGATCACTGTATATAAAATAATAAAAATAATAATAATAGTTCCTCAAGGCTCCATGCTGGGACCAATCGCCCTTACTCTTATAATAGGTTTTTGGGGGGATTTCAAAGGCTGATCTCTCTGTTTTTATCCAACGATTGATCAGTTATTAAAAATGTAGTCATAAAGAATAAAGTAAAAGTATTCTAATAAATCCGAAATAACATTTCTTCAAATATTACATTTTGGTGACTGTTTTCTTGCGTGCCACCCAGTATCCCCTGTGCATGTTCCACAGTTTGGTTCATAAGCCGTCACTTGTTGTTTTTTTGATGGGTAGTCCTCTAGCACCAAGGGTACATAAATTACTTTTTTTGTGTGTCACAGATGCTGTCAGTACCGTTTGTTGTAGTGCTGCCATCCAGGCTTTGTGAGTGTCTGTTATATGGATGTGTAGCAAAGGTGTCGCTCTGTCCCTGCAGGGTGTGTGTGTGTGTTGCTGTGTGATTTGTGTGAGTTTTAACCTTTTTGTGGTGTACCCATTGCCAGCAAGACGTTTATGGGTAATCTCTGATCGAACACATCGACGGGATGTCTGTGGGAGAAAGAGAGCAGCTCTGTGTGTGCGTGTTTGCGCATGTATGTGTGTGTGCGTGTGTGTGTGTGTGTGTGTGTGTGCGCACACGCACCAGGGAAGCAACACCCCTGAGGACGACACAGCGCTGTAACAAAGCGGCTCAGTAGGGGGCTCCCTGATTCGCCAGCCCCTGGATACGCCTGGGGGGAGGAGGCACTGCGCAGATCTGACAGTGAAATTACATCGCAGCTGTCCTGTATCCCGGGGATGGGGACGGGGAAGGGGGGGGGATTGGGGGGGACCCTGAAGTGAAACCAGGAGTGTCTTATCACATAAGTCATTTGAAATTTAAAAGCCTCATTGTGATCCTCCAGAGCTGTCTACTGTTATTGGTGATAAAGATTTTCTTTTTTTTGGGGGGGGGGGGTTTAGCTTTTAGCTTTTAGCTCTTACCTTTTCCTCGCACATAGATAAAGGGATCCCTGCTGTTTGTTTTTTTATTCCTTGGGTCTAGATGATCTGTGCTGTAGAAAATGATGACGCTATTTAAAATATCAGCATTGGTATGAGGATTAGTGCTGGGGGGAGAGAAGCTGGAAGAAGTGCTCTGTTTGCCTGTACTGTAGATCACAAAGCTTGCGTACTGCTTGCACTAATCTTTCACGGCTGTTTGTAAGGCCGCCCAGACAGTGATCGCTTCCTTTTCCTTGATTAGTCCTGAAGAGGGTCTCTTAAGTCATGAAGCAAAACCTACTTTACTTGAATGAAAAATTGCTCTTCATGTTATACTGTACAAATGACTGTTAGCCAACTTTTAGCATGACTGTTGCTAGCCTGGTGGACAGGTATCTGACATGTACCCTGTGTTGCCTTGGGTAGCCTCCAGGCCACACACAACCCTGGGCATGATGAGTAGTTATACAATGGATGGATCTCCGTTTTACTATGGAAAGATATGTTAGTACAGTATGTTCTTGAGCGCTGTTACAGTTGGGATGGTTATGCTTATTATGTTGTTAGTGGAACTATTCAAATGACTTTTTTAATTTTCGTCATTATTTCTCGGAGTGCTGATGGATCTGAATGGTCAAGCTTTTTGAGGGTTAAGAGTGCAGAACGCATGCCAAATGGCTGGTTGTTTGGGTCAGAGCAGGACCAAAGGCCCAGTGGACGAGCTCCATTGGCTGTAGCTGCGCAAAGGTGCGGACTTGTGGTGTTGCGAAGGTCCAGTGTTGCTCAGCTGATACACAGGTGTTCTGACCTGTATGGCTTTCCAGGGCCAGATGGCCTCTGGCCAGGATAGTGGCTGAAACCTCATATTTTTGTAGGCTGGGGAACTTGCTGACTGATAGGACAGGAGAGGGTTTTGTCTGTAGGAGGACTTGGGTGAGGACACCGTGTTCTGTCTAGACCAGTGTTTCTTATCCTGCTTCTTGGGGACCCTCAGACAGTCCATGTTTTTGCCCTCTCCCAGCTCCCAGTTGCAGAAGTGGAGGTGGTGTTGGGAATTACAGATAGCTACAAATTCTGCATGCTTGTACATAAGGCTGGCCAACAAAGCGATAGCAATACTTATCACAATATCATTTTCCTTGATTACAGTACAGCAAGTGCTGCTTCAAAATTCAATATAATTTAAGATCCAGCTTGCAGAATGCAGTAGGGCAGGCAGGCAGACGAAAGACAGCACAATCAGAACAGCAGAGCGACTAACTGGGAGAGCAGGTAAGTCGAAAGCAAGCCGTCCAATAAGGGTAATCCAGTGAGATCCAAAACGAAAGTCCTCAGTATTAATCCACAGAAAATGCAAGTGCTAGCATGTAATCGACTAATAAAACCTGTTCGACTTCTACCTAAGATTTGTGAAATGTGACTGTTTGGCAGAATTAATCGTCTGATTTCTTTCACTCAGGAGCAAAAATCAGCCTTTAAACTGGAAAGAAATAATGATTTGACATTTATTGTGATAATTATCAATCTGAAAACATTTTTATTGTGATAACATCTTTGGCCATATTGCCCAGCCCTACTTGTACAACAGAATGATTTGTGGCTGTTTGACCTGGATTCTCTTCTGTAAGGTGACTTTCCTATGAGTGTGTTTCTGTGAACTTAGGGAACCGTGTGAAGGAAGCCGGTGATGTTCTCCACCTGTGTGACATTAGCGCTCTATGAAGATGTTAGCATGGTCATTAATGACCCCCCTTGTGGTCACACCTTTTTTTCCCCAAATGTAATGTTTTGTATTTGTTATTAGTTTTTCCTAATAAAAGGACTCTGGCTTTAAGCACGGTTGGTGTGGATGGAAAATTGTCATTTTTTTCCCCCCCAGAGTGCGCCGGGTAACATTTTACACAATTATGAATTCTCTTCAGGCAGGTGTAGGTTAATCACATAATGCTTTAATTTTGGTTGAAAGCAGCACAGCAAGATCAAATCAAAGGTCGTTCTACCTTTGGGAGTGGCTTTTTGTGTAGTACACTGTTCGTGTGTAATGTCTGTGTGTATGTGTGGATGCGTGTTATTGCCTTCATTTGTTTGTGCCGTTTGCGTGTACAGTGAACAGGCCCTGAACACTGCTTTCCTCCAGTAACTGCATCATTCAGTGGATCCAGTTTCACATGGTACTCCTTTTTTTTTCCCCCCTCACAATATCCCGCTGAGACATGGCCTGGATGCAGAAAGTGCCTGTAATAATGGAACATCTGGGATTTACGCCAGACAGCCTTTCTGGGTACGGCCGTCAGCCCACAGTAGTAAGGTTGGATGTTGCTCAGAGTATGCTTCCGTTCACGCCCTGGAACGGCGTCTGCCCGCCACCGTGTCAGGGCCAGGCGTGAGCTTCTCATCCGCATTCTGTGTTGGCCCGGCGTCTCCGCTAAGCCTGCCCTCTCTGTGCTGTGGCTGATGTTTTTTCTCCGAGACGCATCATGAATGTCAATGTACTGCTGTCACATGTGCCGCATGTCCTGTAGATGAATGTTTTTCAAAGCGTAATGTGCCACAGAAAAATCTGCTTTCTTTGAATACTGTGAAGTAATGGCGTTTTCGATACAGTGCATGGGTGACGAGTGCTTTTGTTGGGGTCAAAATTAACATTGACATAACCAGTATATCAGAATGGGGGGTCTTTACATGGCAGCTTAATCAGAGGACATTGAAATTAATGCTAAACAGGTAGCAAGAGAAGCGAGGTCTTGTATAACGGGTAATCGAAAACTACAGACAGCCAGCTGGATTTCTCTAGAACCACAACTCTGCA
This sequence comes from Mormyrops boulengeri, assembly GCA_026781065.1. Classification (NCBI taxonomy): domain Eukaryota; kingdom Metazoa; phylum Chordata; class Actinopteri; order Osteoglossiformes; family Mormyridae; genus Mormyrops; species Mormyrops boulengeri. The sequence continues at coordinate 4,849,954 of JAODLD010000038.1, forward strand.
AGATGTAGAAAATGCTTTTTAATTGGCCCCAGTTGTACGCTTCAGTCACCCAGAGTATTATTTGATACACGAATAATTAGTCGAGTAAAAGGCTGGCAGTATGGAACTGCCTTGCTGCTCTTACTGGGTTGCGCTGTTGGAGTCACCTGCAGGGGGTCGTCGCTTGCGGGGCGGCCATCGCTGCAGCGTCCTCTACCTAGACCTGCTGGCTGATGATACACCGCCTGAAGAGCCTCCATATGCCGGCATTTAGCTGTGCTCCTTAAACTGAGGCCCTTCAAGGATGTAGGCCTTATGAAAAATGGGCCATCACTTTTGAAATGCTATGAAGCAGTTTAACCAGATGCAAAGTAACTGTGTTCACTGCACATCTGCGAGGGAGTGCAAGTTTCATTCTTAAGACTTTATCGTGAAAGGGAATTCCACCCAGAATTATAAAAAAAAGTTTATTTTATTCTCCTACAGTTTCCAAAGGAAATTGAATTTGATGTCATTTAAATTGAGAATTGTCCTATGATATCCATAAATTTTTCTGCAAACTGACATCACTTCTGCTGGAAGTCTGGGGAGTGAAATTTGTGCTCCTCAGTTTAAATTCCTGATTTCAGTATCACAAGTGTCTGCATGTATTTATGAGTTTTATAATTTTAATTTTAATGTAATTGTTTGACGTGTTAAAATCAATATTTCTGTAAAGTTTGTAGCCTGCGATGGATTGGCGCCCCATCCTGGGTGTTCCCTGCCTTTCGCCAGTAGCCTCTGGGATAGGCTCCCGACGCCCAAACCGTGAATAGGACAAGCCATTACACGTTACGTTATGTTGGCCATGCTCTGTGATCCAGTTTCCAAAAGTAAACGAGTGAGTTGAGTGTACATCTGTGCAACCATGTAGAAAAATAGTGGTCACATACATAATTACACTTCGTATAGCACACGTCTTACTGTGATTTGTTTAGCAGCATCCATTCATTTTGTCGCCATCGATGCTTCACTTATATATTGCAGCGTTTCCCAATCAAGTCCTCGGTAACCACAGACAGTCCGCGAGCTGGGAGGGAGCAATAATGTGGACTGTCTGGCAGGGAGTTTGGAGGGAGCAAAAACATGGGTTGACTGTGGCTCCCCAAGGACTGGACTGGGAATCACTGGTGCCCTGAATGATGAACGTAAAGAGGGCAGCTGTACCGCTTTTCTGCTTGAACATAATTGGCCTTGTGTGGAAATCTGTGGGCACTTTGAGGTAATGTGCTGAATGCCTAAACCCTAATATAAGCATGGTAAATACAGGCAGGCATTCACAGTCCTGATCTAATCCCCCGTTGTTCATTTCTTCTGTAATGTTTACACCTTATTAAATCAGTGGGGACATGCTGCGTCCATCACCAGAAAAGACCAAAAATAATAATATTGATGATGCACTTCTGAAGATGCATAGGTTTATGTTTTACTCGACCAGTTGTCCTGAAATTAAATAAGCTGTTTGTGCTGCCGTAGCAACAAGATGAAGTCAACCCTTTCTGCACATATGGAATTCGTGTTGTGTTGTACACATATTGGAATGACAAGTAAAAAGCATGTGAGGTAGCCTTCGACCTTATCAGGAATACAGCCTTGCTGCTGGTGGTAAAACCCCATAATTTTACTCCTCAAAGCCAGGGCATTTTAAGACGTAATCAGTAGAGAAACAGGGGCTTGACATTATTTTCAGTATTTAAGTGTCATCCTGTCAGTTTGTCCGCAAAAGTCTTGCTAAAGATAAAACTGTTAAACTGCAGCGTTTAAATCAAATCTGTGCAATACGGCAACATTGCTGAAAAGTGTCCTTCAGATTCTTACTTATTGAGCAGAAGTTAATAAGATACGTTTTTTAACAAAAGAAATTGTCTTGGAAGGGTAAAGTATTCCTACGAGTAGCGCCCTTGTTCATATGTCGAATTAACTGGGGAATGTTTCTTTCTATTTTAACCTCTTGTTCGTATGGATGCTCTTTTTGTTGCTTGTAAAATGATTCATGTTTTAATAAACACAAGTGCTTTCAGATTTTTCATGTGTCTGACATGCCTCTTGCTTTATGTCATACAGGCTTCATCGCAGCAGTTGAAATTCACAACATCGGACTCCTGTGATCGGATCAAGGATGAGTTCCAGTTCCTTCAAGCACAATATCACAGGTAGGTGGTGAGTGCGCCCTGCTGGTGTCACTGTGTGGCTTCTTCCTGGGCACCGAAGCCAGGCGGGACTGATGAAACCATGAAATGTTCCCTGATGATCCTCGATGTTCATTTATATGTTGTTACATTTATTGTGGTGGCGTTGGTAGGCTTCAAACCACATGTGACCCTGACCAGGATATGCCATTGATGGATGGATGGATGGATGGATGTTGACTTGGAGACATGTCTCCTGTGTCTTCAGTGCCTATAATAGGTTCAGTCAAAAACCAGAACTGTCAAACGGCACTATGTATATATATCCACCATGACCGCCTTATCTTAGGATTTTAACCTTCATTGGACTTTAAGTAAATAAAACTCAGCGGTCTCCTCATCATTCATCTGTGTTTCTTCAGAGAAGCATTTAATTGTTTCACTTTATCTGAAGTTGGCTCTTGCAGAGTTTTGCTGCTCCTTCATTTCTGGCGAAGCTCTCGTGTTGAATATCCAGCTGGGCAGGAGCGACGCGGGCGGTTTTCTCGGGCACAGGAGTCCCTGCGGCACATGGGACCCGTCTTCCCGCCGTTCACTGCCACATTGCAACCCGTCAGCTCGCTAAGGTTCCCCTTTGCTTTTTAGCAGCAGCGACGTGTCGCGGCCAACCGTAATTGCGAGACCTGCAGCCGTACGGTACTGGCGCAGTTCTGACGCGGACCCGCAAAAGCCAGGCTCATAATTTAAGGATGTTTTCTCTTCCCCTCTTGTCACATGGGAAGCCGGCCTCTCACTCTCAGCAGCTGCTTCTTGGTGTTTCTCATGAGAAGCCTGCATCTAAACCCCCTTCAGTGAGCAAAAGATTCTCCCTTCTGCATCTCCTCCTCCATTTTAATGTGGCCCAATCAGATGCTACCTCCAGCTGGTAGAGTGAAATGCCTGAAACAGGACCTTGTACAGTACCGTACCAGCATTTTACTGCAGTAAATGGAAAGGAATGAGATAACAAGAGCAAGTAAAAATATAGTGGAGGGACATCTGGACTCAAAAGTCCGAGAGCCTGTTTCTGCGCCACGCAGTTGCGCCCCACGCTAGTCCCAGGTAATATTGCCAGAGCGGGCACAGGTTGGCATGGCAACAACAATGCATGCAGTCGGTGCTTCCAAAGCGAGGGAGCAATTAGGAGGAGTCGGCAGACTGAGGGAACGTTCCGGGGCGGAGCTCAACCAGCACGCACATTTACGCTACAGCATACTGCAGTATGTCCGACCGGGAAATATTTGCTCAAGTTACGCTGATAGCCTACAGCTTATTTACTGGTAGGAGGATGGGAGACGTCTCAGGCCGGTCGTAAGCGCATTATTCATACATGTGTATAACATCCATCCATCTTCCAGCTGCTTGTGGAGGAGAGGGCCTGCGGTTATTTATGTTATTATGTTTATTGTGACCCTGTACAAGATAAGCAGCATGGAAGATGGATGGAAGGGTGCAATACTGTAAATAATAGAGAATTACAATATATGCACATGAACAAATGCAGCCGTTCCAGTTGATCCACAGCCAGAATATTGAATATTAATGCCACCATTTTAGTGATAAATGGAGAATTCACTCTGTACTGTGTCCTCTCCGTTTGTTTTTAATAACCGCTTACTCAGGTAGGTCCACTGCGGGCTGGAGTCTCTATCCGGGAGCATGCGGCATAATATGAGAAATGCGTAAACTGCGGGACCACGCGGCGCCCAGACTAAGGGCCGTCAGGGACATAAATCCCGTTTGGACCAGGAGAAGTGTGAGCGGCAGAGCCGGAAGCAAAGCCAGACTTGGTCAGCCTGCATGGGACGCGTTCGTGTGCTTTTGTTAAATGCAGTGTATATTCTTAAATGTCTATTGTCAGCTTTGTCACCGTCATTAGAAAGCCAGAAAGGATGTTCAGTGACTTATCACCCTTCCTCCCCCAAATCATTTCAGCTACTGCTGTCATTCTATTTTTATCCAAAAGCACAGAATCTGGTCCCGGGTCTCCTTAATTTTTTTTTAAAGATAGAAATTGTTGTTAATCTATTAAGTGCTTCTCTGGACAGTTTTGTCAGTCGGTAGACCTGGATTTTGAGACAACAGCCACCTGAGGATATAAATATTGTTGCGAGAGGCAGCGCGTGGGAGACGCGCAGGCAGGGAGGGCAGCGAATACCCCTGCCCCCTCTGTGGTGCTCCTCACCCAGGTTCTAGCCGCCTCTCTGGCGGGATCGTAAGGCACTTGCCGGATGAGACGTCCTTCAGTGCGGATTGGGCGCCTGGGGCCGCGTCTGACTGAGAATCTCTCCTCTCTTTCCTCACCTGCAGCTTAAAGCTGGAATGCGACAAGCTCGCCACTGAGAAGTCCGAGATGCAGCGCCATTACATAATGGTGGGTGTGAGGCGCCTGCTCCGGCAAGCTATCTTTCCCGCTCCCTCTCCTCCCATTTCTCCGCGCCTCTCTTCTCCTCCTGCTCCTCCTCCCGCGCCAGCCAGCCTCCTCTGTAATCTCATTGTCTCCGGTCGTGTTCATGCAGCCACCTGACACTACGCCTCTAATTGACCCGTCTGCAGGCTTAATCTCCCTTAATCTCAGCCACGTCGCACTTAAATCCATCAGAGCCCCCCCACAGGCCCCGCCCGCTGCCGCCCCTAATTGCCAATCGGGTTTGCACTCTGCCGGCTCGGAAATGGGGGCGGCCGTTTCTGTAGGCTGTAATTGCCTCGGGGACATGCCAATGCACTCCTACCCCGCCCCTCTTCTCTGGCTGTTTCTAACACCCCTCGTCCCACACACAGCGGCGGGGGGAGCCTGTTTTAGGAGACCCCTATCTGTGCATCAGAAAAATAGGAGAGATTTACAGCTGTGAGCAAAGTTTGTCTAAATTTCTGCATGAATGACTCCTAAAATGTGATCTAAACAATAATTATAATATTAATAACACTAAATGATAATATTAACCAACACACACATCAGCCCCACAGCCAGAAATACATCTGTGCAGATATAAGCTGCTATAGCGATTAGAGAACAGTACTCATTATGTTTGTATCCGATTCAGTGCCCTTAACCATGCGTCCCTCATGTACGTCTAATAATAATAGCACAAATATCTATGAAACCTGGAATAACTTATTGGAACTTATTCCTACAGTACTATGAAATGTCATACGGACTGAACATTGAGATGCACAAACAGGTAAGTCATTTTTAAGCTTGCGTATTTTTGTGATGTCGGGGCAACAGTTAAGTCTCCAAGTGTGCTGATGTAATATCAGAATGAAGAGGCAGGCATGTCGGTTTGCTGTCAAGTGATAATTTGTGCCAGCAGCGTACAGGTGCCTGTTAGGCTAGTAGCAGTATAAACCTGTCCAACAGAGGGCAGGAGACCTCCGGCTATGTCATGACAGGCTGGCGCCTGAGCCGACTGTCGGATACTGGGGGCCGCAGCAAGGAACCCTGAGCGACATGTCCCCCTGCAGGCTACAGTCTGGCTTCTCACTGCCACAGCAGAGATGACAAGCCTGTGCTGATTATCCATACTGCCCCCGTATTTGACATTTATGAAACACGGGGGAGGCAGTCTGTTGTGCAGAAGACAGGTTTGTGATTTGGCACAGGGGAAGGAGAGGGAGAGAGAGAGAGAGAGAAAGAGAGGCAGCAGTGCAGGAAGGTGATTGGTGGTGGTTCAGCAAGTTGCCGAATTCATATGTTTTACCCATAATCCTCTGCTGCAGCCATTCACCCTCCAATCCCCATCGTTTCATGCTGAAGCTTTTTGTTTAAAAGTGGGCTTGTGCGACAGGAAGGCGCTGCAGTGCCATCTCTGCTCCAACGACGGGCGGTTCATTATTGTGAGGGCTGCTCTCTGACATGTATACCTTGCTGCGTCTGACTGCATTTGACCGTGTATTAGTGGGTAGCGTGGTGTTTAATTCAATTTATTTTTCTATAGTGCCTTTCACTACAGAGTCGTCCCAAGGCACTTAACATTGATGTGTTGTGATACATGTTTAAGGGCAAGAGCTTGCAGCCTGAAGGTGGCTGGATCAGTGCCTGGGGATCCCTGCGACACCGTTAACTCAAATGACTGTATCTGTCTCCCTGGATAAAAGGCAGAATTGTCCCTTAGACAGTGGGTTAGCCGATCAGCTGAAATGTAATGTGCTGTCCTGTCTGGTGCAGGCGGAGATCGTGAAGAGACTGAACGCGATCTGTGCTCAGGTGCTTCCCTACCTGTCGCAAGAGGTAAGATGTTGCAGAAGGCACCAGAGCCTGTGCTGCGCGTCATGGCCTCTTGGTGGCAGCGTTGCAATGAGTGAGTGCGGGTGTGTGTGCGCGCGCGTGTGCGTGTGTGTGTGCGCGCGCGTTTTGACCATTTTTCAGGTCCCCACAAAGATCTGTGAATGCAATCAAAAAACTAAAAATGCCAAAATTCTCGTATTTTGTTTGGTTACTTATGGTTAAGGTTAGGGCTGGGTAGGTTAAGGTCGCCATGTTGGGATTAGGGTTTTCCCCATAGAAATGAATGGAGAGTTCCCACAAAGATATAATTACAAACCCGTGTGTGTGGTTGTCAGTTGGCTGCTGATGTGAAATGCTTGCTTGCTGGCTCTTGACTGATTGCCCCTCCCCATATCAGTCTGTGTGTATTCACATCCCCCTCCCTCTGCTTCACCTCTGTCTCAGCATCAGCAGCAGGTCCTGGGGGCCATCGAGAGAGCCAAGCAGGTCACTCCCCCAGAGATGAACTCCATCATCCGGGTAAGCTGTTCTGTCACTCTGAAGCGGGGAGGGCTTCCTGGGTGGGGGGGCGTGAGCATCCAGGCTGCAGCTGCAGTTCTGTCTGGTTTTATTCTGCTCTTTTTTTTTTCTGGGTATCACTTCCTTATCTGTGTGTACTGCTTAAAGCTTGGCGGTTTGGCTCTACTGGGATAGTCCATCTCTGTACCTGGGGGGGTGATAGTCTATTTCTGTACCTGGGGGGCGGATAGTCCATATCTGTACCGGGGGGGGTGATAGTCCATCGCTGTAGCGGGGGGGGTGATAGTCCAGCTCGGTCTCACGG
>JAODLD010000038.1:4879921-4890256 GCA_026781065.1 Mormyrops boulengeri
CATGCCGAATTTGGTGTCTTTCCCGCAAAGCCGAAGGCTTGTAAACCCCCTTTTTGGGTTGTCCGTCCAACACCCCCCCCCCCCCCCCCCCCCCCCACGCACACACACAGACAGGTATACATAAGCTGTGGTCAATTAGAGACACCTAACCACATATCTTTTTTGGAGGAAACTGGTGTACTCACAAGAAACAGGAAACACACACACACACACACACAGCCCCAGGGGGTATGAGGTCACACTGAGCCGCCATGCTGATCCCAGTTAATATATATCTTTTTATAATACATATTATCCATCCGTTTATCCATCTTCCAAACGCTTATCCTGGTCAGGGTTGCAGTGGGCCTGGAGCCTTAAAGTAAATATTAAATAATATTAAATATTAACACTCGCATGACCACAGCAAAAATCAGCATTTTCCCACAATACGCACCCTGTCGTCGTTGCTGTATGCATTCTGAGACCTTTGTGTGCATTACAGACACAGCGTCACACGCTTGGCTGTGGAGTTCATTACAGGACACATCCATTCTGCATTCTTGCCCACCCTGCAGTAATCCATTACAGCAACAGAGTCCAGACCCTTCTATCAGTACAGGGAGAAAATCCTTATTTGTAATAAGGAAAAAACCTTTTAGCATGAGATGGATAAATCCTTTGGGCAATAAGTAGTAACGTTTGTGGTAAATACCTCTGATGGTTGACCTGAAGGTCCTGGTGGTCTGATCCCAGAGAGAGAGCAGATGCAGGTGGGACAGCGTGCGGGTTGTGTCATAATGAAGCAGGCCGTCTCTGCTGCGTGTCCCTCAGCCTGAAGCTAGAGTGCGAGAAGCTGGCGAGCGAGAAGACCGAAATGCAGCGGCACTACATCATGGTAAGTGCGCTCAACGTGCGTAATACAGCCCTTCGCAGGGACAGGCCGTCTTCAGGGCGACTGTCCCAGACGGGTTTTAATAGAGCTGTGGTTTGGCCTCTGATCAGGGCTGTCTTTACAAATTAACTGCTATTAAATATGGGTGAAGAAAACTGTGTTACACCAGAGTGACTGTTCTAAGAGGCAGAGTGAGTATGAAAATAACAGATGCATTGGTATCTGTGCAGCCTTGGCTGATTTGTGTTTCTCAGGCGATGGGATACTTTATTATGAATCAACTGTAGTTTACAAACAGACAGATCAGCCCTGAATAAAATGCAGTTATCCAGCCTAATACCGCAAAGTTTAATATTAGCTGGCTAGATCAAAATACAAAAGCCAACCAGATGTAGACTTATTTTTTGTTTTTATAAATCATTAATTTTGCACTGTCTTGTCTACCTAGTACAAAACACCTTTCTTTGTTCATCATTAATAGTGTCCCAAGGGGGTCCCCTGTACCCCGATAATCAGAGAGGTGCAATTTGTGGCATTTGATCGACAGTTAAACCTACATCACACATGATAACTGTCGTATTTGTTTAAAAAAAGACTTGGCAAGGCAACGTTGCTATTATGAGAGAACAGTACTAAAACTTTTATAGCCCAGTGATTTGGACCAAAGTTCAGTGCAGAATTGGGCTTATCAATGGATTAGTTAACTGGATTTGTTTCTGTACTCCCTTTTAGACAGAATGCTCCCTGCACCTCAGATGAGATGCAGTGCTGACTGCCTGTGCGTGGCGGGCTGGAGTCTGTACATGTATGAAGATGTGTGTATGTGTGACGAAAGGGGGGTAGTGCAGACACAGACACGTGAATAATGTGTAAGGATGACTCACTGCTTCCCAGAGTGAAGATAACTCAGAAGAATATATTTAGGCACGTAGACCTGTCGTCTGCGCTAAGACTTGTCTCAACAGGCATTTCGTTTATTTATTTAAATTTTTTTAATCATCTTTCCTTTTTGCGTTAAAAACACACGCTACAGGATGTCCTTTCCTTTTCGCGTTTGTGCAGATAATTTACCGCCGGACGGCGGTGGATTTGTAAACAAGCGTGGGATTAATGGGGGGGGGGGGGGGGGTGAGGCAGGCGGTTGGGTCTGTAGGAACGCCCGACTTGAAGGCGGCGTGGGGGGGGAAGCCATTTTGAGCATGTTGCACATTTGGTGTGTGAGCTGGGAGCTGGGTGCCAGTGAGGAGATGCGGTGAAACGAGGCATGAGCGGGCTGCCACCGGCCGGGTACAGCTGACGCTAGGTGCGGCTTCTCGTTCAAAGGCAATGCACTGGGCGTATGGCGCGTTTGACAGACACAGGTTGTATGATGCATAGGTGTGACTATATCGGTGTTTGAAAGGACATAGTGCTAAAGGTGGGGGGGGGGCAGCACGATGGCCAGCACCGCGTGGTCGCTCGCCCCTGACAGGCTGCGTTTCTGATGGGATCCTGCAGGCAGGGAGGGGACAAGGGAAGGTTAGTTCAGAACTCTCAGCTCATTTCTTCGATGTGTCTTGATGCCCCCCACTGCCCCCCTCGCTCCAGCAACCTTGTCCTGAGCATAGAGGGAGGGGCAGGAGACAAGTTATGATAATAATTGCCCCATGCCCCCGCCCTCCCCCGGTAAGCGTTAAGTTCCCATGACATACAACAGTGTGATTTAGGGGATTTTGAAAACATGAGCCAGTTGCACACAAGGATCGCATCTGTTTTCAGAGACTTAAACCCATCACAGATAAGTCCGGGCTGTCTGCTGATATGTGAGCGCTTCTCAGATATTTTCAGAAATATCGCCTGAGCTGTTTACTCATTACTGAAAACCATGCTGTTAAATTCTTTTTCTTGGTATTTTAAAGATTATTCTACGACAGCCTGCTTTAGTGACACTAAGTTTACAATATGTGGTTTCTAAGGTCCATGACTGTAGGCATTCTGGGAAAATAAACACTAGCGCACCAAGAGCTGTCGGACCCCCAAACTGCAGAACTTAGTAGGTTTCTCTTCTGTGAATGTAGCCTGTCTGTAGGACAACCCATAATTTAAAATAAGGTGCCCAAAGTATGTTTTACCCATAGCAAACGTGATATGCTTCACCTGTAAAACCTGGCAGTACATTGGCCCACATGGTAGATATACACATGTAACCACAGAATAATGTCAGGGTTTAAGAATGGAATTTTTAAAGTACATCAAAAACTGTATAGCTAATAACGTTCAACAATAAATACGGGCATTCTCTGTCAAAGATGTCACCATGATGCCTGGACAAACAGACCAGCTGCTGTTTACAGCTTCCCTGACCTCTGACCTCAGCCAGCCGGCTGCCCCCCTGTTAGATAAACGATGACGGCAATAGCCTCTCCAGGTGGAGGGTGACTCACTAGGGGCATGTACGCAAGAACGCTCAGTGGGTGAAAATGCAGTCGGAGTTCTGGACTGGAGAGAACAGTTAATGTTTCCATTAAACCTTTACAGCACACTGAGTATGTCCCGTCCTCCTAGATTTTGTTGTATAGATGATTTTACACATTTATGAATGGATGATTTGAATGATGAGACATTCTGAATATAGACGTGGACTAAAGCCAGCATATTGCATTGGTTCAATGGTAGAACTTAAGAACCTGCTTCTCCAGCTTTGAAACACCTTGACAGACGACACACACACATTTAGAGTCCCGTGGAAAAAGCAGAGCTCTGGAGACACAGTGCTGACGTGTCAGTGGGACAGCGCCCCCTGCTGTCATGGAGGCGGGTCAGGAGACATTTCCCTCACACTGAGCACTGAGACTGACAGGGCAAAACGCACGAAACACAAAAGGGGTGTTTATGTGCTGTGCTGAGTGACAGCTGAAAGCGTGCAATGCTGAGATCGTATGAAGTTGACTGACTTGGTAACAGCATGTCCCACTGACTGAGCAGGGCCGCTACAGAATCTCTGCGTTCTCTGTTTAGCTAGATAGAGAAGGTTTAGTACTCTCGCTGACGTTTTGGCTTCACCTTTTAGCAGGGTTGCCAACTTTGGTCAGCTGGCCGGCGTGAGATTTTCAATTCGAGACAAGTCTGCGCACACACACGCACATGCATGTAGTTTGATTTCCTTGTAGGGTTTGGAAACTACCCCAACGCTTTTGATGTAGCTAATTTTAAGTTTATAATGGAATAATATAGATCTGGCGTAAGATTTCTTGCGTGTGCTTGAGAGTCTGAAAGCGTGAGTGTCACACCAGGTGCGTGAGAGTTGACGACCCTGTTTTAGAGTGCATGCAGCTTATCATCATATTATCCAGCAAAAATCCCTAAAATCAGGTGTCCTTAAGTTGGGTTTGAGATATAAATTGTCCTTTGAGCCTCACACATGCTTTCATTTACGTCAGCGTTGGTTGAGAAACCCCTTCGATCCTGATTTGTGACGATGCCCACAGCTTCCTGACGGCCGACTCGCTTGCATCAGGCAGCCAGATACTAACTCTTCAAAGGCCACTCTGTATATATAGATTCCTGCTTGGATAAACAGCCTTTTCTCGTCCATGCGCGCTGCCTTCTTGTCGACAGAGCGCCGTGTAACCTGGCACGGCACAGCTGAGGAACCCTTTCTCCTTTTTTCTGTCTATACTTGTCTCTTCTCTGTTTTTCCTTTTTCTGAGAAGGTTGAATCGGCTGTTCCCTTTAATCGTGCGTTTGTTTGAGATCGTCTGGCCGAAAAAGGCCCGTCTCACAAAAGATGTTTTATGTAGGATCGGATCCCTGCAGTTTTATACTCAGATTAAAGACGTAAATGGGAGGATGTTATTGAAAAATCTTGAGCTTGGGTGGGGGCATGATGGTGGGGGGGGTGGTGGTGGTGTTGAGGCTCACAGGGAGAAACTAATAATTTGGATTGATAAAAAGAAAGGAGGGAGGGCAGACAGAAGCAGAGGGGAGGAGGTCAGGGCTGGGGAGTGGGTTTGTGGGGGGGTTATGGTCCGTGTCCTAATTTCTCAGCACTTAATACTCATCACTTTTTTTATTTCATCCTGAGTATGGGGCTGGTCATTTGAAAAAAATTGGCCCACATAATATATTTCTAATTTACTGCCATGAATTATGAATTATGTATTGTGCACCTGCAGTCTCTGTGTGGCCATATGTATTACGACTGCGCTACAATATAACAATATAACAATATGTTGCCATGGTGCTGTAATCATACATGACGTAGGCTGGTAACTGATACAGGTATTGTCCACGGGTCAGCACAGGGGATTCAGGAGGACAGCTGGACTTGTCAGCTCTTAAAATCAGCTACGACCAGCCCTACCCCTGCCTCTGCAAACACAGACACACGAGGGCTACTAATGCTGTTAATATGTGCCGCGCAAAGGCGTTCTGTAGATTTATACAACTGACACAGTGTGTGAATGTCGGAATGTGCACTGCGCCTGAGCTGCTTTAATGGCTTTTTCATATTTTTCCCCTCAGTACTACGAGATGTCCTACGGCCTGAATATTGAAATGCACAAACAGGTAAGATGTGCTTCTTTCTCAGCTATCCAGCAGCCTCAGCTCTGTAATGGAGCCCGATCGCCGCTGTAGTACTGGCCGGTCTGTTTCGGCTCGGACCTGCCCGAGATGGAAGCTTCTCACATACGCTTTTGGGGAGTGCCTCTAGCACTGGTACCCCGTTCATTAGCCGTGGCTGACCCGTTCCAGCCAGCCTCTGCGCCGCTCGGCCTCCACTTGAGCGGGGCCGTCGTCCAAGGTGACTTGCGGGCCCCTGAGATGTTGACGCATGCCGCCGTTGGCATGGCAGCAACCTGCACGGACTGGCTCTGGGGGGGGGGGGTTGTCCCTCCCCTTGGGGCTGAGATTGAAGGGGAACATGGTAGACTGGCGGCTGCCTCGTCAAATAGCCACCGGTGGTTATGGCCAAATCTGTCCTGTGCTCGTTAGCTGTATATTATCTGTGTTTACCATCTTTGTGTTTACTTGCTTTATAATGTTTGGAGAAATCCTGCTTTTTATTATTGATTTAGCTTTTGCCCTAATTTGAGTCTTCTTGAAGCGACTTCCACACATTGACCTGATTCTCCCTATAAACTTTTTTTGTGCTACAAATGGGATACAGGGATAGATCCTACTCAGAACAAGGGTGGGTGATTTTTTTTTTGTTAACTTTTTCTGGTAACCAGTCAGGCCCTAACTGACAGCCCTAAAGAGGCACTGTGCCTTTCCGCCACACTGGTTCGGTCACATGACCATCCAACACATGTGCCTAATCCTACCCGACCGGAAGTGCCATCTTCTCCACTGATCTGTGGGCCACCCCCCCGTCCTCATTCAGATGGTCAGCAGTGGTATTTTGGCTGCCCAGATATATGTAAATGCCTGTTTATTTGGGATGAATATCTATAATGTAGTATTTACTATCCTGGCTCAGTTTCAGCAGTGTGTTGTGACCTGAATCCCAAAGATCGTCTGTGGTCTGTGAGCCATCCTGGGGCTGCGCCCTCACGCCTTCCCTCTCAGCAAACCCATTTGTTTCCTAATAGGATTTGGTCTCTACCCCCCCCTCCCCGCCTCCTCCCATTTTTGTATTCCCGGCCTGATCTCGGTGACTTTAGCTATATTTCCTGCCATTTATTTAAGGAGCCAGATTAGGATGTGTGTGTTTATGTGGGGCAGCAGGAATGGTAGACTGGGGCGAGTGTGCCCGTGTTTGTGCCCGTGTTTGTGCCCGTGTTTGTGCCCGTGTTTGTGAACGCATATTACGGTTCCTTGCTGTCCCTCTTAGCCCGCGGTGGTGATATCACCTTGGCTAAAAGCGATTAAATCCCGTGTAGCTTGTCTTTAAGCATAAGGACCTTGTTTTCCGTTTGCCACCTGTGTGGGGACATGTGACTGTGCACGTTTCCGCTGTTAAATAGCTAAGTGCATAAAAGATCTGTGAACTTTTCCCGTTTTTTTTCAGTTTCTGTTCTGTACATACGGCTGAAAAAGACTGTTGTGGTGCCATATGGTTCTTATGGATTTATTTTGACTGTGCCCAGTCCGTTACATGATTTGGTGTGCAGAACATGCATTTTAGTGTGAGGAGATAAAACTTCATATTGATGTAGAGTTGGGGTCTCCACACCCTGGTTCGTGGACCCGGTACCAGTCCATGAATTTTTTTGTACAATGTAAACCGGTCTGGGAAAATCAAAAGGTTGGGAACCCCTGCTTTAGAGGCAATAAGGGACATTGTGAAAAATAACCCTAACAGGGAGATTAGAGCTGAATTTGAGACGCGAGGTTCCATTTTCGGAGATGCTCTGTAAAGGAGCCCCTTATTGTCTCTGTTAAGGTCTCGCTCCACATTTCTGTGTGCGGCTGTTATAAATCGATGCGTGTGGCTTTTTTCTCTGTGCTGTAGCGTTTAGCCCCTGCTAGCTCTGTCCGCGTTTTGGGTGTTGAATGTGGGATTTGTCTGCACACGTGTTTGCAGAGAGAGGCTTCGTTTGTGTGGGGGACGCGCCCGCATGCGGCTTTGTTTCTCTGTGCATCCTGCACCCTGCGTGCCTAATGGCTTTGTGTGTGCGTGTGTGTGTGTGTGTGTGTGTGTGTGCGTGTGTTTGTACATGAGAGAGATGGAGCGTGTGTTTCTGCATTCGTCTGCTGGTGCTTTCGTGTATTTTGTCTCCTCTCCTTTTCTTCCTCATCTCCCGAACCGTGAGGCCATCAATCAGATGAGGAAGGGTGGGTGACTGGTCGGGTGCCAGGGAGAAGAGGCTGGCACACTGCCTAGAGAGACCAGGGGGTGGGTTGGGGGGGGGGGGCAATCGAGAAAGGGAGAATGTGGGAGGATGAAAGGAGAGCAATAGATTTCTGGGCTGTTACTGAATACCCCTGGGCCTGTGACCACAATCGCTGAGTGATTAGGCCATCACTCGTTGCAAATATTTGCCTTTAAATGTTTGTGGAGAGAGGGAGGCTGCTCCATTAGCCTGTCGGTGGAAAAGCGATAAGCATTAGCGCAGAGCCCGGGTGCTCTGCTGCCAGCTTCAGGACGGAAAGAGCGCAATGGCTCTGCACACAGCTGGCCCCCATGGCCGCGGCCAGGCCGCAACAGCTCCCCGAACCTCCGCCTGGTCCGCGGCATCTCCTGCGCCCGCGGCCGATCGGCGAGGGTTATCTGGAAATAAATGAGGCACTAACTACTCTTATCGTTAGTGAATGCTAATGTTATCATTAGTTATCATCCCAGTGGCCCAAACATTCATGTTACGTTAAATTTCAATTCATTGCAAATAGAAAGTGCCCCTAAATAGAGTTTAATTTAAAAAATTTTAATGAAATATTCCTGCTGACATTTAATCAGCCCACATAGCTGTTATTTAGATGATTTAATGTGTTGTTGCCAGATATGGGACTATTACTTACGCACTTGTGTATTAATTTTATTTATAATATCGTTGTTAAATTGTCGAATAGCCAGGCAGGAAGGTGGGATTCCTGTTTGTGCCAGTTTGGCCTGTAGTGTAGAGTTCCATTCCTTGGATGACCCCTTAAGCATGTCTTCCATGTCATTATACCGGTGATTTTCCGGACCTATTGCTGCTCTCAAGGTTACCTGAAAATGTCGTCTTGTCTTAGCGGTATTTTGTCTGGTTTGAGAGTAATTGATTTAATGAACGCTTACCCAGGCAAACTGTGTCCTGCATATTTGTAGTTTGTTCTTGGGAGAGGCTCCATGGGCACCAGGGGGAGGACGGATGGCATTTTTTGGTCTGTGTCTGTGCTGTTTTGCCATTTTGAAGGTGATGAGTACCGAAACACACCGTGATGTTTGCCATCTACAGCCCGGCGTCTTATATGCTAATGTACCAACACCAGATCCACAGCAGCTGGGATGCAGAGCCACGTAATGAGAGGAATCTGCTCAGGGCAGCACTGGGGGCGGCACTCAGGTCTCTCCCCGCTGTCCATGCCCCTCACCCAGGATGCGTGAGAGCAGGGGGCGATTCTAGGATTTTTTAAGGTGGAGGGGGACATAAGAGGAGCTGTGATTCATACAGAGAGGGCAATCTTATCATTAACCAATGATATGTGTTGAAACGGCGAGTGACAGGACAGGGGGTGCTCTGGGGGCCAATCAGCTGGAACCAGAGCTGGAGATGGCCCCGCCTCTATAAACACACACCCTTACGTGATGGAGAGGGGTGGATCGAGGTGAGGCACAGCTGCGAGAAGAAGGGAGGGATATAGAAGAAGGAGGGAAAGACAGACTTTCACGTGAGAGAATGGACAGCAGAGAGGGAGAGAGAGGATGCGATGTGTTCAGGCATCAACAGAGAGTGTTCTGTGTACGCAGGCAGCCAGTGGAAGAAAGGGTCATTCATTCTCTAATACAGTAGTTTGTACCGTCTCACAGTGTGAAACTCAGATGCCTAATGGTGCAGATGGTGCATAAAGCCTCTTCCAGTACCACCCCGTTTATTCCCAGCACTGCCCTGTGCTGGTTCCGGGGGGGAGAGGGTGTCACGCGGGTCAGCGAGACGGTCGCTCACCAGTATGCTGTGTCCTGTCTTACAGGCCGAGATCGTGAAGCGCCTCAGTGCCATCTGTGCCCAGATCATCCCCTTCCTGTCTCAGGAGGTGGGTACTTGTCATCGCCGGGTGTTACTGGCTCCGCCTCCCGCCGGGTTGTAGCAGATACACCCCTAATGTATCTACTGCTCAGGAGAGAGGAGTGTGGCTCTTCTCCAACTCAAAGGTTTCTGTCGGGAAGGGAGCCGCCTGGATTTGTCGGTGTCTTAAGCTTTTAACTGGATGTCGGCTCGGCCCTCCGAGTCCCTCATTAAAAGTTCTGACAGGAAAGGCTCTGCTCGCCAGTGTTCCTCAGCGATTATGCACGTTCTGAGTCTGTGAAGCGCGTGCGGCTCACTGGCGTGCTCAGCGGACTAATTAAGGCTAATAAACGATGCCGCAGGGCTGTTTAAACGCCTCAGGGATGGAAAAAAAAGGGTTCTTTTGAGCGCGGGCATGCTAGTCTGGGATGGGGACTCCATGACGGGGCGGCACCCCTCCCCCTAACCTTGAGTCCTGCCCCTTGCCTCTTCTGCTCTCCCAGCACCAGCAGCAGGTGGTGCAGGCAGTGGAGAGGGCCAAGCAGGTCACCATGGCAGAGCTCAACGCCATCATCGGGGTGAGTTTCAGACCCTGCTGCACCCCTCGCCCCCCCCCCCCCGAAGCCGTGCGCTCCATGATGCAGCCCGCCGCCAGGCACACCTCCTCACCTGTCTCTGAGCATATCAGCTGTAACCAACACTCACGGAACCACGAGCTGATATCACAGGAAAGGCCCAAAACAGCCTCCATTAACCTGCCTGAACCCTTTGGCGCCGGCGCCCCCCCCCCCCCCCCCCCCCCCCCCCCGGGCGGGGGGGGGGGGGGCGGCG
>JAODLD010000038.1:4954529-4973913 GCA_026781065.1 Mormyrops boulengeri
CCCATCCTCACTCCCCACCTTTTGTACAGAAACATTCACTGCCCCCACCAGCTTAGTATAAAAAGGTCGCTTTTCACAGTCCAGCTTTACACTACTAACTCAGGACGAGAAACGGAAGAATTAAATGCAGTCACATGTGGCGGAGCAAGTCTGCCACGAGCTTGCGGCTGTGGGGAACGCGGGTAGGCACGTCGAGATCACCAGGAACGTCCATTGCGTGTTGCTTCCGCCACCATTCTGTCCGAATTTTGAGTGGCATATGGGAAATCCCCCCCCCCCCCCCCAATCACGCTGAGCTTGGGTAGCTGAAATGGTTGCTGCGCTCAGTGTCGCCGACCTGCAGGCTGGGCTTGTGTTCCAGCTCCTCACTCTCAGGTGTCTCAGGGCTCGAGCAGCGCGGGGGGCGCATCTTGAAGAAGTCCGACACGTAGCGCACCTGTAGGAAAGGGTCGGACATAGCACTATTTTAGGGGGCAGAGCACTGCGCCTGTGATCAGAAGGTTGCTGGTTCAAATCCCGCGACTGCTGGAATGACGCCACATTTGGGCTCTGGCCCCAACTGCTCCAGGGGCACGACGCCAGCCAACCTCAAGCTCCGCTCTCATCAGTATGTCTGTGAATCTCATGCAGTAGCATCGGGGACATGGGGGCTTTGAGCGCACATGCAATCGTGAACTATGCAGTGTAAGAAAGGTTCTAAAATTATTTTAGAATCATCACTGTAAACAAAAACACACAAAAAAACATTACAAGAAATAGTTTGAAATGTCTGCCGGATGCAGAACTGCATGTGCATGTGCAGTGAATTGGCTCCAGTGATGCACAGATTTATAATAAAAGATAAAGAGCGTGCCATAAATTTGTTTGTTTGTTTGTTTATTTGTTGGGGGGGGGGGGGGTCTCTAGATGGATTTTGGGAAGGCTGAGATAAATCACTATTCTTTGCATCTCTTATTTCTGCATCTTTCAGCTGAAAGGCACCTTTGCCCAGCAGGCAGGTACTGCTGCCACTGTCGCTTGGAGACCATAGTCCCTAACTGAGCAGGAGCATTCCTCTGCAGAAGCTTCTCCAGCAGCACCACGCAACCTGAGACGCAGCACTGGCACACTGGCACAAGAAACCACTGTCATCCCACAAAGCAGCAAGGCAGCAACATCTGTCACCAGATCATTCAGGTGCAGTGCAGAAATAACCAGGAGAAAATGCAACGGGGGGGGACTCACAATGAGAATGGCGACGAGCGCCCCCTGCAGGAGACCTGTCAGAACATCGCTCCAGTGGTGCTTGTAATCAGACACGCGGGTATAGCCCACGTAGACAGCAAACGCCAAGAGGAAGAACTGGATTGTGGGTCGCAGAAGTCGGGCCCATTTTGCCACCAGCCGGGCCTGAACGTACAGCTGGCGGAGGAAGAGGGAAAAATATCACTGCTGGGAATCAACTCAAATATTTTAAGTTAGCATGATCCCATTTCCATTTTAATTCTAAGATAACAGAACTGTAGTGAGCAAGGTATGAATAAACAAAGCAAGGAAAGCAAAGAATATCGAAATATTGAAGAATAACGAAGTTGGAACAAAACAAAGTTTGTTGTTTTCCCCCCAAACATCAGTGCAATATCATCAACCAATCACAGGAAAGCTAAACAAACTGGCCTTAGAATAACATCAGGATAATGTAATCAGGAAATTGTCTAATAGCCTTTTCTTAGAATACCTTACAGCAGTAGAGAAGTATCTGGTCCTAAGATGGTGCAATATAAACACCTCTACAATAATGGACTTACAGGCTCCCTTCTGTTTGGACTTGATTTGCATTTACAGCGCATCAAGGATTCCAGTCAGTAGGAAACGGCAGAGTTAGAAATGCACTGAATGCATCAGCCAGCTGACACTACAGCAGCATCTCCATCCGCTCTCCCGGGGACGCCCACCCTTTTCCGCGGGGGAGGGAACAGGGTTGGGGCAGAACTGGTTAAACTCATGTGCAGTTTGATTTGGTTTATATTGAACACAAACAAAAGTATTAGGAAAGCAATGATAACCATCTCCGAATCGTTCAGAACAGAACTGAAAGTGCATTCTAATTCACAGCAGGGGCAGATCGAGAACGTTTTGCATGGGGTGGAAAAGGGGTGGCATGAAATTTTAAAGGGTTCTGACACAAACATTCTTTCAGATGCGCAGATGTATATGTACAGTATGATCTGTTAGAGTTTTATTTGAATTTATGCTGGGGTCTTATTCAGTAGAATAAATGTCATTTGTTATCCTGCATTTATTCCGCAGGTTTAATTCAGACTGCCTGATCCCGTCTGCAATTGCATAAATATGTCCCGCGCCCACCTGGTTTAGTATGCGAAGGTATCGCTAACACTAGGGCTTTAGTTTCAGAGAGTGCCACGTGTTTGTGTTTTATATCTTTATTGATATCCGCCAATCCTATGGAATATGCAGAGAAACAACGTAAATTTCAACTTTGTTAATTAATTAGAAAGTAATATTTTAACATTACCTAGCTCACGGATGGTGCATTGGAGTTTAAAGCGTACGCACAGTGTGATACAAGCATACACACTAAAGTAAGTAAGTGGAGATGGGGCTAAAGTGGAACAAACCAACTTTTATCGGAGGGATAGCCTACACAATACTCTGAGCTTGGGAGATTATATTTTACAGGCTTTAAGTCAGGAGATCTCTTATGAATCTTTGAATTATTAATTATTTTGAGACTGATTTATATAATAGTTACATTGCTCAAAACTGAGGTTGCAGATGGGGTGGCAACCCAAAGGAAGGGGTGACAGCTGCCACCCTGTGCCATCCCATAAATCCGCCACTGATTCATAGTTTGTCATTTTGTATGGAGGAAATAAATATATTATTTCCTGAGACAGCGACTGGTTATCTGACGTTGCTCAGACAGCGACTCTCGCATCTATTTGACATCCCTCGGACAGCGACTCTCGCAGCTATTTGACATCCCTTGAGACAGCGACTCTCGCAGCTACGTGA
The DNA here is from genome assembly GCA_026781065.1 of Mormyrops boulengeri. Lineage (NCBI taxonomy): Eukaryota > Metazoa > Chordata > Actinopteri > Osteoglossiformes > Mormyridae > Mormyrops > Mormyrops boulengeri. The sequence goes on from JAODLD010000038.1 coordinate 4,957,545, forward strand.
CATCCCTCGGACAGCGACTCTCGCAGCTATTTGACATCCCTTGAGACAGCGACTCTCGCAGTTATTTGTCGTCCCTCGGATACTCACCGCCAAGAACAGCATGCAGTACATCCCAAAGGAAGAGTGTCCAGAGTAGAAGGACAACCTAGACCACAGTAAACAGAAAACTGAGTCCTCTGTGGTGAGGTCTGCAGACAGCATCAACAAAGCTTAACAGCTGCAGTGCAAATGCAGTGCGGCCCTCTCCCTGAGCACCGTGGCCTACCTGGACTCGGTGACGTTGGCTGGGTCCCCAGAGCAGTTGATTTGCAGCGCATTGCCTTTGCAGGTTTTGGGAACACAGACCGCCATGAAGTTGGGGCGTGGACGTCCGATGGTATATTTCGCCAGGTCGGTTAGGGACTGGCTGACGGCCGCTCCAAACAGGAAGGTGCCCACCACCTTATAAAGTGCGGCCACATACTGGTTGAAGTCACTGTTGGAGTGAATCTTCTTGCTGTAGACCAAGTAGGCTTCACCAGAACATATCTGAACACGGGAGAAAGACACATGGTGTCCGTCAGCATTATCTGGTGTCCAAACCGGTTAGATTTTTCCATCACAGAAACAAATTGGAAACTTGTTTGCGTAAGCATATGCATCAATGTATAAAGATATTTTTGAGCATGACTAATAAAAACATGTTTGGGCAACACCGTTGTCCTTCCTCACATCTGTCTGCCTTGAATGGCAATAAAGTGTAATGAATTCTACACAGCATACAGAGCCTTGCAACAGGATCATCTCTAGGTTCCTTGCCAACAAAAGGTGGTTTGGAATAACACAAGTCAGTATTTTTATGTTGTCCAGTGGCCATTTTTGATCCAGATTTATTCAGGGTTCTAGGACTCTTTCCTGATTTACCCGTAAAGGATTGCACCAACATTTAGCGTTTAAAATTCCTCTCTTGGAATGCAAAATGATTTAATTCTTGATGACTGACAAATGCACTTTAGTTTTTTCTGACCCTGTCAGTAATATCCATCGCTGTGTTTTGTAATAAAAAGTTTATGGCTAGTATGATACCAATAACACAGTAACAGTAAATAGAAAAAAATTAATCTCTTTTAATTAAAATAAATCAATTCCTGAAATTTGGGATATTACATCATAGGACTGGCAATGACAACCAACATTTAAGTTTTGGAGAATGCATTTAAATCCATGAATGACTGAACTTGTAATATGATATTTCAGTACAAGTACAGGCAAAAATTAATACTGAAAGCATGCGGTAATAGTAGGTCTGATGTAATGGAATGACACAATGCTCTAAAAGGTGAACACCCCTTCATACTGCCTTTATCTTATTATCCTATTATTGTTTTACCACCACCATTACCTCAGGATTTAACGAGTAGTTACAAAATTAAAAAAGGTTTAAGCAAGATTAGAATATGTGTAATATTCTTCTGAGCAGGAACAACTACATTACCATCACATTGTGTATAAATGGTTTTCTAGAGCATTTTTTGCAATGTAGTGGTATTTTCTGAACTGAATTCTAAGGTCTCAAAGGTGTCCACTCTGCAGTGCCGTGCAGAAGCCTTAGGCAGTGAAAGAAAATGATGTTTAAGTTACCTGCATGTTGTGTGTAAAACTATCATTTCATATCTGTAAAAAAGTGTGTCAGCTTGCCATTCCAAAACCTCTCCTAAAGTCACCACAGTCTGTGTAGCAACCATCAACTACATCCCATGTATTTGTGACCTGGCAAGTAGCACACCTTGTTGGGCTAGTCAATGCCTGATCAGGTAACTTAACTAATTAAACTGATCAATCAAATCAATCAATCATTTAATTACTTAAGCAGATTGGTGGTGAAAATTTTATTACTGCGTTTTCTTCCGAAGACATAATGGGCTTGGGAAAATTTGGCTAAACAACAACAAAAAAAAAACACTATGATGTGTTGCTAAACACTGTATGAGATGGTTATGGATAACAGAAGAAATTCATGCTAGTTTTTAATTGCGTTACAGTTAATTTGCATATCGTCTCATGTTAAATTGTGTATTATTTCTGGGCGAATGTAAATGTAACACCTTGATAAATAGCTTTGAACATTCTCTCTGACTGCGTAAGACTTACGCAGTACTGTGCGGGCATTTTACACCGGCACTGAAGTTTCTCTGAGGAGCAGCTGAACGTGAAAGCGAGACAGAACAGCTGAGCATTAGCAAGGGGGCACACGGCGCATGCGGATCCGGGGGGGGGGACTCACAATGATGACGGTGCAGCTGATGGTGACGGTCGCCATCAGACCGTGAGTGATGGTGTCCTCCTTGAAAGGGTACCTGATGCTCTCGTCTTCACAGTTAACTGCTCGCTGGTACGGCTTGCAGTGCAGGTTCATGATTATGGAGGGCAGCGCAGCTAAAGAGAGACAAGCGGGACACCAGAGGGGATGAGCGTCAAGCATTAGCTTATAATGTCAACGGCTATAGCGGGAGAATCCCAGTTTGTCCTATAATGAGTTTGGTATTGATGCTATACTTCCAGAACACCTTCCCCGAAGATCTTTGTTTATCACTTTGAGTGCTCAACATTTCCCGTTGCACAATATCGACCTGCTGAAGTGCATGAACATTCACAGACAACAAACCCAGGAAGTGAAGAGACTGAAAGCACCCATTTGTACAAAGCTACTTGCCAGTTTCTGCTGTTCTGTTTACTACGGATGTTTTGTAAACACATCTGTATGTAAAGGGAGAGTCTTCACATTACCCATCATTAATGAGAAGCGCTTTCACCGGTGACCAAGAAAGTCACGCTCATTGTTCAACCTGTGGAGATGTGGAGTATGGGAATGGTTTAAGGAGAAAAATGGTCCTTAGATTCACAGGGCATTTGTTTAATGCCCCTCATTTACACCCCCACCCCAAAAAAGCAGTATGAAAACTGGGTAGCACTTTAGTCAGTCCATTAAAAATTCTAAATGTGATCTTAAACAATCCCTAGTGAAGAAACATGCTTCAGGAGCTAAAACATATAAAATATGAAATAAGGGGCTAAAACACATATGGAATATTCATTTAATTGTAATTTTCACCTCTTAGGAAATGTCATTACCGTTGCATGCTGGGGAAAAAAAGGCCTCAAAGCAGCAGACTGCCAACGCAGGTAAATCCTGATGTATTAGCGAAAATGCGGACTAAGCTGCATTTCCAGGATGAAAACCCTGGCGCGTCTCCCACTCGTCTGAAGTCTGAGCCCCTCCAGTCTGAGAAACCACATCAGTCCACACTTGCAGCACCCCCCCCACCTGTGGCTGATTGAAGTGGAACGGACCATTCATCCAAATAAGGGGGGAGACCTGCATAAATAACCAGAGCAGCAGGTTTCCTTCTAAAGGAAACATGTGGTTTTTCCACACTTTCAGGAAGCAAAGTTGAGAATAGGTCCAGGTTGGGTTCCCCGATTTGAGAATGAAAGTCTTAAGAATGATGCCAGATTCTACAGAAAACTAAAAATGTGTAACGTATAAGGAAGGGTTAGGAAGCGAACGCTAGGGACAGTGTATGACTTTCAGGACCATATGGACATTGCAATGAAATACAAATAGGCTTCTTTCACTCTTCTTTAGATAATGCTAGAATTTATATTAGGAACAATCTGAAGACTACCTAAAAGAAATAACTGAAAATGCAATAATAAAACTAGACTGCAGCAGTTACAAATGTTCACAATCTTCTGTACCTTTGAGAAGACATTTGATGTTCAGAGTAATTACAGAGATGCACCGATCCTATATTTGAATGGCGCCGATCCACACCTATTAGGGTATTTTATGCTGTTAACAGCAACTAGTAGCACAGCGATTTGCAAAAACAAAGTTTTGAGAAGCGGGAGTAGCATTCATTGGAGAATCCCACTAAACAAAACGACTGAAACTGTGCAAAACAATGTGACTAATATGAAAAAAGCAGTGGATCGTTTGGGAGTCGCTAGCTTGGGCTGTTTCGCACACTCGCTACAGCTTGTGATACACGAGGGGCTGCTATTGCAGTGAAGTGATGCTGTTGCCAGTGGGAGAAACATTGGGGGACATTCTAAGCATTTTCCACCTGCGTAACCTCACTTGGAAGATATTCAAATAGAACTACAAATACCTCAAAAACGCTTAAAACAAGATCTACAAATGTGGTGGAACAGTGTGTTCTGTGTGTTTCTGGTAGCCTAATTAAAGATTTGGCTTAATCTGTATTTACCAGTTTAAAAATGTTAATATATAAAGTATAAATAATATACTTATTATAGCAAAATATTAAAATAAAAAGCTCTTTTATCTAAATCTGTATCAGTACTGGCAGCTGTGTATCGGATCGGAACTGAAAAAATGTAGATTGGCCCATCAACTAATTAAGGTCGTAAGTAAAACTGATTCAATTTGACCATAAACAAGGCAGAGAGTTGAAGGGCATCGATAATCACATGTAATGGTCTGCTTGAGCTTCAATGCTACATATCAATGCTAGCGAGAGCGGACCTTGTGTGTGTGTGAGTGCGCGCGTGTGTGAGCGCGCGCGTGGGAAGCAGCACAAGTCTGGGATTCACTTCTACTGCAGACAAAGATGATGTCTGTCTGACCTACAACACGTCATGGTGCCTTTGTGTTGGAGGGAGAATGGACAAAAGCTGGTGCGATGAGGACGGCTGTCGTTTGGCGCTTAGGCGATCACAGCTGCGGGTCTGGGTGGACGGAAAACAGATAAACATCACAAACTCAAGCACAAATACAAACTAACAGCAATTCACATGGATTCCACTTTGGTTCGGGCAGATAATGCACCTTCCCACAGCTTGGTGTCTGGGCCTTTCCCCACTGAACTTTATTACTCATACACAGAGATACACCTTCCTTAGTTACAAACGCTGGTTTTAACTGATCTACTTGCTACTTCAGACCACACACCTCTCACACACATACAACCAAGAGAATGTCCGTAGGCTATTTTTAAAACCCAAAACAGAAGGATGGACTACCCATATTTCCATTTCAGGCACAATTTTAATGCACATTTACTGGGTTTTTTTTAGATGATCTGCCAAGTATTGCATCCCTTACTTGCCTTTTTTTTTTATTTTGTGTCTGAGCACCAGCGCCAGCTGCTGTGGGAACAACCTGTCGCCCTATAAGGAATTCTCACAGAGCCAAAGAGGCCGTTCATCTCCCTGTTTATAGGAGAGCTTTTCTGGGAAGCTGAAAACAAAAGAGAAGTCATATCCCCACGGGGCCGCCGGCCATCCCATCAAGCAAAGTGCAAAGAGCATATGAATCTTTCAGCATGCTGCTGGATCAGAGATCTGATAGCATAGCTGCCATGGGCTGCTGGTGACAGCTGGCGCCCTGCATTTAGCTTCCAGGGGGATCATCATGAAATATGATGATCGTAAGGCTAGCCTTACTATGGTACGCTAACACAATGCTGGAATAGCGATGTGGCAGGGCTGCAATGAAAAGGTAGCTCAGAGGGAATAATCTGGGGTGATCCTGTACAGGGTGGGTAGCAGCTCTACCCTCAGCGCTCCACGGGCTGCTGGCAACCCCAAAGTTAAAGGAATCATTTTCCTAGTTGATTCCAGTTTTCCCCTTAACCGGGCCTCACTGGCTTGTTCAGGTCATTTTTTTAGAAAGGGATAAAAAGACCTATAGAAGTAAACTGTGGCACAAAATGAAGCATATAAAGGTTTCTTTATGCAATTGATATTTTGCCAAAACAACACACACACACACACACACACACACACACACACAAAATCAGCTTCCATACAAAAGAAAGGATGTGAGCAGCCAAAGAGCTCTGATCTGGTTACATTTACAGTATTATGCTAAGGGCTGGATGGAACAAAATGAGGCGACAAAAGAGTTTTCGTGGTGGGAACTTGTCATCTCTGATAGCATGATTTAAAGTAATAGTATCAAGTGAACAGACGGGTACATACAGGATGAAAGATTGTTTTCTTACAATGATAGTCAATGAATGGGGGATTCTGGCGTCTTTCCATTGTCTTGTCCCTGGTTCCTTTTTACTTTGAATTTTATACTGTCTGTTGCAAATGACAGATGTTTTAAGTGCCTCTTTTACACTGTACAGAGAATCCCCGGGTTAAGAATGTCTGACTTATGGACAACTCATATTTGCGGGGTGCAATAAAACCAATTATATAAAAAATGTCGGTTAAACACAATGGTTTGTAATAACGCACAAATGCACTACTTTGTGACACTTGTGAAAACATTGCACGGCTTCAGTGGTTTGTCCTCTTAAGGTGTAGTACAGTACTATATGTAGTTACTTTTATTATTAATGGAAAATTATTATAATTATTATGTACTATATTGTAATTTTTCCAACTTAGCTACAAATTTGACTTAGACCTAGGAAACAGATCTCATTCGTAACCTGGGGACTCTAATAAAAAGTGACCACATATAAGAGAAAATATTTTTGTGACAATGATGGCGTCTCAGTACCAAATGTTTTTTATTCCAGTTGCAGTCTTTACTGCACAGAATATTTGCAAATCAATGTGATTCACGGCAGAATGGAGAGTTCTAGGAGAGCAGGCAGGCCTCCCAGGAGGGGTAGGTAGGCCTCCCAGGAGGGCAGGGCAACGGCTGAGATGAGTCAAAGCGAAATGCGAAGTAGGCAGACTGCCTGCCCACATGGACTGAGAGGAGTCTCAGAGGATCCATCTGCACTAGCAGAGCCGGTCAGAAACAACAGTCAGAAGCAAATTCAGACAGGGGCAGATGAACGGAAAAAACAGGGAGGACTATACCACATGGGGGAAAAGAGAAACCCAATAACACAAACTCAGTACTTCAGGAGTGGAACCAAGACATGTCAACTCAGCACGGCCGTGTTTCCACATGGCTCGCCAAAAAAAAAAAACCATTAAAACACAGAGAAGCGGCGATGTGGGGAAAGCAGATCCGAGGAAAGGTGGGGCGGGCAAGGGCAGTGTGTCACACCCAAGCTCAGCCGCACACGCCTCACACAGCTACTGAAAGAAAAGCGAGTCCAGCGTTTACTGGAAACAGACATGGGATCAGTGAGCTTAAACCCACAGATTATCTTTGTGAAACTGGACTCTCTCATTTAACCCCGGCGTCAACAGCCATCACACACTCGAGCATGGATACCGTCTGTAAAGATGTTCTCCTCTCACGCAGGAAGCATCGTTATCATTCATCCCGACAGTTTGGGAGCTCTGAGAAAGTCCGATCCGTGGTCCCCTTACATTAGGAGCCCTGACCCCCTTCAATAAACGACTGCTAACGAGAAGTAGCGTGTGGCTCAGTGGGATAGTACGCTGGGCCTGTGATTAGAATGTCGCCAGTTCAAATCACAGGCTCAGCAAAATGATTTCACCATTGGGCCCTTGAGCAAAGTCCCTAATCCCCGATTTCTCTGAGGACTGGCCAACCCTACTTTCTCAATTGCACGTCACTTTGAATAAAAGCTTCGGCTAAATAACTAAATGTTTACCACACGTGGCCGTATGCAGGCTTTACACTTCTCCTTACCCATGCAGAGGCCCACCTTCATGCTGCCCGGCACTTCTCCTTACCCATGCAGAGGTCCACCTTCATGCTGCCTGGCACTTCTCCTTGGCCATGCAGAGGCCCACCTTCATGCTGCCCAGCGCTTCTCCATACTCCTTAATTTCACTGACCTTCCTCACGCTCACGCCGAATAAATATAGAAGGCTAAATGAAGACTTGCCTGTTTTAGTCTAACGATACATAATTACACCAGCATGAATGGGTCATTCTCTCTCATCTTACACACCAGGAAACCGTGAGGAGACGCCGCCTTCACAGAGCAAAAGGCCTGGAACCTGATGCAAATCTCCATTCACATATTAAACTCACTGCAAGGTGCTGCAGTAAAATTAAAACAATTTTTCTTATACAAAATGCTAGACATCCTGCCCTAAAATTATGCAAAGGTTTTCCTTCACACAGTACAATCAGTTTGCTTCTGGAAAAGGTGTGACTGTGTCATTACTATGATCCATTATAATTTATGCAGTTAGAGCACCCTACAGCTGATACAGTGGTCCAACAGAAGTATTTTGTCCATGTGCAAAATCAAAGCAGGTATTTATATATCTTGATATGGAGGCACCATCCACCATCCATTACTGAGTTAATAAAAAGCCACAGATATCTGTATAAATTAATCTTTTGTTTAATTAAGAGCTGACAGAAGAACAGGCAAAACTAAGCTCTGTCCAGAGCCCTTAAAATCCCCATTTATCCTGTGCTTTGAATCCAACTACAGCGGAATACATTCTGACGCCTCAGAAGTTAAATGTAAATAGACGCATGTGACCACAAGTTTTGATATCTCAGCAGTGTGGGGTAGTTACATTTAACGATTAAATGAACCAAGACATGGTGGTTTTCTGTGCTACTTGTAGAGTTCTTGGTTGTTCACAATAGCCTTACACTAGATGGCATTCTGGTCCATAAAGACTCTGAAGATCGTACAGGCCTCCTCATGCTCTCCTCCACCGTACGGCAAGAGAAGGAATCAAGGCTCCACTTCCTCAGTCTGCTAGCTGTGTGCTGGCTTGAGTAATGTGGAAGGTATGTGCTGAGCATACAAACTTTGAACTAGGGTCCAGAATCCTACTTCACGCAGGAAACTGCTGCTACTGCTACTACTACAAGTAATGCTACCTCAACTACCACAACTACCACTGCTACTACTACCTGTACTAGTACAATCACTACCACCTACTAATACTATTACTACTACCATTACCACTACACTGTTATTACTACCATTACTAGTAGTAGTACTACCACTACAGCTACTACTATTACTACTACTACCACCACCACCACCAGTACCATTACTACTACTACTACTACTACTACATCTATACTCAGGTGTTCATTGGTATCATGTTATACAGGAGAATTTCTTCCAAACAAGCTTTCATAATAATTTTATACAAAACACAGTCATACACTACTGGCAATTTAGAGACACCAATCAGCCAAACTGCATGTTTTTGGGCTGCGAGCAGAAACCCATGCGAGGCAGGGAAAACAGCAAGCAGAGGTGTGAAGCAACAGTACTACAGACTGTGCCACAGCACCACCCCTCCTGAATATTACTCCATGACCAAAAAGGTTGGCAGCACATGAAAGCTGAGGGTCTAAACTACCAGGGCTACATCCTCTCAGAAAGTCATGGAACACCAGTCATAAAAGCCTTCCATCTGATCTCAGGATCCTTACCAAATTTTGCAGACATACTTATCTGCACACTGTGGTTTCAAAATCTGTGATGGGAGAGCAAACAGTTCAAGGATAATGAGTCACTGACATTCCTACCCTTTGCTGGTCATACAGAACGCTCTGAGTCAGCACGGACCCTCTATAAACAATAAGTTCCTCCTACAACAACATCTTTCACCATGTTTTTAGAAGTGGCAGCGGAGTAATTTTTTCTAGAGAAAAGGGAAACAATTAATTTCAATGCAAAACAAAACATTACAGACGCATATTCCATGTCTCGACATAATATTCATAGAAACAATGAATATATTAGTCTCTGCCACATGCTGTAGGTATTCACTGCAAGTACGCGTTTTGTTCACTTTATTCCAGCTACATTTTTTATTTCTGGTGTTTCTGTTAGCCTAGAGAGGGTCAGGCAAACAAATAAAAAAACAAACAAATTAGTGCTCAGTCTATTGTTTATAAACAAATGGAGGAGCTAGCATGTGGAACAATAATGGACCAGAATGACAGGTCACAGGTACAAGAGTCAAAGTCCAGCTTATCTTGCACATCTAGGGGACTTACGTGGATCAATCATATTAACCTTCTTTAAATCTGCCACAGAATAAAAACTGCACAGGGTTTGTCATTTCTAAATCATATTAAAGTGCTCCCCCCAGGAGGAAAGGCTCGGAATGTCTGTCCACCTGAAGGTTCTGCCCCTAAGATCTGCCCATGCCTTTGCAGCAGGCTTTAACAGCTCAAATCATCATGTTTCTTCAGGAGTCACACCTGTCCACGTCACGCGGTGTGAGAAGTTCTCACGTGCTGAGCCGGTGAAACGGGAGGACTTTGACCTCAGCACCTTATCATACTGCTGCCACATGTCACCTGCACAAACAAACCCAGCTCTGATACTTTGAACTGGGTTTGGCAACAGAAGCAATAGGAAAATACCTTATTGCACACTTCCCAATGATATTATTTACGATTGTAAAATAACAATAAATCGCATAATAGCTGCTCATTTGGACGGATCATTAAACGGACAAAGTCAGAGGAAGGAGGAGGCAATTTGGGTGATGTGGAGGAGATGTGGGAGACTCACAAAGACTATGGTGGGAGTAAGAACAGGAAGAACCACAGAAAAGGATAAAAAACAAAACCGTAAATGACGCATTATTTGTACAGACACATACCCATTTCCAGTGAATACCATACTAATCAATATCACTAGTCTGTAGGTGATAGCAATGGGTAGCGAGAAGCAACTAATCAAGCGCACATGTGCACACACTCTGTATCCATTGCTAACATTCGTAGCAACGCTCCAAACACCCCTTGGGGCTATATGACGCAAACACACGCTTACTGCATCTATGACCGAGAAGTAGAGTCTAATCACTCTACAACATAATACCCTTTTCAGAAATCCTTTCATCAGACAAACAAAGAAGTACCTTGGAGACCAAGGGTTGACACGCTAAATGGCTCAATCGAAGACAAAAAGAAAAAAATATATATACAAATCGCAGGAAATGCCACTGCAGATTAAACCACTGCTCAGCCCTTGGAGCTTTCGGTCATCTAACATGATCCAGTGTATTTGGGTTTAACAGAGTGAGCATGTGCAGTCCCCCATATCCATAAAGTAAGATATGCAACATCTGCTTAAAGGAACACACTGCAATACAACTGAGAGCTTGTACTGTAGCTGGGTTAAGTGAAGGGACTGATGTGACCTCACTACTGGCAACTCACTAACTTTGTGAGGTTTTGCACCACTGAATGGACACCAGGCATCATCACCTTTATATTTTTTTTATTTAGAGAGATAATGTTTGAGGAAGCAGGACAGGGTCAGACAGTCCTTGGAGCAATTTGGAAATACGGGTCTTGCTCACGGGCCCAGTGAACTTGGGACCTAATCCACAGAGCTACACACTGCCCCATTAAACAAGTTATCGTTTTACCTTCTTTGCTGAGTGTACCGTTACCTGTGAATGGGCAGGTGAGTCTCGTTCCATTACGATCCAAGCCAACCAGTGCCTAAATGGTAGCTGTCAGAAACTAATTCCCATTATGATATCTGCACCCAAAATTATCATCTAGCCAAGCACTAAACATGTATCCTGCTAGCAAAAACTTGAGACAATCCTGTGAAATCCAAGTCATAAAGGAATGGGAACAAGATGGTGCCACTCTACCACAAAACACTTTCTATGTCCTTATTTTTTGCTTCAAGGACAAACTCTAGCAAAGTATGTGGCATGTAGCTGTCCAACAGCAAAACACTGGAATATAGGGTGCCATCATGTGACTATGTGAGGTCTAGATAACAGCATATACAGCTGTGACACAATAAGCAGGCCCGCATCATGACACCACAACAGCATCTGAACTTTGTAATATTCAGGCATTTGTTAAACAACACCCATAAAAGGCGTGACTGAGTATTTGTGTCTTGCGTCTTGTGTACACACATAAAAAGGCAAAGAAAATAATATCAACAGACGGGCATTCCAACATCTACCCCCACATCAGAGGCCCTGTCACGTTAATAATGAAAGTGTTAGTGGCACTATGGAAAATGCCACGGTAAGATACCATCTCAGAGGGCCGCAGCCAGCAGCAAGTACCAGCAGGCCAAGAGTGGGGAAATGTGCAGCCAGAGGCCAGGTGAAGGGGCAGGACATGAGAGGAGAGGAGGCTTAGTGACCAACTATTATAGCTCTTAGGAAATCTGGCTTGGCCTGTCTGGCCCTCAAGCTGAAGTTTTTCTAATTTCATATCAACATTTTTAGATTTTTTAATTATTTCTTTTTGGCAGTTACATTTATTTATTTTAATTCAAACCAATTCAAATATAGAAAGTTATTAACAGAAAAATTGCACGCATTATTTACACACCTGCGCAAGCCTGAAACAGATTTGGATACATTAATATTTCATACCACATATTTAAAAATAAAATTTTCAGATGACAAATTTGTTGACAAACATCTTCCAACAGAGAATTAATAAGACCAAGTACCAAATGGGTAAAAGCACTCAAGGTCTGAAAGACTGCACGGCCGGGCTATCTATAAGACTTTCTAAAGAATTACCGTAATCCAGACAATCGTTTTATATAAAAGCAACATTAAAAAATGACATATTGAGGTCCAACTGTAAATTGCGAATACTATTCCATTAGTCTTTTCCTCATTAATGTAAAATAAAGTACAAAACATACCAAAATACAGGTCACAGACTATAGGAATCTTTAACATTTTCCAGGCATTTAGAAAGACACTACGATTATGTATGTAGGCAATGTCTGTATGTAATATTTTACACTACTACGGGAAAAGCCAGTGGAATATGCTCCACAAATTGGCATCAAAGGGAAACTTTGCAAAGTTCCTTCGGACATTTATTTTGTGGCCAGCAGTTTATAGGAAATATAATAGACAGCATGTACTGAAGAATAATCTAATTAACCGTTCACAGTAGCGTACGTCTCCTTAGATTTGTCAGAAGTGTGAATAGGCCTACTAGAAATTACTGTAATTAGCAACCGATATTTTTAAAATGTTCTGTGCGGTGAATATCATGGGTAACAACCACAGGGACACAACTGGGTATTTTGACAAACAACATAAATGAGACAATTATTATGTACTTCATCTAAATAATTATGTTGCATACGTGCGTGTATGAGTAATAATATTTACTGTGTACTGAAAATGGCCTTATTCCTACTGAATGCTTCGTATGTCGTTGGCAGTTTTTATCGTCATGAATATAGTATAGAACAAGCTGTACTGTAAAATTGTAAAAACGGAGACCAATACGTCCAGTATTCGGTCGGGAAACCGGTTGTTAAATGTAACCATTCTGACCTGCCCTTAAAAACAAAAACTGATATACTTACCAACCAAAACGCACGTGACATCCATTAAAACAAAAAGCTTCTTTTTTCTCAAATTAGTCATGGTTGTTTCCATTTCGTCCCAAGGACCCAGAGTTTAATTTTAAAATGATATACAGACTCTATTTAAAAGTTATCGATACGCTTAAGGATTTTTGCAACTCATGCAATAATAATCACAAGCGGTGGAAAAACACAGGATAATTCAGTAATGCATTTTGAAAGCACTGTTTCTTGTACTGCAAGTTCTTCCGGCTTAACTTCCCTACCTGCCCTGGATTGTTTACAGTGTAGGTGTAGGGCTGTTTAAAATAATTAAAAACAGTGAAACACTTCTCGAAACGCAGGATACCGGCTTAGTCAAAAAGGGGCAAAATCGGAGTCTCGGCTTCTGTCTCCTGTTGCGCACATTGCGATAGTTAGGAGGTTGTAACTTCCGAAGAAAAGTACACGACACCCAATTCTTTCCATAAACGAAGCCAGCTAACGATTCCTTCTCACTCTTCCTAGTTCTGTCTCCACTCCCAGAATCTGACGTCAGGTAGCTCGATGCCAAGGCAAGGGGGAAAAAAATAAGTAAAAAAGAACAAAGACGGACAAATTCCAGACTTCCGTTTAACCATTAAATTAATCAAGGCGAACAGACATATTCTCTGCTTCAGTTTTTTAAAACATTCTTAAAAAGTATAGTATGAGGTAAAAGGTGTCTTACGCCAGGGTGTTTAAATATCAACTGTTTTGGAGATACAGAAATACTCCTTGAATGGGACCGGTGGTGGTATATTGATATATTGATCTTTGAATATCCCGACTTAAGACACAAAGAGCGGCATAAGACAGCAGTTATCTCAGGCTCTTTAAATGCAAAACATAATTACCTCACTGATTCCACAACAAAGTATGTAACAACGCAATAAAGTCTAAAGTGCGAGTTTTGCAATTTCATATTACGGAACTGATCCTTTTGGATTCGTACCGCTAAATACGTAATGATTGATTTGAAATAAAATACACTGCAATCGACGGCATCACACGTTACACTGTCTTTACATGGTGGTTTTAATGTATGTTATCTTTGCTCCCAAAATCAGGACTGGTAAGTGAACAATGCAAGGGAAGAGAGCAGTAGATTGTGTGGAATCCAAGCATGGAGTTGAGAGTGCAAGAAATGAAACAGGATAACATTATTCAGTAATACTGTTCAAACTGCACGGGCAGGACTGACTGCTTTTAAGTGTTTGTGAGATGTAGGCCTGGCTGCGGAACTACTTTCAAATTTACACGCTTCCCGCCGCTAAAATTCGCACATCAGACAATACTTGAAATAACAAACCAAATTTTTTATACAGGTAAGAAATCTTACCAGAGTCCACAAAAACTTGTTTATAATGCACGAATATAACATGCTAGTAGGATCTAGCATTAGCACTTGACCAGCCCATAATGGAGCCTGAATTAGACTCGTGACGCCCTTGAACGATTCTGTATTTTGAACAAAACGATCTTTGTCACCGCACTGATTCGTTTAGGAGTGAAATAGATCATACTATTCAGGACTGACATATACCATCTCTGTTGGTGTATCGTTGTACAGATGTTCGAAAATGTCAATATATATTAAATTAACATTTAAACATTTGTATAAGAAATATATATACACTGGGGATGTGCGGAACGACACTTAAATATTGATTCTTTCTGTCTGGATGTTTTCATTTTGATAATCGAAACGATCGTTCCCCTCCCTCTGCAAATTTTATTGCCACGACTCCCCCCACACTCGTCCGGGTTGGGCCGGCAGTGAATACCGATACTAACCGTGGTATTACTTGGTATCGTCCATCCCCAATATGGCTAAACATTTACAGATTTCATGTAATCACATTTAATCACAAGGTGGACAACCCCGAAGTAAAACGTCCTAGGGAGACCTCCACGAAAAAAGCCCCTGATATACTTTGAAACCAAATATTTTAAAAAAACTGGTTCTTCACTTGCATCTCAGTATTACAGCCAGCTTTGTTGACATGCTACAGAAAGGCCTGATTATCTGTATCAGGTGTGTTAAATTAGGGCTGTGTGTAAGCTCTGCAGGGTGGGAGATCGCCGGGAGCAGGAATGAGCAGGCCTGATCTAAAGCATGCCCAGGACATCTCTGACACCCTGCTTTTATCAGGAACTCCAGCTGTAGGAAAGATGGTGCTCTGCCTCAGAACCTTGGAATCCAGCATTGTACTTCTGTCTACAAAGACTTTTGTTGGATTCTTTCTCTCATCTATTGTATGTAACACGCAACTGACCATAACACACCAAGCATTTTTTTGCCTTTTGCACTGATATCTTTTACCCATTAGGCCCCATCGACTTTATAGGCCACCCAACACCTATTTTGGTGTAGAAAAGTATTAAAAGAATGACTGTAGAACAGTGTTTCCCAACCCGTTCCTCAGGGACAGTCCATGTTTTTGCTCCCTCCAAGCTCCAAATGTGGACTGTCTGGGAGGGAGCAAAAACATGGACCGTCCGTGGGTCTCCGAGGACCGGATTGGGAAACAATGCTTTAGGGTTACAGTGATGTCAAGCCCTGGTGTTTATTTCTGTTTGTAGGGAAGAATTTGCTGCCGTCATCAGTGTGTATTGCATACAGTAGGCATTCATTCAGAAAATTGGTTTGGAAATATGATGCATCTTATAATGAAAGCCAGGAGGTGTTATCACCAAACCATGCAATTTCCCGGATATCCTAATAATTTGATTATCTATAAAGGTAATCCACCTCTTCTTTACATGAAACCACACTAATTCAATAGGCTTTAAATCAAGAGCATTTGGTTTGCTAAATTGCATGATCTAATATTTTATTTTTAAGAATGATTTTCGATTCTCAGCAGGGTGCTGGAGGGTTCATGGGAGTTTGCACAAACAGTCTACATGTGTTTTGAGGACTTGGAGAAGGCATTCGACCGTGTCCCTCGGGGAGTGCTCCGGGAGTATGGGATGCCGGGCTTCCTTATAAGGGCTGTTCAGTCCCTGTATGTCCGGTGTCAGAGCTTGGTCCTCATGGTCGGCAATAAGTCGGACTCGTTTCCGGTCAGGGTTGGACTCCGTCAGGGCTGCCCTTTGTCACCGATTCTGTTCATAGCTTTTATGGACAGAATTTCTAGGCGCAG
>JAODLD010000038.1:4979116-5032926 GCA_026781065.1 Mormyrops boulengeri
GTGCCCCTCCCCCTGCACCCCATTGGCCAGCTCCACCGCTGATTGACCAATAAGTAGATTTGGCCGACTAGGGGTGGTAGGTCAGGTCCCACCATAGCCAAGGCGTCATGCAGACGAGCTGAGCAGCTTATTGGCTCTGCAGCTCGTGCCGTAAGGTGAGATATCACCACCGCTCGACACACAGCAGAGTTGCACCTCAGCTAATCATCAAAAACGAAATTTAAAAAACACACCAAAAAAAGAGAAAAAACAGGAGCCATGTTACCTGAGTCAGCGAGTAAAACATTGGCATTTGTCTCGTCTTCAGAAGCTGCCAGAGCATTCTGGGAAAGGATCTGGATAAAAGGATCTGGGAACTGAACTTTGAAGGAGAACAACACCGAAAGTCCAGGGAAGTAGAAAAAGTAAAGTTCTAAAATGCAATTTACACACAGTAAGTTAGTTTCATTGTGTTTATACCCAACACTTCATATTCAAAAGGAAAATATATATATATATATATATATATTAGCCATAATCTGTCCTAGCTTTCATCTGATAAAGTCCCCTTACAAAATAATTTACCAGAATGAAGTAAATGGAGTGAGTTAAAGTGTCCATGATCCACAGCTTCAGTACCAGATACATGTTATTGATCAGAATGGCCCTTCTAACCAACATCATTATCTAGGCTGTCAGTAACTCAACCCGGCATACTGTAGGTGCACATGGCTATCAATTCATTTCATAATGTTTAGATTCACCCTATTTTAGGATCAGGAACACCCCATTAAGGATAAGAACGGGAGATCCCAGGTCCATAAGCTGCACAGGAAGTAATCCTTGACTCGGAAGCAGTGTGGCTTCACGCTGTTGCTGGGGCCTTGGTAGTGGTTGAGGACCTCCAAGTCCCACTTTCGAAGCTGTATGGTTCAATCCCCAGATTCGAGCTTCTTTGAGCTGAAGGGCAGATACTCTCCTGGGACAAAACTCCGCAACTGCTATGTGGTGCTTTCCAGCCCAAGAGAAGCGGGGGGGGGGCGGGGGGGGACGTCGGAATAAAGGTCACATAAAGTTAAGCGTTCGCGCTTCTTAGTTGAGTGGCGTTAATCCATATTCATTGAAATAAATAAGTGAAAGAAAACAGGCGTCGACTGCGCTCACTGTTTGAGGGAGTGCGGGTGTCGCACGGGAGGGGTGTGCATGGCACGGGGGCACAAGAAGCTGCTGATGACCCCAAACTCGGAGGTCACGGAGACCGTTGAGGCAACGGCAGGCGATGGCGGGGGTGGCGAGGGCAGCGAAAAGCCCACCTGCAGCCTCTTGGTGGCGCCAGACTCTGTCGGCATACCGTCTGTGACAAACGGCCCCAGCTGCAGTTGGTAAAACCCAGGGCCCAGGAGCTCAGGTCCCGACGGCTGAGGGAGAGCGCTGTCATAGGGTCCCTGTGGGGCGTGGCACTGGGCCAGCTGGCCAGAAGGCGGGGCCAGGCGGCCGGTGGGGCCGGGACAGTGTTCGACAGGCTGCGGAGGGTCCTCCTTGGTGGACAAGAGGGAGAGCTGATTGAAGAGTGGCTCTCTGGGAGGACTTGGGCATGGATTCCCGCACAGGTCCGAAATCCCTCCACCCAGCTCCGCATCTGCCCAGGAGTCAGAGGGACACAGTCTGAACAGAGACACAGAGGTACGTCCCATGCATCTCAGCCAAGCAGCATTGGCATCCACAACCAGAGCAAGCTGCTACCATCTAACTGTGTGAGACCTACAAGCTCTGTGCCGATTCAAACACCGAGTCCCAGTCGCAATCAGAGGTCAGTCTGGATAACAGTGGGGTTAGTGTGCTGCCGGCGAATGACCAGACAGAGGCCCAGTCTGGGCGGTGTGGGTTAGTGAAGCCTGCTCCCCCAGCGCTCGCTACCTCTGCCTTTACCTGTGAGCATATGCCTGCTGTGATTGGTCTGTGTGCTGTGAGCTCAGGGTTTTAAGAGAAAGCGGGGCGTGCGCTTCCTCCGAGGACGGCCCTGCATGTGAGCCGCGAACGCCAGGCTCTCCTCTTCGGGGGAAAACCGGCAACGAGCATCCGCAGACGACACCAAAATATGAACACACACATACACACACAAAATGGGTAAACACAGAAATGAAGTACGTAACGTAATGTAGTTCTTCAGACGGGCTAAGCACGAACCTTGAAGAAAACCAAATGTAGCAAGAATGACAAAATGAAACAAAAAACTGTTTAAAAACACCATGTAGATAGGGCTCCCCCTAGTGTTTAATGCACGCGTTGCTCCAATGAGTTTTACATTTACTGTATTAATTTACATGTCCTCTTAATGAGCAGTCCTTAGTTGACTGGAAAGAGATGTAAGAAGGCAACATTAAATTAACAAAGTGCAATTAACAATGAGCTCTTTGTTCACTAAAAAAAAAAGTGTTTGTCATGCAGTGCAAATTCTGACGGCGCTATCAGGAACCATATTTCAGAGGCAAGTCCTGGTAATGACAAGGTCTGTTCATGGCAGACACGGGTGACAAGGAACGACAGGACATTTTCAAAACATGAACACTACAAAATGAGGTATGAACATACAGGCGCAAGTCTGGAAAAAAAGATCTAAAGCACTAATAACCCACCCTTTAGGATAACAGACTCAAATACTAAGACAATAAAGAAAATCTAGTAAAATAAAAACGAAAACAGCACAGCTGTAATCTCTCTGTAGACCATAAAATCACTATAAATCGTGTCACTAATGATTATAATAAATTCTAAATGATTTTACACACATATATATACACACATGTAAATGTGGTTTTAAATATATATATATATACACACACACACACACACACACACATATATACACACATATATAACCACGATTGATGATGAAATTATTACAAAAGGTAAATCACTGGGCCCACAGCTAAACCAAGGCCAGTAGCTCAACTGAACAGAAGTCAAGACAGTAGACACCAGGAGTTGCTACGGAAATGTGCGGCCGACACGTGAGGTCTGCTCCCTTAACGAGTCCCCTTAGGCCACTCAGTAGCCGCCCAGGGCTCTTTCTCAGTGAGGGATTTAGCCAATGGAGACTGTCACGGGGAGTTAACATCAGCGGCATGCATGGTACATAGGAGCATCCCGCTAACCTGGCCAGCGCTGTTTGCGTACACTGGCCTCGCAAAGAGCTACAAATTGACAGGAGAGAAGAACGGAAACTGTCTGCTAATGCTTCAAATTATCCCCGATGAACTATACATGCCTCACGTGCCATAGTATCCCCATTCCCATGACGTGGTCCAAAAACATCCTAATCTCACTGCAGATTTTAACCGAATACGTCTTGTTCCCCCCAAAGTAAGGGATTTGCAGAGCAGAAGGCGCAGACTTGAAATCACACATTTACACAGCAGGTGAAGGCATGTGCCACTGCATGGGGATAAACAGCAGGCAGCAACCACAGCCTCACTGCAGAGCCAATGCAGTTCGTCAAGTGCGATGAGTTCGGACAACGATGAATAAAATGGCTGCTGTGCATTTTTTATTTTACCCAGCATGCCGATGTGCCATCTGCTGGCTGGCAGCACTCGCCACTATTTATCAGTTTGATAAACAAAATACTAATCATTACCTATACACTCAAACTGGGGTATCAAAAGCCAAAGTATCTTTACTACCATTTAACGGGGTCCTATCAAACCGAAGGTACTTTACATCATCAGTTATGGCACATTTGTAATGGCAGTACCAACCCTAGGGACAACGCGAAGTTCTGTAAAACGCTGGAAGACGATACAAACTCAGCATCCACGTTTACCACCTTCTCAGTTAATGTAGTGAATGGGAAACGGCTATTCCACAGCAGAAAGACGATCAGCGTTAGCCTCTGCCTAAATCATGACAGTGTCGGGGTCTCGATCATTTTGACAGCACTTCCCACTTCTCTCTGTTTGCTACCAGCCTCAGGTGTGTGAGCATGACAGCTTGCTCTGGAGCTCTCGAGACCACTGGAATGATTGGTTTTATGTGTCTGACATCACAAAAGCCCCCCACCAACAATCTGAAAGGGCAGTACTGAGGAAAATACTTTCAAGGTTCCCAAAGGACAGGGTGACACCTACCTTGCTTTTCCAGATCTAGGACGGCTGCAGGAGAAGGGGGGCCAGGCTGAGAGGTGACCAGGGCTCCAGGCGGCGAACTGAGAGTGTGGCCACTACCGTCCACCTCCGCACCATCACCATCCTGCTCCCCATCCTCCCTAAGACGCAGACAGCACCGCCACAAACACAACAATAACCAGGAGAGCAGGAGAGCTCAAACTGAGGCCTGCTCTCTCTGTGCAGATAGATTACTGGGATTTCCTTATACCCCCTATATAGCCGATGTCATCTTCAACCTGTTTTACAGCTGGCAATCGTTCTTTCTGCATTTTAGAAATTGTGGGGTTTCAGCTACTAGTTAAAACACACAGACACAGACACACACACACACAAACACTACCCTATTAGAAAATACGCTAAACACCAACAGGTTGGCATGAAACACATGTAAAGTCACATGCCCTGTAGCCCCCAAGGTACATAATGACGAATCGCCCGCTGTTACAGCAACCAGTCATCAGCGGTGATCTGACCCACCAGCTCCCTTACTCACATGGTGCCTGACTGCAGGCTGTATTTCTTACGCCCCAGTTTTGTTGTCTGCTGTGTGAAGTACTCATGGCGCTCCGACTTCTTCCACATGTAGTAATACTCCACACATTCCCCAACAGAGCGTGTGCGCACCTGCCAGACAGGGGGAACCCCGGTTTCGTCACATCCCTCATTAATGTTTAACATGCATCACAGGGTAATGAGTACAATCTCTAACAAAATTGTTCCATAAATTCATTTAGCAGGATGGTCTTTTGCACCAGAAATAAAGGAACAAGACATCAGCATGCATGGATTAATATGAGAAAACAGGAAATTCAGATGATGAATGCACATGTATCAGTGGATGGAAGGAAAATAAATAGAAAAGACCCAAAGCGGGGAAAGCAGGATGGAGAGGACAGTGCTACTACACAGTATTTAGAGAAGGTACAAACACTTCTTTAAAATTCATAGTGGAGGGACCAATATTTTCAGTGCAGACAAAATCTTGTTACAAAAACGATTGATAATTATCATTAAGAATACTATTAAGAACTCCCTTTGCCGGAAACTGGTATGGTCGGTTAGTTTAGCAGTGTTATCCTGAAAGGTTACCATGGAAATTATTTACCCAACAGTTAAAGGGCACAGGCCTGGAGGAATTACAATCTGACAAACAGGACAGAGGGCTCAAATGCATGCTGCCCTGCCTGGAATGCACAATTCTAGACCAGTGTTTCCCAATCTGGTCCTTGTGCACCCACAGACAGTCCAGGTTTTTGCTCCTTTCCAGGTCTCGGTAGGGAGCTGAGAGAGGAAAAACATGGACCACCTACAGGTTCCCAAGGACTGGAATGAGAAAAACTGCTCTAGATCGAAGACCATGTATCCGCAATTCATTATGCATTAAAACCAGTTCTATAACAACTGCAATCAGTGCAAAGGTGACAAAGCTTGCAGACAGGAAGTCTTACAAGCAAATGGAGGTATATAGATGTCTGAAATGAAAGCAGTAAAACTTCATGGAACATAGGCAAATTTACATAGAAGAAAAGCTGAGGCGTTAACTACTGTAAATGAAATACGATTGGCACCTCTTTACCGCATAAAATAAATGTTACAAGACTTATAAAAGATAAACCAGAAGTTAAAAAGGCCAGGAAAGAACGTGGATAAAGTGTTTAAAGGAGAATTAATGAGTAAATGATTATGCAACCATCAAAAAATTACCAAAAACACTTTTTTCCCCCACAAACCTCTTTTAAATACATATACCGTGCAGAGACAATACGTACAGGGACTATTTCTTATATCAGTTCTGCTAAATAACTATCAAGGACAACTCAAATGAGATACTTCCACATCAGGCCTAGGAATACACAGGCCAGGCATGACATGTTACTTCCGTCTCTGCTTTGCATTAGCACTGTTTGTTTTTTTGTGGTGCCTTACTTGTAGGATTCCATACACAGCACAGGCCACTAACAGGTAAATCCTGGCAACTCTCAAGAAAGCCAAAGCCCGGCCACTCTAGAATTCCATGAACAAACATGTATTAATCATATAAGATGTGAGGCTGATGATCGGGGGCGGGGGGGAGAAGTCAAATATATAATACAGTAAAAGTATACAACCAGGTGTGGTGGGTGAGGCTCAGTAAAATGAAGCCCAAATATTGTCATAAAAAAGTTTATATAGATCTGATATACTATGTATGTAACAAGCTAATCCATCCATCTTCCAATCGCTTAGTTTGGTCTGGATTTAAGGCAGGGGAAGGCAAGTTCTACTGAACCAGTATCAGAATGTCTTCACTGACGAGACTTCTAAGCACTAATGTATGTCGCTCTGGCTAAGGGCGTCTACCAAATACAGTAAATGTAAACGTAAATGCAATCTTATCCAGAAAAAGGTGCTGTGTATGCAGGTTTTCACCACAATTCCCTAATTAGATTACTAATTAGAGGACTGATTTGCTCACACATGGGTTTGGACAGCTGACCTAAAGGTTATCCCAAAAGCCAGCACACACAATGGCCCTCTGCAGATAAGGATGGCCACTCCCTGGTTTAAGGTGTAACAAGCCGATTTCTACAAGACAAAAATGAATACTCATGAAATCATCTGATTGAACAATTTTAAAAGCCAATCATGGTGAGACCTCAAAAACCAAACGGCAATCTTAACAGTTGACGCAGAGGTATAATACAGTGCAATCACAGACTGTCAGCTTCTAGTTACAAGACAGCCGACACTCCAAAGGGTAACCTGCTTGAAAGATGTTTTCCCACAGTCATGTTCAGTGAGTAAGCTGGCATATAACCAGCAGCAGTTACACCACGAAAGATGGCACAGAAAACACTGCACGGTGCTCATCGAGATCCTTTACATGCGCTAGATGCCTGCCAGCTCATCAGAGCTGAGACATGAGATATTCATGAAGCAGACTGTCACACCTGGACAAGCCTGCCAGTGTCATTCTTACTAAAACTTGTGCGTGAAACCTTGCCGTTTTTATATCTCTTGACATTTTGGCATTTATTTTTTCCTTCACATTTCTCGATTTAAAATTACCCTAACCCTAACTCCCAATTTTGATATTACAAGGAGATCATTTTAAAATATTTCGATTTATGCACATTCTGGTGGATTCTATGGAGCTTCAGCCTCCAGCAGGTGCTGACCTGAAGCCTGGGTATCTCTCCCTTCACCAAAATGTCCCGATGTGGCCCAAAATGGCACCGTATTAACAGGCAGGTATACAGGAAAAGCAAGAGTACGACGTTGCAGACTAACCACTTACCCACAGTGGAAACCACTGCTTACACAAACACTCATTTTCTTCATCACATTCTGTATATGAGGGAACTTCAGGGAGCAACTGGGACAATTTGGACAGTGGTTCCCAACGTGGTCCTCGGAAAGCCAGACTGCCCCCGTTTTCATTCCCTCCCAGCTCCCTGCCAGACAGTCCACATTTTTGGAGGAAGCAAAATCGCAGACTGTCTGCGGGTCCTCGAGGACCGGATTGGGAAACACCGAACTAGGATAATACTGGAATAGCAGGACGGCTGCAAAGGCATTCCACTGCTTTGGAATCGAGGCTTAAGGGAAAACTGCATCATTAAAATCCAAAGTGCCAACACACACATGGCAAGCATACAAAGAGAAAAGGCTCTTAACTCTAACATTTAAAATTAAAGGGGAATAATTTTACACAGAGTAACATTTTTTGTAACAAGATGACAGTTTGATGACAGAGGGTTCTTCTTGATTCGTCCCTGGTAATAGACCTCAGTAAGAATTAAATTTATTCAAGATTTTACCTGCAATAGAGGCAATGCTGAAGTGTTCAATTACACATGATGTGCTTTACAAAGATGATATTACCACATATAGAATTAATTTGGGTCCAAAATACCACGAATGTGTCTTATACAGGCCATGCCCTTTTTTTATACAGATTAGCCCAGAAACTGGATCACAGTTTTTAATTCCACAGAAGGACGCCCAGCATTGCAACGGTCCTTTATACACTTTTGAGGCATATAAATGACAAAACTGAGCAACAAATTATACACAAAAGATAAAAGATCAGTCCATTTTCAATATCAAAACCAAAAGGTTTTCTTGCTCTAGCCATAAATTAATCTGTGGGATTTAGTTAGTTCACCCATGTATTTACAACTAAAATAATTATGCAGTGATAAAAGACTGTAATTGTAAATACAATGGCAGATATCATCTGAAATTGGGATCTCTCATATTTAATTTTGCCTACAATCAGTATTTTAATGTCAATATCCACACCTATTTCGGTAATGTGATACCACCCACACATATGGAAACAATATCCTAAGTGTAGTGCACACACAGTTTTAAAAATAACTTATCAGCCATGGTGAAAAATTCATTATACATCTATTTTATTACATCTAAACAGCTGCTTTCCAGTTTAGTTTAATTGAACCAGGAACATCTAAAATTCTGATTTCCTATAGTAATCCTTGGCTTAA
The DNA here is from genome assembly GCA_026781065.1 of Mormyrops boulengeri. Lineage (NCBI taxonomy): Eukaryota > Metazoa > Chordata > Actinopteri > Osteoglossiformes > Mormyridae > Mormyrops > Mormyrops boulengeri. The sequence continues at coordinate 4,987,752 of JAODLD010000038.1, forward strand.
AGGTTGTGACTACACAATACTAATATGGAAGTTATTTCTGAGACCAGAAAAGACAGTAAATGTTGGCGGGAAAAAACTGTCACAGGCAACATGTCACAGCTGCCTCATTCCTCAATTTGAGAAAAATCACCATCGATGTTCATACGTGGTCAAAGCTGCGTCAAAGTGTCAAGGCTTTGTAGGAAAAGCCAGCCTGAGGGCAAACACTCTCACCTTGTTTGCCTGGATGAGGTGGAAATTCTTCCCATGGACTCGATATCCATGTTCGAAGTTTCGGCATTCCTCCTCGCTCCAGGCACAAAGTTCCTCTGTAAAAAAAAACAAAAAAAAAAAAAACAGGCACTATTAGGCAAGGAGGGATCCAATGGGAGGCAGGTGTTAGTGAAGATGCACTGTGATGTGGCTGGATCAATGGAACAACACTACTGCCTCAGGCTGACATCTCTGGTGGCTTTTGCTGAACATGTGAGCACAGGTTTGCCACAGAAGACCGAGGAGATTAAAATATGACACACATATTCATGTGCCCAGTGCAATCAATGTGAAGGGGCAACAGGTAGTGCTTTGGCAAAGCACATAGTTTCATAAGCTGAAAGCTGCCTGTTTAAATCCCAGGAGAACCCCAGTAAATCATAGCAGCGTAAAGCAGTGTTTCTCAAACAAGTCCTCGGAGACCCAGAGACGGTCCACCTTTTTGCTCTCCCAATACCCTAGGAGGGAGCAAAAATGTGGACTGTCTCGGGGTCCCGGAGGACTGGTTTGAAAAATACTGGCGTAAAGGGCCAGGAACTGCTTAACAAACTGAAGAAGTTGAGCCTTTTCATGAGTCTGTAACCAAGAAGTACTAGACATCCTGGGTCAATTAAACACCCTGCACGCATTTTGGTGGAAAAAACAGTTCATAGCAATTAAACTCCAGTTACACAAAAAAGCACAGGCTGACACCAAGAGAAGAGAAGGTTCAGTCTGACTTACCACTGAACACTTTGACATTAAAGTGCAGTCGTCTGAGGGCTTCCTCTGCATTGAAATTGCATTTCACCAGCTCATAAAGAGCCTGCAAGGTAGGAAGCACCCGTCAGTGAAGAGACACTGGAAGGAACCTTCTATATAATGTTCCTCCAACACAGCAGAGTTTCCCAAACCGACCCTCGGGGACCCACAGACTGTCCACATTTTTGGGGAAGGAGGAAAAATGTGGACTTGTCTGGCAGGGAACTCGGAAGGAGCAAAAACATGCACCAACAGTGGGTCCCCGAGGACCGGTTTAGGGAATACTGCAGTAGAGGCTTGTGCTAAACCTGGAGTCTAACCACAAAGGTATAGAACCAGTGACCTTACAGGATGTCCATCTTGAAACCAAAACTGCATGTATGCTTTACACTGTACTCTTAAAGTGACTGCATGGTTTTGGTCTTATGAACAAGTGAGCATGAATTCTGCATGGGTGGTTGCCACTGTCAAGCATCTAAGAGACAGATTCAAAGCCTGGGTTTGCTTTGCTGGTGACTGAGGTGTTGACCTTTACCAGATCTCAAGCGAAATGGCTATCACAGCATATTTCAGAAGTATGCCAATCCATCAGAATTATGACCAAATGGGCAGCACTTCATTCGACAACAAGATAACGACCCTCAAAATTGCACAAGATGTATTTGGCAAAGAAAGAAAATGAAGGACAATTCAAGCTAAAGAACTTGTGTAATGAATAGAAGAATTTAAGCAAATCCACAAGAACACAATACTCTGTGCAGAATTATTAGGCAAGTACTATTCCTGGAGATAATTTTTAGCAAAACCTAAATATAAAAGTGAATTCAGAAGTTATCTTTTGCTCCAAAGAAAATTATTTAGAGAGAGAATGTTAGTCTGCCCCAAACAAAGACACAAGAAAAACATGTATCAGCATGCATGGTTATTAGGAAATAAGAAACTAGGTGGATTTTCCTTACAATAAAAAAGAAGTTTCAGTTATTCAGTCTCTATAAGGAATAACAAACTTTCAGCCAGTCTATATAGTCTACTTCACCAAGTTTATTTTCTGATATAGCCACCTTTCTTTTCAATGACCATCATGAGCCTGTTATTCATTGAACTAGTGAAGTCTTTTGACTCGATCACATCCGATATAAGCTGAGGCAGCTGAGACCGCCTCCCAGATGTGGCTCTGAGCAGTGTATTGCTTGCCACCACAGTAAATCTCATGCTTTAGTAAGGCTCAGCAATTCTCAAAGGGAGTTAAGTCAGGCAATGATTGAGGCCAGGTCATAATTTGATCAACGTTCAAGCCTTACTTGGCCAATCTTGGCCAGCTCGAACATCATAACCTTTTGGGAAGCTGTTGACTTCTTCTTGTACCGGTGTTTGAAGAAGGTATTATCTAGAAATTGGCAGTTGACCTTGGGGTTAATTTTTGCACATCTGTAAGTTGGAGAGGTCTTACGAGATCACTGATAATTGCAGCCTAGACCATCATTCCTCCACTCACTGTGGACAGCACAATGAGAGCAGCACATCACCTGCTCGTTGTCCTTGATAATGTCCCCTGATGTGGGGGTCTCTGCCACTCCCTCTTGGCCCCCTTGCCTATGGGCCTGCAACAGGAAGTCCTCCACAGCTTCAACTGGCAGCATCCCCGGGGCCCACAGAAGCTGGTCCTCATTCTCATAGGCTGAGGACAGAGGGAGAGTTGGACAGCACATTCAGAGTAGGCGGGCATATGGCAAGACTGGTAAAAACACTAAACCAGTATTTAATATTTGATTAACAGCTGCAAATGAGAAGCAGAAAATGGCTCTTATGATAAATGTATGGCAGGTGACACGAAAGAATCTGAAGGCTACGAAGAGTGAAAAGAGAATAGAGAGCAAGGCCGTTACCTCTTTCCTGATACAAGTGAGTGTTGAGTGGAGGGATTGTGGCCTGAAATTGCGGGCCAACCATGATATCCTTAAAAAAGTCAGACAAAACACGCATTTACATCCTGCGATAATATGAATCTTAATACCAGCTTTGGTTGTCTCCACCTGGGTGCACCCCTCCCACTCCCGTTGAAGAACGGCCACCGAGGATGAACTCTGGGCATCTCGGCCGTGCCTCACCTTGCGACCATCACCGGAGTGAATGGAGGCGCCGTCGGAATCCGCCTCTGAGGAGCTCTCCTTGTCTTTGTCTCCGAGGGACTGGGCTAAGAAACAACACTTAGTTATTTCTTAGGCAGAAGCAAACTGCTACACCTGGGTATCACATCTGTATGACTACAGAAGAAAAAAAAATACTTTGTCTCAGAAGCGCAGGGATCAATCATACTCAGAACGACTCATTTATGTATTTATGCCGATCCCATACTGAAGATCAAGCACAAAACCTCTAACAATACTGCCATGTTCATGTACATGTCATTGTTATAACAGCTACTCCTACAGCAATATTAAGCAGCACACTCTGTTCCCAATGAACAGGAAGTATCACTGTGGGAGTCACGTGTCCTACCACGCAGGTGGCGCCGGAAAATGTCGGAGGCATGGGAGGTGACGGAAGGGGTGAGGTCATCAGCCGATGACTGAGTCTCCTCTTCCTCCTCTCCCGAAAGCAGATCCTTTGCTATCTGATCCTGGAGAGCATAACTCACCATGAATCAAAATCACCAGACCCATAGTCATTCCTACTCAATTAGTTGTGCAGGCCAAAAATGCAGAATTCTGGTGGTAAATTTAGATGCTGAATGTCTCGGAAGCAATTCACGCACAGCTGAAATAGATATCACCATAATGTACTTCCTTAACTCACTGGTCAAAACATATTTTAATTACCTATCTTCCCTGACCATCACACCAATACAGTACCATGCTTATACAGTACAGTAATCCATAGAACTCCCTGGCCAAACTCTTTGAAGGAGATCCTCCAGCACGATCCACAGCCAAGCAGGTTACTTTTTTTACACACAACACCGAACACCACTGCGAGCCAGCAACCTGTATGGGTCTGACAGGTCTCAGTGCTTCCGGGCATGGTTCAAATTCAGAAGTCAAATAATTCTCAGACACAGGAAGAAATTTAAGGATTACAATCAACCAGCAGCAGTGGTTACTTACTGTTAAAACAATGATTCAAAGCATCATATGACAGACTCAAGAGGAGTTTCTATCCTGAGGTGTTTTGACTCCTCAACCAGGACATGCCACCCTCCCGGTCATAGTGTTATGGTTATCAGTACAACCTTACACTGCTGTGCTGACAATGCACTTTAAACTGACTATAAGCATTTCTTGCACAGTATTTCATCCTGTAATTTGTATATACACTCTTGTAAATTCATAGGCTGTTTCTTTCTTCTTCCAGTTTACACTTTCTACAATTTACTTTACAATTCATTTTATAGTCTCTGTGTTATTTGCACAAAGTATGAGCGGTTCAGGATACATTTCACTGCGTGTTGTACCTCTATAACTATGCATGTGACAAATAAAGAATCTTGAATATTCTGTGAGACAAATCAAACTAAACCTGACAAAAGTAACTAAGGGCATTCAACAAATGCACATTTACTTCTGTAAATGATGATCGTCTTTTGTCTCATTCAAAATGCAACATTTCATTTTTGGCCTGCAGTTAAACAGTCTGAAAGGCTTATTCTGCAAACAGCTGAGGAACTGGTCCACTTAATGCTCCCACCTTCCTCCAGAAGACAGCTTATGTGGTCCCACTGTTGAAGTCTCACTCACAACTGGTAGCTGACACAAGAACCAAACCAGCATCTCCAGGATTTTTTTAAGAGCCTTTATCTGCATACACACTTGGGAGCTCTCTCTTAATTACAACTCTTTCCCAGTGTCTGCGGAGTTACATGTAACGGTTTTCGTTCAAGACAATACAGATTACAAGGTTCATTGTATTCCACGACTAATGTGGAATTTTTGTTCCAATAAGCTGGCAAAACTGCCAGGATTTCAAAGCTCACGGCTAAAGTGACAAAGCGTGGATGACTCCATGATTGTTGGATATCCTTTCATCCGCGCTTATCCAATTAAGGCAGCGGTGATCTGAGGGATACCCTGAAGCGCAGGGTATGAGATGGGATTCACTATGAATGGGACACTGATTAAGGCGTGGTGCCCCAGGGGCGCCCTCACGTGACATCACCAACACAGAAGAAGCTCATTTTGGGGGCACAGGAGGAATGTTACGAGAGTGCATTCAGACCTTGTCCAGTGTCATGTCGGGCAGGGTGGCCGTCAGCTCATTGGGCTCCCTGTCGTGCTCTAAAACGGGCTCTGACACCTCGTACCCATACAGAGAAAGCAACTCTTCCAGAGGCATCTCGCCACCCTACACATGGAAGAAACATGAATAAAATCGTAACAAAAACCATTAACTACAAATATAAATTTACCATAGGTATCACTGCTTTCAGACCTTTAAAACAGCAAAATGGCCCAGACAACATACCTATTTAAAAAAAGGGGTTTCTTTTAAACCGGCAAACATAATCACCCACTATTTTGGTGTATCAGGAAAAAAAAAATCAACAGAAGGGGTCTACAAAGTGTGCACCCATGAGTGTCAACGACTGAGTCCAAATTCAGGGGTGGCATCCTTCTAAGGCTGCATTCGAAGACCAAATACGTCACAGCGACGCGACAAGGCTGCCCCATTTGGAAAGGTCCTCTTTTTGCTGAGTCGCAAAGGATCGCAGCCCAACATATCCCAAGATTCACAGCACACAGGTAAAGTGGGCGTGTCCTGGCTAGACAACAGGAGCAGCGCTTCGTGACTCAAGGGTAATGGTGGGAACAGCTGGCGACAGCCACACCGTCCCATTTGACAACTCTTTCTGTTCGACCTTCAAAGAACACAGCCTATAAAGTCTACGCCTTCTTAGAAGGATGCAGCCCCTGAATTCAGACACAGCCAATATGTCTAATATAATACTACACCCAAACCCAGAGGTGTAGTGATGAGTATTCTAACCTAAAAATTAACAGAAATGCATATAAATCAGAGAAGTGCATGCACACAATTATATGGTATATACCCTTCTCAAAAAAATGGATTTATCCTAAACTCACCTAAAAATTAACAGAAATGCATATAAATCAGAGAAGTGCATACACACAATCATATGGTATATACCCTGCTCAAAAAAACGGATTTATCCTAAACCCACCTAAAAATTAACAGAAATGCATATAAATCAGAGAAGTGCATACACACAATTATATGGTATATACCCCGCTCAAAGAAATGGATTTATGCTAAACCCACCTAAAAATTGACAGAAATGCATATAAATCAGAGAAGTGAATACACACAATTATATGGTATAACAGTATATCCACCTACCAAGACACGACTACACCACTGCATAAACCTGTTGACCAGACACAACACAAAATCATTACAAAAATCTTCCTTCAATTCCAGTAGTTCGGGTTCCCAGACAAAATGCTTTGCTCTCTGGAACTCAGGCCTCTTAAGTAGCCATACCTGCTTGGCCCCCAGTGTCTTTTCCAGGTCCTCTAGGGACTTGCCCCTGTCGGGAGACTGCTCATCTCGTGCTTCATAGCTGCGGCTGAGGACCTCCACTAAACTGAGTGTGTGTTCTCCAGAGCCCATTGAACCGGCTAGAACAGACAGAGATGAAGAATGAGGCCCGCACACCGTTTAAGGACTGATCCTTTCCTTTTTATTTATTGCCTGCCTGGCTATTTCCATTTTGACTCTCTTAAGACAGAGGTTAGGTTAAGTTTCATCTTGAAACTTTTCATATTATAAAAGATAATAAAACCACCATTTATGTTTTTAGCAGTGGACTTTTATAGCTTCACCCGCTGGTACTGCTGCATACACAATGATCAAATATTCACCGAAATTAAAGGCTGCCCCTCCATATCAGCCATCAGTACCGTCCGACTGCTAAGAGAGCCCACTCATATTTTGACCAATCACAATTTATTCTACGATTTTCTAATATCAGGCCAACATAATGTCCACAGTCATAATGTCAGCAGTTTACTTGGGCAGAATACAAAACCCGCATTGCGGACAAACAAAATTCAAATGAGCTTATCGTTTTGGTTACAAATTGCCATTTTCCACTTTCGTATGGAAAATGTATTCCACCATAACAAGTCTTTCCATAAAAAATTATTAGAGATATTACACCAGTTCCATACTTTTAATTGGCGGATTGCAAATGATTAAATCATGACTAAAAAACCTAAAAATATGTATAATGTGCAAATATTTCCTCTTTTTTGGGGGAGGTGGAAAAGCCGCATATTTCAAAGGAATTCACCAGTGGGAAATGACCTTAACAATCATGTCGATAACCTAGTCTCAAAAGTTTTACACTAGTCGTTAAATTTACACATCAATCGTCTTGGAAGAATGTGACCAGCCCAAATAACATTTCCAAAATAAGTTAAAGGGCAAAAACACAATTCAAAGTTAAAACTACAAGGACAGTAACACTTGAGTTCAAGCTTTAATTGGAAGGATTTTGCATACGTATAATATACAACACTGTAAAGTTATTTCAAAAACATAACCTACTATTCCGAGCTCAATCAAAAACATACTGATAGGCACTTAACTAAAAGCTTCATTTCCAACTTAAAAGTTAACACGCACTGTAAATTTGTTTCCAAAGATAAAAGACTGGTACAGAAGAACGAAAGGTTACCGCAGACAGTTCAAAGGTAGATTTCTCTTGGCTACAATGGTAAACTAGCACAATACACCCACTAAAGACATTAAGTTTAAATGCTTATTAAATGTCACCGTGCCCGAAGTCACGCTAACCGCTCGCCGACGTGAAATCGAGCACACTTCAGGAGCCCAAACGCAAAGTACGTTTTCGGACACGACGCGGGACTCAACCTGATTTCAACCAGATAACTAGGAAACTCGACCCTCCCGGCACCCTCGGCTCACGGCAACGGGCGGCGTTAACCAAGTCGCTTTCCTAAAAGCCCGGGTGCTGAACGTTTCTTTCTCTTTTTTAAAGATGTCATTGCCGTGAAGGAACCGGCTGTGAATGACGACGCCTCTGGCTGAAACGTCACCTAGAGCCAGACGCCGAAAAACGCCTCGGCTCGAGACGGATGCCCAGCGCAGGAACTTCACCGGCCGCGCGGCCGGCACGCGGTGCCTATCGCGCGCACCTGGGACAGTGCCGGGCGCCGCCGCGCGCAAGCCGCTCTCCCGTTGTTTTCTATAGCGCACTATCTGGCAGTCAGGGGATGGTTCTTTAACTCTGGGGCGGGAAGGGAGGGGGGGAATGCAAAGAGACCAGAGACGGGAGAATATATCAGGGCGAATAGCCCATCTTTTACTCCTGCAGATATCGAGCCCCGACTCCACACACCCCTCTGAAGACAGCTGATACGAAAGACAAAAATGTAATCGACGCCCCGGCACGACTCGAGCCGCTGAACGAAGCGCTGTTTTAAAAACAATTCAGCAATAATATCCTCCCCAACCTTTTCGTTTACTCACCTCCGCCATTCCGTTTCTGCGCAGGCTTATTCAATGCCCGGATGTTGAAGAGGTCTGCTCCGCGAGCCGCCTGGTTTATTGGTGCAACGTTACATGTAATGATGCTGGTTGAAGTAACACATGCAGTAAACAGTCCGGCGTGCACTATATGTGAATGGGGAAAAGTGGCAGTTTCACGCTCAGGAATATCTTTGACAACAGTACAAAAAAATAACTGAAGTTTCTCTAATTACGAAAGTAAACTTTGTTGCAGTTCAGAGCTCACGTGTGGTTGGTGGTATTAATTCTGTTTTAAAATTGATATTTATATGAATTGGTTTATATTTATTATAAACCAATTAATTTAATATTAACGATATGAATCTGGGAGACGTTTTTCTTTCTATAGTATCGTAATAATGACTAAAAAGTTCTTCGGAAGCTCTCACGTTATTTTTCCAGAAAAAAAATTGTAGTCCGGGAAATGTCTTGCAGAATATGAATGTACTACAGAAATAGTTGGTTAATATGGTAAAATAAGTATTAAATGGTTAAAACATAAGTTTCCCCCAATATTCACTCATCGATCTCAGCTAGTTCTCCAGCCACTGAACTACATCTATGACTTCATGTACGATCTCTTAGGTGGTCTTTTGCATATCCTGGATGTTCTTTTTTGCACTTGTTTTTGATTTGAAAATCGCTTATTATGTTCTTTATGATTTATAGATTTTGCTCCAATGCGAACTTACACCTATTACTGGTCGTTCACGAGAACATCAACCTGGTTGCACTTCAGCGTAATTGGTTCCTTGATAACTGTATGCTCGTAATACACTAAATACAGGATACTGCTGCCACACTACGTTGCTTTGGATACATTAACCGTCAGGTAAGTAAATGCACTTGTACATGAGTACAGGTTAGCGTGAGGTTCAGCGCCTAATCATTGTAATTAATATTTGCAGGGTCCAACAAGGGAAACAGTGAAATTGATATTTCACTGCATCTCTCTGTCTCTGCAACTGGGGATTAAAACTAGTGCTTCCTCCTCCTCCAGCATCTGCTTCCCCTCGTTCTGCCCTTTGCACTGGGAAGCAAAGCTTTGGGTCACAGGCATCGAGAGTCAAGATGAGAAGAGAATAAAAATGAATACATGTAAAGGAGCGTGCTACATGCCAGTACAAGTGGACGTGGGGGAAAGGCGTTTCTGTAAAAGTGAACTGAAGTACATTGCCTCTCTTCATCTGTCTGTTTAAAACATTAACTGAGCTCCTGTTCACCATTTTGGCCTTAACACAAATGGTTCGGTGTCTGTGTGCTGTTCCAGGTAATCAGTTAGACCACAGCAGTTACCCAGGCCGGAATATACACCCAGCCACATCTAGCATATCTAAAATGGTACTGTAATATGAACTATTTGTGTTGCCTGGTGCTCCCCGACCCACGAATGTCCCCACTTTAACCCTACTGGACATGGAAGATCATAGGAAATATAAGACACCTGAGACAGTCAATAACTGACTGGAGAAAAGACGACCCAAAGGGAAACAGAGGGTGGACAGGGAACTTCATGGTATTTTCAGGATGGCGGGAAAATATGTTCACTAGTGGCAAATTAAGCTGCATTTTTTGGTAAGAACAGCAGGGACCTCAGCTGTACAGCAAACATAATAATGCTTATAAAAATGTACAGTCAGTCTAGGGCAATTATCATTTGCCCTAAACATAATCTGTAGTAAATCAGACAAGCAATTTGTATAAAATGTCAATAGAAATATAAGATACATATGGTGTGTATATTCTCCTCTGTAGTAAGGACACCTGCAAACGGATAGCATGCATCGCAAGCGCAACTTCAAGAATTAACTCCCAATATAGACAAAATACAGACAATTATAGTGCTACTGGATATGACACTGATGTTTATGTTGCTATTCTTAAAACTTTGTGAAGCACTTTGGGAGAATGTGTTTGGAAAAGGTGATGCATGAAAATCAATTCAAGTGGATTGGACTTTATGTTATGGTGGTCGGTCTAATTCAGGCATAAAGCTCCATGTTGATAAATGCATAACAGCAGCAGAGTTGTGTAAATGTTATTTATATATAAATATAATTGATGATAGATATATGTGATAAAGGTTTAATCTCCAGAAAATGCTTTTCGTTATAAATATTTTCAACAATTTCAGGGTGGTGTTAATCAAGAAAATCAAGCAATTCAATTCAGGAGGAATCAGAACTGACAAGGTGAGTCATCATACGTTTGTTGTTTTTTTTTTCTTTTTTTGCTTTTAGTAGGAATAATTTTCACTGCGGAGCAGAACAAACGAACAAAACTGTCCTTTCATACGTGCATCGCTTTTCCGGAGGAAATGATCATTAACTAGTTGGGGGTCAAATAAGATACCATACAAAACAATGAGAAGCGCAAGCTCCACGTCAGAAGAGAAGCCGTCAAGCAAGGATGAAAGAGAAAGAAAAAGTAGGGTGACGCTAAAGGGAAGTAGGCACAGATGGAAAGACAAAAAAGGAGAGCACACACTGAAAAAGAGAGAATGAAATGATTCAGACAAACCTGAGGAGGTCACTTGGCCATCACATCCAGAAGGGGGTGCTCAGGCTGCGGTGTGGCATTTAGGAAGACAGAGGAAGAAACAGGACTGGGGCATCCAAACCCCAAATGAAGTTCACTTGAAGAGTTACAATATTAGACCTGCTTCCATAACATAAAGGATTAGTCTATTCAACTATCTTTTATAGTACTTATCCTATACATGGTCACGGGAGCCAGAACTTATCTGAAAAACAATAGGTGCTAGGCGGAGAATTACAGTGTCTTCCATTTGAACTGTAAAGTTGGAATTTCCAAGTTCTTAGTCAGAAATTTCAATTGGAATGCCCCCTGAAGTCAGAGTTACGACTCTGAAAGTCAGAGGTACCTCTACAACCCTAACCACAGAATTCCAGATGTCCTTCAATGGAAGTGAATGCTGTAGTTATGTACTCTTTATTATCACATATCTTGTTTGTGCCTCGTTAAATTGGTCATACACACAGTAATGTCCAATCGTTATTGGTGTCCATGTTGCACAAAATACCTCGTTTTGCCCCCGATATTGCTAATAATGGCTAACAGTGAGCCTGGCAAGAACTGAAATTGCTAAAAGGCTTTTCTGACTTCTTGTACTGGAACATGGTTAACTCGGGTATGACATTATTCCCAGCTCCGACTTTCGACCTCAGAGGTAAATGGAACGCAGCATAACCTAGGATGGGGTGCCAACCCATTGCAGGGCACACATACCATTCACAAGCAGGAAACCCCAAAACAGCATGTGGAGAACATACAAAATCCACACGCACAGAGCGGGAAATCGAACGCTGGTCTCTAGATGGGCGAGGCGACCATGCTAACCGCAGCACCGTCCCAGGGTTAGACCATACTGTTTGAATTTATTTTCACACATAACCTTTCTCCCAATGCTCTTCTGTCCCGCCTAAATAAGAATGCTACTTGTATCTGAAATAAATGTAATTTAATTATTACTGTTATTATTATTATTTACATTTATATATGTGGCCTGAAATTTTGTTGCTGGGAACAGGCGAAACACAAACGTAAGCGTATTTTCTTGACGGACTCTTAACACGGGTGCTCAGTATTGTGTAATTTATCACAAAACAGTGAGTCGGAGTATTACTGTGATCGGTATTAGTGTGGCAGCAGCCAGAGCTTGTGAGTGATTCCTCCGCGTGTTTTCGCTCCAACAGTATGAGGCAGAAGCCATTACAGGGCTGCCAGCTCATTCTTCAGAAAGTATGGACAGCCAAAAAAGAAAAAAAACACAATAGAGAGGAAATTTACCTTTCTCAGTGCCAAGGATCTCAGGCTGGATATTCACAGTTGATGAAAATGGAGCATAAAAATAAAAATGACTGCCGTCCTCATTGCAATATACGGTCACCAGCCTTTTCTGGAGGACTATGGGAGGCTAACGCTGTATCTGTTTAGATCTATGCAAAAACTGACCACAATTCTTCCATACTTTGCATTTTCAGGGGCGCCTAACAGAACCAGAAGAATGACAAGAAAAACAAAAAATAAGTAAGATATTAGTGTACATCATGCATAGGTGTGTTTCTGAAACAATACAAAAATATCCATACATTACCACTTGGAAATTACAGCAAATTTTTTCTTTCCTACAGTGAAAGCTATTTTAAAACATCTAAAAATATGAATCAATAGGGCAACGTTGCTTATGACGCAACATGCCGAACGTGTACTTAGTCAGCAGAGGCTCTGTGCTACACAGAAATAGTACCATCGAATGTTATTAGCTTAATAGCTATTTAAATGAATTACGCATGAGCCCATAAAGAGAATGTATGATGAATTCTGCCATGCTCTCAGCCTGGATTCCATTATCATTGCTTGGGTTACCCATTAATTCTACTAATCGGAACAGATATATTTATAAGGACGGACCTGCTGGTAAATAACATTTTCTGCTTCGATTAACATCCATCCATCTTTCACCAGCTTATCCGGGTCACGGTGGTGGGACCATCTTCTAACTCTTTATCCACATTGGGGTTACAGGAGGGCCAGGAGCCAATCCAAGGCAGGCAACATAGGTCACAAGGCAGGAGGACACCCTGGACGGGATACCAGCCTAAAATGGGGCACACGCATGCACACACAGTCATACTCTATGGGCAATTTAGAGGTGCCAGTTAGTCTAACTGTATGTCTTTGGATTTTGGGTGGAACCCCACACAATAGAAGGAGATCACGCACACATGATTTGGAATTAAAATTTACATTTATTTTACATACCAGGTACAAGTGTAAGCAGTATCAGAGCAGTAGCTACACATCTTTCAAACAAAGCAAGAATTTAATATGACTACTGTTCAGTCAGCAGGAAGCACAACATTATGAGCATTTAGGGAGCATGGAGTGGTATTAGGATAGTAGAGGTATTGCTAGAACAGATGGGTCTTGAGGTGTTTCTCGGAGGTGGAGAGAGAATCTGATGACCGGATGTGGTTCAGCAGCTCATTCCGCCAATGGGGACCCACATATTAAAAATGTCTGGAGTGAGACTTCTCACACGGCAGAGGGAGCTCCGAACGGCATTGGTTTGCTGACTGAAGGGGGCGAGATGGGATGGAGGTCCTAAGGCTGGTTCGTACTTCTCCGCAGATGTGCAACACTCGCGTGGCGTACGTGTACACGGAAACGTTCGTAGTCAAGTCAAGCTGCGTACTTTATATATGTGCACAACGTGTTGTATTTATACTTTTAATAATAATAATATAAAATATTAAAAAGATTTTATATAATATAAAATGTAATATTAAATATTATTATAATATTCCCTGCAGACGTACCACAACAGTGAGGTTAACGTCCATTACTCTTCGTTTCACAAATTCAGAGGGCCAGCTCACACGTTTGCCAGTTTTGGTCAGCTGGGAGATTTCAATTCGAGACAAGTCTGCACGCACATGCACTCGCATTTATGTATTCATGTATGTAACAGTTTTATTACCTTGTAAGTAGTTTGTAGGGTTTGCAAACTACCCCAACGCTTGTCAAAAGCATCCATGTTGGTATTTGAAGTGGACTCTTGCGAATCGGTCATGCACAGTGTGTTCAGAGCTGCGCGGACACAGATTTGGAGCGCAGCAGGCGTTTATCAGCGGAGGCGCGCAGTCACGTCAAACGCATCATAAATATTTGAGCGGACACATCTGCTAGTACGCGTGTGGAGAGGTATGACCAGCCTTTAAGAAGCCTTTTGATGCCTTGATGGCTCTGAAAGCCATTATGGAAGATTTGAACTCATGCATTCTATATACTGAAAATGTATGTGCTGCGCAGAAGGCATGTCCGAGGGCTGGGGGCACCTGAGCATCTGCTCACTTTGCCTGAGTGCATGAAACTGCCCCCCTTGTGATGTTCTAAGTGCCATTCACTGAGGGGACACCCCCCCTACCCGATCATGAAAATGAAACGTCTGTGCACGTCACTGCAGTGCAAATTAAAGTGGGTGTCTTCATTGTGACCCACTGTGTTTTTCATTAGACAGAAAGACGCTCCCTTTAGCTGAGGTGAGGGACCATTCCTCAGACCTTCTCTACCCCATGTCGTTAACAGAAGCTCGCAGACATGACTGGTGGAGAACATGGTTTTTTGTTGGGAACAGGCAAAGAGAACTGGAATCAGCAGGCGGAATCGGAGTCGTGGTCACGGTGTGGAGAGGGTCAGAAGCCAAGGGTAGCACAGGAGACACTGGACAGGCGAGAAGGGGAGATCTGCGGGGAACGGAACCGGAGCAGAGCAGGCAGATGGCACAGAACAGGAGGAAGAAGGCACAGATCGTCTCACGAAAACACTCAGCAACACCTCGCACAGAATGCGGGCCAGGACTGGGGTAAATAGGGAGCTGGACAGGTGTTATCATTCGGGGGGGCTGCTGCCTCTGCATTCTCAAGAGGGGGACGTGACACCCTGGGGGCTCCAGCCCAGGCATCGCCCTCAGAGAGAGCCCTCTGGAGCACACCAGCATACCTCGGTGCTTCACAAAGTTCCCTAACTTTGCAGTGTCCATGAAGGAGGATGAACATTCATTCTTTGTTTAGTGCAGTGTGTCTCAACCCAGTCATCAGTAATACCCAGACTGGCAGCTGGGAGGGAGCAAAAACATGGACCGTCTAGGGCTCCCCCCGAGGACCGGGTTAGGAAACACTGGTTTAGTGTGACAGGAGGGGCATGGCATATATAAGGGTGGGGGCACAGGGCACTGGCCCCAACTGAAACCTGATTGGCCATCAGAGTGCCTCCTCCCCTCCCGCCCACCAATTCAAAACATATCACTGGCCAATGATAAAGTTGGCCCCCTGTATGAATTATGCCTGTCACATGCCCGGCACCTTAGAACCCAAGAATCACACCTTGGTGCCACGGAAATGCCACGGAGACAAATCACCCAGATGCTTAACAGGGTCATACAGAGGGTCCAATCATCCATCTCCATTTATTCAGCAGAGGGTTCCAGGGTGTGGCCTAGAGCCAATTCCAGGCGGCACCATACACCAGGTAGGTGAACACCCAAGACCTGATACCAGTCTATCACAGAACACACACACTTGGAGCAATTTAGAGATAATATCAATTATCCTAACTGCATTTTTTTTAACTACAGTGGGAAGCCTGCACAGCATATGAAGATCATGCGGGTTCCACACAGAGGAAGTGGGATTCAAATCTCAAACCATGGGCATGTGTGGCAATAGCACCAAACACTGAGCAACAGTCACTTAAATGGAAATACAGTAATAGTGCAAGGATTAGAGAGAGTAATGCAAATAATGCAAATATATCTACACTCTCAGAAAAAAGGGTACAAATTTGTACCTTTGCTTGTCACTGGGGCTGTACCCTGAAGGGTCTGCCAATTGTACCCTTAGCTGTAGGTGATTGTGCCTTTTAAGGTACAGAAATGGACTCTGAGGAACATTTCTGTACCATTGATGATATATTGATCCTGTCTGTACCTCCGGGATGTTCCTTAGAGTCCATTTCTGTACCTTAAAAGGTACAATTACCTATATATAGCTAAGTGACAAGCAAATGTACAAATTTGTACCCTTTTTTCTGAGAGTGTACCACAAGCTGTTACTACACTACAATAACACTGAAGCTGAGTGAAAAAAGCACAGAAAATAAGGAGACGTATCACAATGGTGGCAGTTTCAGATCTTCATTTAAGGAATTAGAGAAGCAAAAACAGCAGAAGACAGCAGGCGCTGTGGCTCAGGCAGTGCTAACCTCCCCGTCTGGCTTGTCATCTCTCTGTGCTTTGCTAAGTAGGCGGCGGCTTATCGTCATGCGGCTGATTGGAGGCCTGGGAGCGCGGACGTCAGTGCGCTGAGCACATTTGTGCTTTGCGAGGGTGGGGGGCGGCACCGTGACGTGGGCAGCGCTGATTGTGATCTCAACAGCCCCGTGTGTCACGTTGGGAAGGAGCAACAACATACAGGACTGCCTGGCTTCCTCTAAGAAACAGATGATCTCTCTTTTCATTCCCCGTGTTTCGTTTGTGTGACTTTTAATTTATCCTCAACATAAGTGAAATTCTCTCTTTGGTTATACATCACCATATAAGATAAGATAAAATGAACTTAAATCCCACCAAGGGAAATTCTGGTGTTAGAGCAGTAGGATCAGACAATACACACAACATGGTGTGATATACGCTAATATTCTTGTTAAGCATTGGAAAGTTGAGTGAACAACTTGAATATATGTAAAAAAAAACAAGTGTCCTTTAAACATGGAAAGAGTATGTAATAGTGCATGTCTGACATCCTATTTACTGGTTGTGTAGTGATGGTATAGTCAAATTCTGGGCTGTCATTTAACTTTAAATGTACTAATTATCTGTTTCATCCCACAAAACAGAGCAGTATTTAACGTCCCCTGTAGAAAGAATGCCTCACATTTTCTCTGCTGTTATAACTGCTAGAGGAGGTTACTTTGATGGATCAAAGATGTGACATTTTCTTGCTAATAAAGGTACTCAAATAGTGAATATATTGTACATTTGTTAGCAAAGAATATTGAATGTATTTTTGGTAAATGTTGAATGAATAACATGCAAATGTAGAAAATCTTAGCGTGTGCAAAAACTTATGACTGGTAGTGTGAATATATAAATATACACGATGTACTATATACAAACAACCGAATGGCAGCTATCTAAGACCTGGGATTGTACTGTATAAAGTGACGAGTGGCGGAATGTGTAAACACAGGCCATGAGATTAGGTGGTTCAGTGAGAGGCCTTGGCACATAGCAGTAATAATTATGACACAATAACAACAAGAAGTAGCCCATCCGTCCATCTTCTGAAACCACTTGTCCTATTCAGGGTCATGGGGGGTCTGGAGCCTATGGGCACAAGGCAGGGAACAGCCTAGGATGGGGCGCCGACCCATCGCAGGGCAACCTCACACCATTCACTCACACATGCACACCTATGGGCAATGTGGTAACTCCCGTTAACCTCAGCATGTCTTTGGACTGTGGGGGAAACGGGAGTCCCCAGAGGAAACCCCATGATGACACGGGGAGAACATGCAAACTTGGGGCTAGGGCAGAGACTCGAACCCAGATCACCACCGTGCCACCAGTAGTAGTAGTAATAATTATTAGCTGTTTAACATATTTTACTACAGGAATATTAATAATAATATTAGCTGATTTGCTACCATTCTTTAACACAATTACCCTACTCATCCAATACACTTCATTTCAATTATATTCTGTTATATGCATAACAGAAATGCACAGTGTTGCTTCTGAATATGTGAACCCTTCATTTTAGAAATGGTGCACTGGTGGATTGGTATGACCACCGTTTGCACCTTGCTATCAGTAAAGCAGGCTCATTTTCTCTCCTTTGTATAATGTTAACACGCTGGGGGGATGGGGGACAGCCAGCCCACTTTGACCCCCCCCCCCCAGATTATTTTTTTCCTTACTCTGGAGCATTTGGTTCCTCTCCCCCCTTGTCTTCCGGCAGTCTTTGTTTCCCTCTTCCCTTCTTCCCCGTTTCATACACCATTTTGAATTTATATAAACCACATAGGAATGGATTGCCACACACTATTGTCCAGTGCCTTGGGGTGACTCTATTGTGAAAGGCGCTATATAAAAATAAACTTAATTGAATACACTAGACCACATCAGTCAGTAGCCATGACTACAACCAGGCCTTTCCTCTCCTGGCGTTACCTGAGCCTCCCCTCTGTCCATCCAGACACACCCTACAGCAGAATGGGGGATGCACGCCTCTGGCAGCTAGCCAGGTTCCTTACCTTCTTGTCTGTTTGCTGTACCAACCCTGGCTGACCAGGCACCTATAATGCAGCAGTTGGACTTGGGTAAATGGCAGCCTCCTGCAAGCACATCAAGCTGCTGGTCAATCCCCGCAATCACAACAATGACAAGAGATGTGCAATTGACCACAGGCACCTGACATCGCTGTACGTTTGCCTCCACCCTCCCCTTGTCCTCCCTATTCTCCACGGACTGATTAAACTACATTGCAGTACCTTGATAAATTGCTATGGTCCTTCTATAAGTGTGTGTATGTGGGGGGGGGGGGAAGCAAATATTACTACCCCTTTTTGTCTTTTGTCTTGATTTCTTCTTTTCACAAAATTTTTATTTCATTTTTGGTCCAACATAATAATCATCATTTCTTAGAAACCCAGTAAATACTAAGCACAGGAATCAAACGTAATCATTTTATACTATGTCATTGTTCATTTTCACTGGTTTTGGTTTCACCCCCGCAACCCTATTCTGGGAGAAGTATGAATGGATGGATGGATTATTTTGGTTTCACATTCCTAACGATTTGTCTGCATGAGGAATGCACTGTGACATGAGTAACCAAGTGATTTATGTGAGATATGTCTGCATTCTCTTAGCTTAAGCATGTTTGAACAATCATGCTGCTGATCTTTTCATTCACAAAATACACAAAACAACACAATGAGTTCCAGAATCGACAAAATCAATTTATTTTTCATCTGAATACTTTTAAAAGGTTATGTATTCATATTACTGAAATGGACGAAGCCCCAGAGTGCCAACAGAGAGAGACAGTTTATTACTCGATTTAACCTATCATGATGGTCTTAACCCAATCAAGGTCACTGCCCAGACCCACATTCTTTCATAGGTAAACATACCTGTACAGTTAACATAGCTCAGTACTCCGATACACTTAAATAAATGCAATAGACCTAGTTAGCAAACTATTATGAGTAAGTAAAACATTGATTAAAGATGGTAAAAACTTAGGCCAGCAAAATACCACATACAGACGCTCCTCTACTTATGAACGAGATACATTCCGAACGGCCGTTCATAACTTGAAATGTTTGTAAGTCGTTATTCAACATCATTTTAAGGGTATACACAAGTACAAAGAACTAGGACGCTGGGAGTATACACGCTATGCTGCTGCGCGGCGGGAGTAGTGGCCAAAAGTTGTACTAGGCGGAATTGGCGCACAGAAAAAAAAGATGTTGCGGACAGGAAACGGGAGCACAACGAACACAATTTGGACTTACAGTCCTCTTCGTTCGTATGTCTGAAAGTGTGTAAGTTGAGGAGCATCTGTATTAAGATCATATTTGTCTGTCTTGTATTTATTTTAGGGTTTATTTGCGTTTTGATGATTGTGTCAGTATCAAGAAGCCACATACATTAGCTCATATTTTTAAGAACAACTAACATCCAAAATATCCCTGAGTTACGTCCTGCCTGTCATGCCTGCCCGACCCTACTGTCTCTTCCTTAACGTGGTCCTGGTGAGCCATGCCTGTTGCTTATTACAACTTGTTAGCCTTTGCATTCAATATTGCTTTCCACTCATAACCAAGACATTCCCTAGAACACCCCCTGAAGTCGCAATTCCTATTTAGAAAATCAGAAAAATCTACACTACCCCTAACTCAGAATTCAAGATGGCTGCCCCCTTTATCAACACACTGTAGTTTTATACTGTTTTAGTACTTGCATCTTATTTGTGGCTCATTATATTGGTTGTATACACAGTACTCTCCACTCAGTATCTGTGGACGTGTTGCTGTGGTATTTTTATGTTCCAAGTACTACGTAATGTGTTATCAGCTGAAATTGCTAACGGTGGCTAACAAGGAACGTGGCTAGAACTGGGGCCTGTTTCAGAAAGCAGCCTTATTACTTGTCTGACTTAATGTAGTCTGGGCTAAATGTATGTGAAGGAAGATAAAGGCCATTTAAGCTGGGGTAAATTAAATCCGACAAGTTTTCAGGCTAAACCAGAAAACATGCTTTTTGAAACAGGTCCCTGGTATTGCTAAAAGGCTTTCTAACTCGCTGTACTGGAATGTGGGTAACTCAGGTGTGATGTCATTCCCGGCTCCGACTTCTGACCTCTGAGGTAACGTGGTACAACACAAAGTACCTGTTTGTCCCATCAGTCCCAGTCAGGTAACTTCCGTCGCTCCTCCAGTCTGCCTGTATCCTTCCCCATGCTTGCCTTCTTATTTTGACCCCTCACAGTCTTGTTTGTTTCCCTGCTCCCATTTAGTTCAATAAACCCCTTTTTTTTCCAGTACGCCTGCTTCCTTAATCTCGTATCACGTGACCAAATAACCGGACTCCAACTTCAGCAGTCTGCTCCTCTGTTCCAGCTTTCACGCCTCTCTGTATCTGGCAGACCGGATTCCTCGAGTGCCTCAGATCCAAAGGGAATCCAAAGGGATTACCAGCACTGTGGGAGCCACTCCGCCTTCAAGCAGAGGACTTTTTTCTCACTCAACCTGCCGCTGCCTCTCCAACGTATGAAGTCGCTCAGCCAGCGGCCGCCTATCCACTGTGTGAAGCTGTCAGCCTGCTGCTGCCTCTCCAGCACCTGAAGCTGCTCAGCCCGCCGCCTCTCCACTGTGTAAAGCTGTCAGCCTGCTGCTGCCTCTCCAGCACATGAAGCTGCTCAGCCCGCTGCCTGTCCACCACGTAAAGCCACTTGTCCTGAGCCTCTAGAGTCCTGCCCAGGGGAAGCTGCTGAGAGGCCCCCAGAGCCTGTCCTCGCCTCTGCTGCGCCTCCAGAGCCCATCCTCACCTTTGCTGCGCCACCAGAGCCCATTATGGCCTCAGCTTTGCCCATGTCCCAGGAGCCTGTCCCAAGAGGGGCTGCCTTGCACATGCCTAGTCTCACAGCAGCCGTACTATCCCTCAGAGAACCCCAGTGCTCGCCTCCAGGTGTTACATTGACTCCCGCTTCACTGTCACCCGTTGTTCCATTGGCTCCCACCTTGCAGTCTCCTGCCGTCATGCTGGCACCCTCTTCGCAGCCTCCTGT
Source organism: Mormyrops boulengeri (assembly GCA_026781065.1). Taxonomy (NCBI): domain Eukaryota; kingdom Metazoa; phylum Chordata; class Actinopteri; order Osteoglossiformes; family Mormyridae; genus Mormyrops; species Mormyrops boulengeri. Next base: position 5,009,171 of record JAODLD010000038.1, read on the forward strand.
CATCCCGTCGGTGCCCTCCTCGTCCCCTGCAGATCACTGCCAGGCCGACCCTGACTCCCCAGTTGCCGCCAGTTGACCCAGAAGATGCCCTGGCAGAGGATTTAGAATGGGACCCTCTGAGCCTTAGCCTAAGTCCTGCTCCATGGGCCCCGGCCTCAACCCAAAGTCCATACCAACCTGATCCTAAGTCCAGATGCGATCAGTGGTGTTGGCTGCAGCCCAAAAGAGGGGCCGCCTGAGTCTCTGTCTCCTGGAAGGAGCACACTATCCGTGCTGGTCACCCTGACTCTCGATTGCTCGACACTGAGGTCCGGGGGAGAATTCCCTTGGTGGTTTCCTGCTCCTTCCCTGCTGCCCCCTCAGCACCCTCTAGCCCTGCTGGCCCTCTGAAGTCTTCAGGTGCTACGGTTCAGATGGACCCTGCCTCACCGGTCAACAGGCCCAGGAGACTCTGCGTGCCAGGGTCGCCGCCTACTTCCCCTGGGACCAGAGGACTTCCCTGACATTCCCCATTCCCCCTGCTCACGCCTTGGTCCCTGTCCCAGTTCCCGGTTCTGCCTTGGCTTTGTCCTGGCCTGTGTCCACTTTGGCCCTCTCCTGTGTTTCTCTCCCTGTCACCGTGGTTCCTCTACCTGTCCGCATTGTCCCGGTATGTGTCTTGTTGGGTGTCCTCTCTGCTGTGCCTGATTTTTCCTTGGTCTTTTCCATGTTATGCCCCTAGTCGTGTCATGTCTTATCCTGTGTCCTGGGTTTTGTCCATCTGGTGTTCTCAGGGGTGGTGTTTTCAGTCAGTCTCTGTCCCTGTCTCTCCTGCTCCCTGGTCCTCATTGATGTCAGGTGTTTGTCCTTCTGGTCCCTGGTCCCAGGTGCCTGGCTCCATCCCATGTTTAGTCTGTTTTGTCTGTGTGGCTGTGTTTGGTGTTGATCTTTACTGTGGTCCTTTTGGTACCTGGTCTGGCCCCTGCCTGTTACTCTGGACTGGTGTGGTGTCTGTTCCATATACCCTGTCGGTCCTGCTGTGCCCTGTGCCATCTGGTGTCCCATCTGTCCCCGGCCCTGTGGGTCTGCCCTTGCATTGTCGCCCTGGTCCCCTCCCCAGATTGTCCTCCGTGCCCGGTGGGCACGCTTCAGGGGAGGGATGTACTGTTATGTCCTGCCCGTCATGTCAGCCTGATCATCCTGTCTCCTCCCTAACTTGGCCCTTATGAGCCATGCCTGTTGTTTGTTACCCCTCGTTAGCCTTTGAATTTAATTACCTGCTTGTTTTGTCATCTCCAGTCCGGTCATTGCTGTCACTCCTCCAGTCTACCTGTGTTCTTCCCCATGCTTGCCTTCTTGTTTTTACCCCTTGCATTCTTGTTTGCTTTCCTGCTCCCGTTTAGTTCAAAAAAACCCTTTTTGTTTGCCACACACCTGCTTTCGATTTCTTTGTCTCATATCACAGGGCACCAAGCATGTAAGAAATTCTAGAAATTTCTTTTTGGTTATTTTAACATGCACTCATGTATATATAAAACTGGGAAAAAAATTTTTTTTAATGTAAATAGGATGTTTTCCACTTTTTGTGTTCACGTACATTTACTAGACTGTTTCATTGTTTTTGTTCGTTGGTCCACAAGAGGGAGATGTTGATTTTAGAAAACCAGATACAGTTAATAAATGGGAAAACCTTTATGAAAAGTATTATAGCTTTGAAATCCATTTAATGTATCGTTATATATAGTAACGCTACAATTATTTTCAGACAACCGCCACTGGAAAAAGGATTAGTGCACTTTATGAACTGTGTATGAAAGGTCTCTTGTTTACGCTCAATGAGTATACTGGATTTTGTCTAGCGCTTAGTGTGTTTACTCTATTATTGTAATCATGCATTGGTCCACAAGAGGGAGATGTTGATTTTAGAAGAGCAAATACTGTTAATAATCAGAAAACCTTTCGCAAAAACATTGCTTCACAGCCAGCTAAAGTTTTGCTGAATTCAGTGACATTTGTCATCGTTGTGACACCCCTTTTCATTCGAGGAACCAGTCGATAGTAAGAATTACAGTGTGTCAAAGATATTTGAATTTGTTCTGAAAGTCTGAAAGAGCACGGGAGGCTTCTGGCTCTGTGTTTTCTTTCTGAACCACGGTGCAGTTACAATGCGGCTTGTTAGGTTTCCTGCTCATGTACAGGCAGACTGTGTGCAGCGATTACTTTCCTTGATGTCCCTTCTGTTTGGTGATTTTTGTCTTATCGGTTTTGAGTTTGCGGATAATGATGCTCAACTATGAGAAGTATGAATAATCTGAGAAGTTTACGCAGTCTGTCCCTGCACTTCCCTCTTGCCCTTTGCAAGACTCCCACTGACTCCCGTTCGTCCGCTTGGCTTCTCCCAGTTTAAACAGGATGTTTATGCTTCCATGGGGCTGCAGACCAGATCTGATAATGCTCTCATGCTCCCCCTGGCCCTTCTCCCCTAATCCATCTGGGGTTTGCTCACCCTTTCCAGGGTTTCTCATGTCAAGTTGGTAAAAGCGGCACACAAAACAATTTACTTAATTTAATGTTGAACCTGTTGAAACTGCAACAAAGCTCAAGGAAGAAGCTGATGAAGTCACTGCTTTAAAAAAAAGTGCCTCAGGTCATCAGGGACACATAGTGTCATACTGCGGCTTTCGTCAGATGGCTAAATTAAAGACATCATTTCCCTTTGGCTCTATGCGGTTTGTCTGTGAGTTCACAGACTACAGTAATCATTCGTCTGCCCAAACATATGTTCACAAATGTGTCTGAGTGGCGTGAGATTGCAGAATTATACAGGCCGGTGCGTGATAACCCAAACACTCCAAAATGGCTCCAGCAGGGCAAAATCAAAGCGTGTGAAAGAGCTGTCTAACCAATTATTTGTTTTAACCTTTTTTTTAATGACAAGTCACTGCTTCTGGCCAAAAGAGGAACTGAATATCTGTTGGGTGTGTTTGTCAGCAAGGATTTAAATAGAATAGAAATCCACCACATGATCTCCTTTGAAGAAAGTCGGAGTGCTGGTGATGACAACCACATTTTAGGTGTTAGGTCACTTTTTCAGTTCTAACCCCATGTCCCACCCATCGGTCTCCAGATATTTTTCAGTGTCATTTATTTTACACATCAAAATTCTTTAGTGTGTAGCAGTTTAACAGCTCAGGTTTTGTGTTCGTTCTGAGGGCACATTAATTTGACAGATAAATCTAGGCCAGGTCTGATCATACTGTGCCGGTAAGAGTGCGTTTGCTGGGTCAGCTAACCACCGTGTAGCATCCAGACCGGTGCGCGAGCCTGGCATCTTGCATTCTGCACAGCCGCGGAAGACATTCCTATTAACGTGTTTGACAGGATATGCAGCAAATGAGCTCAAAAGCCACCTTCGGGGGGTTGGAGTGCAGATAAATAAGATTACAGGAAAAGATCAGTGACAGGTCTGTGCTAGTGCTGATAAGAATATTGGTTTGGAATTTATAGCAATAGTTACTTTTTACAAGCTGTTCAAATCTACATGCCATATTTAGACAATGGGAGGGTGTCTTTACCTTATAAGCCCAGCATGGAAACGTCTGAATACGGTGGACATTTCCTGTGGACTGCAATCAGCAAATGAAAATACCAGTGTGGGAAAAAATACCAAACCCTTTCCTATTCTCGTTTTTTCCCCCCTCTCTCCATCCATCCTCCGTCTAGCACCCTCCTGTTACTTTTTCTCCACCCTCTCCATTTCACTCTCTCTGTTACAAGTTTTGAAGTGATGGATTTCTGGATACTTCCAATAACAAGAAGGCATCGGTTATCAAAGCAGGCTGTACCTAATAAACTGGACACTCAGTGTGGAAACATTTTTGTTACTTTTCTTAATATTCACCCTAACCCATGTCTGAATTTGCATTAAGTGACGTCGTTAAATCTGTTACACCTAAACCAATAATCTTTTCACATACTCTTAAAGGCCCTTTGTATGTGTATGCTAATCTATGGTCTAATTAGCAATTTCCTTTGATCATCTGTGGTTTGTTTTCATATAACACTGCTAGCATTAGGGTTTGATTACCTAAAGCTGGCATCCTTCTGAATGGGCTACGAACTATGGGTTGAGAATGAAAGGCCTACAGTAAACTATAACCACTTTTAGAAGGTAGTCAGGAAATGGAAGTGTTTCTCAGATTCGTGTCCGCTCTCACCCTCTACGTGGAAGTCCCCCGGTCCACATGCTTTTTCGGTGGAACTGCAAGATGTCACAGGCGCCTCTCAGAACCGTTCCGCAAATAAACTGCATGATTAGCTCATGATTAGCCACAAAGATAACTCAATCTGCATGCTCCTCTACCATCACAATGACATCATTGCCATGTGCTCTGGACTTTGTCGCCCTGGTAGATATTCCTCTATAAAGCGTCCCTTTAGCAGATTTAAAAACTAGCCACTAGCAGATTTAAAAACTGCTAATGGTGATGCAAGTGATTCGTAACACAATGGGTGCTTCCTATCAGACACACTCCCCCTGGAACGTCATGTTATCAAACTGCTCGATACTGAATAAAAGCAAGCCTGCTGCGATATACCCTGAACCATAGGGCACAAACGGATCACACGGGGAGATGTAATATACAGGCACTGGAAAGGCATTGATGTAGATCCATTAACCCTGTGGTTTTTATTTATTTGTCAATCTATTCATTTGTTTTACTAACAGGCTGAAAGTGTAACACTTCAGGGAAGTCCTGGCTGAGCCTTTGGAGCAACAGGATTGAACAAGAAAGAAAACTGAGACTGACTTGAATTTTTTAATCAGAATAATTTGTTGCAGGGCTCTTCAAATCTGGCCCTCGATTCCAAATCCAGGCCATGTTTTCAGTTCTCCCAGGTAATCAGTTTAATGATTACTGATTCTGATTGGCAACAGAGGCTTCACACCTGGCTCACGGGTAAAGGAAGTCTGGAAAATCAGCAGTGCTCAGTTGAATAGCTCTGATCTATCGATACAAGTCAGTTGAATAAATGGCAGTACTGGGGCCTTCTCCCTCCTTTGGTTCATTTATGTGTTGTGTATAAGCACAATGTATTTGTGAAGTTATACATAAGTTCGATGGTTCCTATCAAAATGAAACTGTGAGCAGCATGTTCCACACTGAAGAATATGCTGGTGGCTCAGTTCTCACCAAATACTTATAGTAAACACTGGTCTGCCAGACCCCTGTCTGAGCATTTCTCATGAGCTTTTGTCACCTTTTATAACCCTTATGTCTGTACTATGATATCCAATCTGAATAAGGTGTAAGTATGTTGTGATCAGTGTGAGATAGGACTTCCCACTTCTGTGAGTTACTCTATGGAAGCTTGTGGATGTCCTGAGCTTCAGAGAGAGGCCACTTGGGTGTCTGGGCCATAGAGACAGCTGAGCTCCACCTACAGACCAAAGATTGGACACCACAGTCTGGCCCAGTTCTGAAAGCTCATTTTTCCCAGTCCCCGGCCAGTTTATTTTCCTGCTACATTCCCTTCCCCAGTCTCTCATCTCTTTCAACTTTCTCCATCAGACCAGCACGTTCTTAGAACAGATCCTTCTCATCCTGCACCAGAGCGTGTCACCCACACCCCTACAATCACCAGCCCTGTGGGGAGCACAGATATGAGCCTGCCAGCACCTGGGAGATCCCCCCCCCCCCACCAGCCTCAGCAAAGAGGCCTGCCTATTATTCTCACTATCTGGGCACAGATGTGGCTGCAGCAGCGGTCAGACACGCCCCACAGCCCGGAAACTTCCTCATTAGCAAAATCAGGCCCACTACAATCACCATGGGTCCACTGAGATTCACTGTAAAAAATGTATCCCAGTTTTAAGTAGGTATGACTACTTTAATTACACACATGGTAAGTCAGCCAAAAAGAATGTCAAATTTTCAGGGCAGGCAGACTTTTAGTCCAGCAGAAATGCATATCAATTAATTCATTCATTTACCTTCCTTAACCACTTATCTAGTACAAGGGTCATGATGAGATTGTTTTAATTATTGATCAAATAAGCACAGTTCTTAATGCAGGACCTTTAATAACATGTCACTAGGTCACTAATAACAATCACTAGGTATCACTAGTAATTATTAGAGTAAAATACAGTGATACTTTATTGATTGGTGTGAGGAAATCCTTTTCACCTACCCCATCCTGCTATCCATGAGAAAGACAAGACCAGGCTTGGGAGGGTTGGGTCACAGCAAATGGTGGCCACCTACATTGCCCTGGGGGAGGGGGGGCAAAGGGCTTTGGACGCACAGATATGTACCCTATCGAGGTGGGGCTCAAACCAGCGACCTTCCGCTCACAGGCACAGAGGCGTAACCCACTGAACCACAAACCACCCAAAAGCTAGTTGAAGAGCAAACTTCTGTCGTACTTTAATAACGCTAAAGAGCAGCACACTGATATATAGAAACTGATTTGTAGCTACAGATTTGATAGGCATGATTCACAGTTTAAAATAAAAGTGTTCATACGGTGGCATGAAGCAAAAGTAGATTTTTCATTGAATCAGCCGAAGGAAGGTCTTTATTGTTTATTGTCAGAATGTGCATCATCTAGTGAACCAATTGGATTTGGGCCCCAGAGGGCCTCGGCCAGCTGGAATTGTGGCCTGGTCTTGTTCTGAGGTGTCAGGCAGCTGCTGAGTCAGCACAAGTTCTGCCGTTTCTGCACCCTATCACTGGAATCCCACTGGCTGAGGTATCTCCTTCACCTTGCCCTCTCTGTGGCTTAACCCCTGAGGGTTAACGACATCATTCCCCCACCGGAGACAAAAGAGTCCCAAAATACCCTGCTTCCTCCATTCATCCAAAACAAACAAGGTGTGGCTAAGTGCTAATCTCTTGTCATACTAGGGACTGAAGGCTCAGTTTCTGCAACAGCACTTGATGGACAGAGTCTTTTTAGAGGGTTTGTGAGTCACAGCCCGCTTGTGGGAAGCCCCTGAGCCTGTGAAAGCACTGCTTCACCGGTAGGTCCAACTGACTCCACAAATAGATGGTCCAGATGTTTTTTAAGGTTCTCTGTGTGGCCACATGTGCTCGAAGCACGAGAACGGCGGACAGAAGAAATGGAACCGGCTGCTTAGCCGTGGCTCACTATCTTCAGTATATCTGCTATGAGAACAAGACTGGAGGAGGACAACCATGGATAAATTTATTCGTAGGAAAAATAAATGTTTGGGCATTTGGATTTATTAGCCTGTTTCAGCATCATTTCCAGAAAATCACTACTCTGAAGAGTACGGCTTATAAATAAAGCTGAAGTCGACAGAATGATGACCCTGGGTTTAGCATTTGCAATGTCAGATATGCCCGATTGTAGATCTTGATGGTTCCCAGGGGAAAAGGGCCAAAATCTTCACAGACACTCACAGCATGTCACCCATGAGATGGTCGATACTGCGCATGTTTGCATGGCCAAAGGGTAAAGACGTTCACTTTTTGGTCATGACAACAAAACCCACATACCCTGAAAATGCTGCTTTGAACTACATACCTATTGGGCATCTGTAAAATCTCTCACGTGTGTGCTATCTGAGGAAATACGTACCATACGAGCAGAACTTTAAAGTGGAGAACTTTGAGAAGGATAACTCAAGCCGACTTGAAATTGTGAAGGACACAACACAGAAATGTATAAAGAAAAAAACAAATCTGTTAGTTTGCAGGCAGCTATTGTCACAGGAGAAAGAAGGCCATGTTTTTACAAACACACACAGGGACACAAGACTGTGCTATATGTTTGGGCACAGCCTTGGCTGTCAGCCTAAAATGCTTCAAGAATCAGGAGGAATCAAAGCACTCAAATGTTTACATGACTGGGATCCAAGTTATTTTTAAGTTATCTGGAACTGAAAAAGCCAGAATGTTATTTTCAGTTTAAAATAGTGATCGCACAGAAAAACAAATGGATGCCATTAAAATGTCCTCGCAAGAACGCCAGGGAACGAGCAGTGATACCGTGAAGCAGGGATTCATTTTGGAGAATCTGTGTTTACAGTCACTGAATGATACTCATAAGTCTTAAGGATTTTGTTTAAGTACCTTTACAGTACCAGGCAAAATTCTTGCACACCATAGGTTTTTACCTTTTATTTCATAACCTGCAGAACTTTTTTTCTTGTTAAGTATTGGAAAGTTGAGTGAACAACTGTAAATGAAAACGTAAGTTAAAAAAACAAGTTTCCTTTAAACACGGAAAGAATATGTAACAGTGCATGTCTAACATCCTATTAACTGGTTGTGTGGTGATGGCAGAGTAACATTCTAGGCTGTCATTTCACTTTAAATGTACTTGTTAACTGTTTCATCTCATGGAACAGAGCAGTATTTAATGTCCCTTGTAGAAAGAATGCCTTGAATTTTCTCTGCTGTTTTAACGACTAGAGGAGGTTACTTTGATTAATTAAATTAATTAGTTAATTTTCTTGCTAAGAAACGTACTCAGATGGTGAACATGCTGTAAATTTCTTTGTTAGCAAAGAATATTGAGTGTATTTTTAGTAAGTATTGTGTGAATAACATGCAAATGTAGAAAATATCAATGTATGCAAAAACTTTTGACTGGTAGTGTGAACAGCCAATATCAAATCTTTCCAGAAATTTCCTGAAAACCTCAAAGTCTCATTTGTGTGCTATGAGCGGTTTCTAACTTGGAATATTTGCAATAAGTACATTAGTGGTTGTATTATAGTTATAAGCACCCATTAATTTTCAAAAATGACTCACCCGGTCAGGGCCAAGCCTCTTCCTGGAAATTAATGGGGGGGGGGGGGGAATTTGGGGTCATCTGAGCAGCACTGGACTGTGGGAGGAAACCAGACCATCACTGGACTGAACGTATAGCAGCAGCCACAAACCATGTGACATGGGAGATGCTCGTCACCCTACTGACCAATCGGAACAGTTACTGACAAAGTGAAATGATTAAACACCAATAATTTCATTTCATTGGGAATCCATATATACTTATACACGCATTATAAAATACAGAGAAAAACATTCACCTATTTCTTAACAAGGGCAAGGCGATGTACAGTAAAATCTGAGCTAAAGGAGAATACATTTTTAAATGGGAAAATTGGGTATGGTAGGTTAAGTTATGTGAGCCGACGGTACAATGTTTCTCTGTTAATGAAGCGCATTCCCTGATTTCTTGCACAGAGGAGGATTTTTTTTCTATTTTGGTCCGTAAGTGTTAATTACATGTTCATAGTTTCCACACTGTATGATGAAGTTTGTCTCTGTTTCTCTTAGAATGCGGAGTGCCTGTGCCCCCCCCCATCTGAATTGATCTTTCTCTCTCCAGCCTTGGAGACCCATCAATACAGATGCTCTTTTTTTAAGTTTCCCCAGTGCTCCCGCCTCTCAGTGATGGAGGGCCTCTGTAAGGCCGTTCGTCATCATTTTTCTGTCCTCATGTTTGCCTGCCATCCAGATGAATGTCAGAAACAGACACTTTAGTCTGAGCTCAGCTTGCATGTAATGAGCTGATTGCCTGAGTGAGAGACCACCTCCCTGCTCCGACACACTTTTAATGAGCCATGTGATGGCCAGTTAGGGAATTGTCCCGCGTATGGCCCACTAGCGTTATTTTGGGGGTGGGGGTACCTTTTTACCAGAATGTTCCTTTCATTATAGAGGATGACCTTTATATATGATTGCCACATTGTGCAATTAAACTAGAGAGAAAATTTCAAGTTTCAATCTCAAGTAATTTCAAATTTCAAGTAATTATTTGTCATATGCAGTTATACTGAGTGCAATGTGCAAATGTGTGGTTGCTAAGCTCCAGTCTGTGACGACAACGTAAAAAAACGGGACATGAGTGTAATGAATATGACAGAGACAAGATATAACACATTTGATACTAAATAATCATAAATAATCATAATTATCTATACATGTTAAGTAGGCTGCACGTTGGTCTGCAGGCCATGAACACTGTCCACATTACGGAGCCGTAACATTTAAAAATCTGTAATATTTTATCAATATTCTTAAAAAATTTTCTTCATTTTTGATGGAATATACCATTTTTTTGTTTTACTTTGACATAATAGATTCTCGGTTGCATCACTGCTGAACATATTTTGGTAATCTTAAAAATTTGTACATTGGACATTTTATGGAAGAAATTCAGGATCTTTGCTCAGTGTGCATGGTGAATTCACCCTCCAGAACACAAGCACCATGTCAGCAGTGGCTGTTTAGATTCCGGCTGACGGAGATCCTGTTCGTCTCTTCCTGGAATCTTATCTTTCGGGTTTTCCCTACATTCTTGCATCATGGCTGACTTCTATGACAGTCACACACAGTAAGCCTATGCAGGAAAACGCCGTGACAGGCTCTCCTATCCCACACCTCTAACTGAAGAAATGCCCACATCCCCCCCCCCAGTTTGCCAGTGTGCCAAATCCTGTCTCCCACCCAGCTGCCAGTGACACTCCCCGAACGTGCCGGCGAGCACCGGCGGCAGCGGGCGTTCGCTTTTTTAATTCGCACCCCTCGCTCGCGGCCTGGCGCTCCGGCACCCTGCCTGGCGCTCAGAAAATCCCGCTGCTCGCTGCACCGCGCCGGCCGCACCGTGGGCCCCCGTTTGTGCTGTGGGAGTCCCTAGTTACACTCCTTTGTTAGCATCTCAGCATTTGTATATTTAATCACATCGCTTTTTCCGCTACATGCTACCAATTTAACTACAGCATCTTTCTGGAGACAACAGATGCCTTTTAAAACGACTGATGTACCTAAATGCGCGCCGTAATATTTTACATAAAGTTTGCCATCTGCTCCCACCAGCTACTACCATTATCCATGCAATTTCCTTAGCCAGTGGTCCAGTATTGCACTGTCTCAGGAAGAGCAGTGCATGGGACAGGCTGTCTGTCCGTTACAGGGCCAACACACACACACACACACACACACACACACACCGCTCATTCGTTACTACGGGAAAAATGCTAATACTAATTATGACAACCTTAAGCCCTACCCAGCCCTAACCATAACCATAAGTAAGCAAAAAAATATAAGAGTTTTTGCATTTTTAGTTTTTTCATTGCAGTTATAGATTTTTATAAAATAGAGCTTTCCCATATGGGGACCAGGAAACTGGTCCCCATAACGTAAAAAAATAAAAGGGTATTCATCACGTTGTGGGGACATTCGGTCCCCACAAGGTAAGGTATACCTGGACCACACACACACACACACACACACACACACACTATGGGCATAACCCTAATCCCAACTATGACAACCTTAATCCCTATCCAGCCCTAACCTTAACCATAAGTAACCAAACAAAGTCCAAGATTTTTAGTGTTTTTAATTTATTGATTGCAGTCACAGATTTTTATAAAATTGCCAAATAAATGTCCCCCACAAGGTAAAAAGTTATGGGTTTCTATTACATTTTAGGGAGACCTGGTCCCCATAATGTAATACTTACAAAAACATACACACACTCTCTCTCTCTCTCTCTCTCTCTCTCTCTCTCTCTCTCTCTCTCTCTCACACACACACACACACACCAGGGGTGATTTAGGGACACTTATTCAATTGTGGGAAGAATCCAGAGCAACCTCACTTGGATGCAGGAAAAGCAAGCAGACTCTGCACACAGAGCGGGACCCGAATGCAGGACCCTAGAGGCATGAGGCCGCGGCTTCACACGCACTGCTGAGCGATCTGACATCAGAAACCATGCTGCTGCAGACGGATGCAATTACTGGGTAATGTATGGAGTGCATTTGTTTAATGAGACATGGAACAAACAAGCATGTATATGGGGGAGATATGCAGGGAATGTGTGGGTTAGGGATGAGGATGGCTGGGGTGGGGGGGGGGGGCAGTGAGTTGAAGGTCCCTGAGTCCCTCCTCACCCCCCGCCCCCCTGCGTCGCACCACTTTCCCACCCCAAGTCCCACTAAACTGTGCATTCCAAACTGGCTGCCTCACCCGCCGGGTCGATCGGCATAGCGCTAGCCAGCCGTGACGTCCGCACACTGACACACACACAAATAAATTAGTGGGCCTGTTTTCCCAGTGGCCCTGGCCCGTCTCGGTCTGTTTCCAGCCCATCCACCTCTGACCGTGTGGAGTCCAGAGAGGCTCAAAGGATCCCTGCTGCTTTTCTCAAAAAGAAAAGGCCATGACACGCTAATGCTAACTGCAACAAGATTCGCTGTGCTTTTCTAAATGACTTTTTCACACAGTTTTCTTTGAGAGAGAGGCTGCGATGTTCAGGCTGTCCCTGTCTGCGTATCGCCCTCTCTCTCCTCCAGGGGGAAGTAATGGCTTCACTCAGAGGACACGGAGGGCAGGAGGTATCGTGAAACGAGGGTGGTTCTTGTAGATGTGTAACTGCTCCGCCAGATAACGTTTCTGCTTGTTTGTTTTGCCTGACCCTGTCCCCCCAGGGTGCCTGTCTATCCATTGCTCGCAGAATGTTCCCACTTACCATGGGAATACTATGGGAATAATATGGGAATGCGGCAGGAGTGGAAGAGACTGCATCTGTGATTCTGGGCCCACAAAACCCCAGCAAAGTTGAACTTTTAATCTGCCAGACTGGTCATCTCTCTCTTCAGCTCCTGTGGTGCATTTAGGACAGTACGCTAGAAGATTGGGCGGACAGACTTGTGGAAAAACAGCAGGAAACATCTGCTGAACATGAAAAACAAAAGAGGGTGGAAAAGAGCAGATCTGGTAACCCTTTACTTGAGGGGGAAGATGTAACTTAGTAACTCAGCACAAATAAGGTTCCTGCATGAAATAGATAAACGTTATGGCTGATTAATGATAAACATGGGATCAGTAGGAAACTAACACTGAGTTTCTGGTTAATTCATACATTAAGTAGGAGTGCACTACTACATTATTTGCGCCCCATTTAGTAGTGTTACCGGAGGTCTTACTAAAGGACATTTCACTAACAAACGTGTAGTTAATCTATTGGTATTTAAATTCTTGTGTACATGTGTAAAATAAATAAAAATACATAGTACAGCGCATATTAATAAAAATGCTCTGCTTGTTTACGTTTAGGGCTTGTTTTGTGCATTTCAATATTGTGCTTCGAGCCCTTTAACACAGTCCCTTTATCCACCTACCAAGCCGTAAGTTGCGGCAGCCTCATATACATGCAAGATGAATAAAAGCAGCCAATGACGTCCGCCCCCGTTGTGTATATAAGTAGTGCCGCCCGTTCTCTGTGATGCGCCAAGTGAAATCTGTAATGACTTGCCAGAAACGGCTCCTTTGAAACCCGAAACACCCGCCCTGAACTGCGTGCGTTACCCCCGATTGGCCGAAGGGCATTTGGAGAGCTGCAAGCAGCAGCCTTATTATGGGAGAGACCGAGAAAACACGCACATACACACGGCGCACCGGCAAAAGTTTGCGCAGGAGCTGGGAAGGGAATGCGAGCTGGGGTCCGCTTTAATGAAGGCGAAACTGATCGAGCTTAAACTGATTTCTAATCGTATAAAAGTTCAGAGATTGATGTGCTCAGGAACGATGCAGCCTGCCGGAGACCAGTGAACACGGGGGACCAGCGGGCGGTCGGGACGGGATGTTCAGCCAGATGTAGTGGCGTGCCGGCAATTACAACGAAACAGGTATGCATGTCAGCTGGTTAATAAATTCGTTAAGGTAAACTGTAGCCTAATTATTAAACCAAAGGGTGCGGTGATGGTGCATAATTATTTTTAACGCAGTCTAATTGGAAATTTATGAGCCATAAATCATGATCGTAAGTTTAGAGAAATCAATGCAAATATGCATTGATAAATGCTTCATTACGTGCGTATTATATTTGACTTAAGGCATGGGGTTCTCGGAACATCCGTCACTAATACCGTACTAGCTTTAAAAATAACTTTTTTAGTGTTTGGTTTTACTTTGGCAGCTTCAAATGTAACGATTATTAGGCATAAATCTTAAATAATGAAGCTCGAATTATTAAATCAGAATTTTGTCTTGCTGTGTTTACAGCATGATAATGCGAAAACATTCAGATGTTAAAGTTTACAGTAGATTAGGTTGAAATGGCTCGGACGCCGTGATTGAAGGATGAATATAAAACAAATTAATAGGTAACGTAAGTAAGTTTCGTTCATATGGTTCATAAGAAATTTGAGAACTTGCTGCATGTCGCGCATATTTACCGATCGTGATACTTTTACGTCTTAACCTCTTATGAAAAGCCCTTTGTTATTTACAGTGTTAATATTATATATAAATCCGTATCCACGCATATGCTTAAGTATCTTTGTGTTTGAATTCTGCTGACAGGCTCGGATCTAATACCGAAAGATGCCACCGGTGTCAGGCAGAGGAGTTTGCCCCGTATTGGGCACACACTTAGTGGCGCCCTCTCGTGTTTGAACAAGTAATTCAGCATGGAGGCGACCATTGAAGAGGGGATGAACCTGGTGATCGTCAACCACTACAACCACTCGGGGAAGTGGGAACGACCACGCGGGACGGGCACCTGCAAGACCGCGCTGGTGCTGATCATCTGTGTGTTGATCGTGCTGGAGAACGTGACGGTTCTGCTGGCGCTGTGCCGCCACAAGCGTTTCCACAGCCGCATGTACCTGCTCATCGGCAATCTGGCGCTGTCGGACCTGCTAGCGGGCGTGGCCTACACCGTCAACATCTTCACGTCGGGCCGCCGGACCTTCTTCCTGACGCCGACACAGTGGTTGGCGAGGGAGGGCAGCATGTTCGTGGCGCTGAGCGCCTCCACCTTCAGCTTGCTGGCCATTGGCATTGAGCGTCACATGACCATGGTGCGCCGGCGGCCCTCGGAGACGGCCGGGCGGGGTCGCCTGCTGGGTCTGCTGGGGGCTTGCTGGGCCGTGTCAGTGCTGCTCAGTGCCCTTCCCAGCCTGGGCTGGAACTGCCAGGGCCGCCTGGAGGCGTGCTCCACTGTGCTGCCACTCTACGACAAAAGTTACGTGGCGTTCTGCATAAGCATCTTCAGCGCTCTGCTGGCCGCCATCGTGGTGCTGTACATCCGCATCTACCGGCTGGTGACGTCGAGCGGGCGGCGGCTCGGCGGCAGCCGGCCCTCGGAGTGCTCGCTGGTGCTGCTGCGCACCGTGGTCATCGTGCTGGGCGTCTTCGTGGTGTGCTGGGCGCCCCTTTTTCTGCTGCTGCTCCTGGACGTGGGCTGCAGCCCCGAGCGCTGCCCAGTGCTCTACCAGGTGGACTGGTTCATCGCCCTGGCCGTACTCAACTCTGCCCTGAACCCGCTCATCTACACGCTGACCAGCCGCGAGTTGAGGACCGCATTCTTCCGCGTGCTATGCTGCAGCCAGGCCCAGCTGGATGCCACGCCTCCCATCGAGGACCCCCCCAACCTGGTCGCCATCATCCCCACTGGCGAGAACAGCAAGTCCAGTGCGGGTGGACCTGGGGCTGCTGTCTCGGGCCTGACCAAAAGCAAAATTTCAACACCCCTGAGTTCCAGCCTTCCACACCCTGGACCCTCATCTCCCACCCTGCTCCACCCCTCTGGTCCTGCTGAACTTCTGTCTGCCGTCCTGGTTAAAGCAGGGGCACTCCCCAGCCTCAGCAAGTTCTGACCAAATTCTGACCAGTTCCAACCAGGGGTGTTTCTTAATATGAGTACTTGACCATATCCTGTTCTCTTGTACCTGTTTTACGTCATCTCCCACTGCCAAAGACCAGCTCCAATACCCAAGAACAGAAGTACAGAGGATGGTAAAAATCCCCGGATGTTGTTCTTGCGCCACTCCAAATATCAATAATACACTGGTTGCATCCTCGCCAAACAAGACAAATCCCATGAATCATTGCGCCGCAAGTTTCTTCTTGGGAGGCAAGTTAGCAAGACCGCTCCTGCCAAGACCACAAGTACGATCTTTGCGTTCTTGGCATTGAGAGATACCCAAAATTTTGACCAAGTTCTAACCAGATGCCCCCCAGCCTCCCACAGTCTGAATAACAAAACACATTTTGAATACTGATGGATAACTGAACTCGGGCAGCTTGCTTGATGGAATATTCCAGAAATTCTGCTCCTCTGTGGAAATTACACTAATTTTTGTAAATTAGTCGAGAAACCGCTTGCTGTTCACAAGGCCCATCAAAGGGCTCAATAACCTCACATGAACCACTACTGCGCATGATACAAGATATATCATAATGAGAAATGTTCAGGTGCTTTTTCTGCTGTCTCTCACCATGGCCAAAAACTTGGCATGCGTATGTTAAGTATTATAATGATATCTTAGGGTGATACTGCTTAAAATTCGACCTGAGCAATTTATAAATAGCAGAAGCAGCCATGCGGTACAACATGAACATAATAAAACTACAATTTACTGTATATATGTAAATTTGAGGGTCCCTATTCATATCTTATGTCCATCAAAATATAATTTTATTTTATGCATATTTTCACAAAAGTATTCCGGCTATTTTTATGTCCCATTTAAAAGGTCGAAGGTACAAAATCGAAATCCTTCATGCTGATCTTTTCACACTTGGACTTCTGTTATGTAAAGCACTGCTGGTACTTCAAATAAAGCGGAAGATGGTAAATATGTACATTGTTTTTAGGCAGCTGTGTAGAGAGACCAGTTACCTATGAGTGTTCAATTCAAACTGTGCAATGAGGTGTAGATGTTTAGTGAATGGTGTGGCGTCAAAAGGGTCCAAGTTTCTGGTGCCTCTAAAGTTCAACAGTGTGTGTTGCTCACTTCAAACTTTACCAGTAAGGTTTTGAAATGGTTTACTTCTGCATACATTATACATAGAGATGCACAATATATTGGTTAATGTATCGGTATCAGCCAACATTCATTAAAAGTAACAATATCGGCACGATGTGTCCATCATGGCTGATATCGCCAGGCAATATTTAAACTTGATCAGTATTCAAAGTTACCAGTACTAGAGTTGAAGAGACCCCTGCTACAATAATGGTGACAACTGCATTGAACCATCAGCCATTTTCCATAGCGGGGGACGAGGGATTTCGTTAATCCCAAATTGCTGGCCCGTGAGACGGCTTTATATGGTCCACAACATGCTTAGAATTCGTTATGTCTGGGCAGCAGATCAATCTTTTGTTTTCACAGAAAAAAAGAAATGAAGTAAATACATTCTGCTAATCTGCGCCCCCCCCCCAGGGGTGAACTGGTTATCGATATCAGTGTTATTAGACTACAATATATGGCATGCGGAAGAGTATCTCTGAATGCACAAGATGTCGAACCTTGAAGCAGATGGGCTACAGCAGCTGAAGACCACACCGGGTGCCACTCCTGTCAGTTAAGAACAGGAAACTGAGGCTACAGTGGGCACAGGCTCACCAAAATTGGACAATGGAAGATTGGAAAAATATTGTCTGGTCAGATGAGTCCCGAGTTCTGCTTCTAATGGCTACTTCCAGCAGGATAGCACACCATGTCACAAAATTCATACCTCAATGAGTTCACTTACTCAGATGGCCTCCACAATCACCAGATCTCAGTCCAACAGAGCACCTATGGCACGTGGTGGAATGGGAGATTCTGCAGCAACCGCCTGATGCTATCATGCAACATGGACCAAAGTCTCTGAGGAATGTTTCAAACATCTTGTTGAATTTGTGCCACGAAGAATCAAGGCCGTACTGAAGGCAAAAGTGGTCTGACCAGTTACTAGTAAGGTGTACCTAATAAAGAGGCCTGTGAGTGTATGTTGAATGTCTAATAGGAAACACACATGCCATTTATATAACATAATCCATCCATCAATCTTTCAGAAATGGTTTACCCAGTACAGATTCTGCTGAGCGTGGAGCCTGTCCCTTAAGGCACAGGAAAATCACAGGGCAGGTGCTCCCACATGCACCGTGGGCACTTTGCAGAAAGGGGGCACTCACGGACACCAAGTGAGCATGCAGACAGAGCTGGGGTGATGATGACAAACGCTACAAGCCCGGAGTCCTAGTTACGGCTTAATTCCGTGTTTGGATGCGTGTCCGGTCCAGAGTGATGGGTGAGAATGAGCTGGTTCGTCCATTTTGGCGGAAATCGAATGTCAAAGAACTAAACTGAGAATGCATAATCCTGTAGACTAACAACAAGGTCAAAACCATGTCCTCTCCTTTCACAGAGACGTTAATGAGTGTCTAAGCTGTCACACCTGAACCTGTTTAGACCAACAAGTCCAAACAAGAAAGTGTGGATTGCTATTCAGCATAGTGTAGGATTTTCCTTTATTTAAATCTGCCTAATTTATTCATGAGAAGGTATTGTACATGGTATATATTCTGTGGTATATAAACATTCATAAATTGTGGTTTAATTGTGGTTTATACAAAACCTGAAACAGCTGTTAAAAAAAGTGTCTCACCTGTTATGGTTTTTTAAATTATTATTTAATGCATTTATTTGTAGCATAATCAATCTACATATAGCTTTGTACCTTTATACTGAGCTAACATGTATATTGTTAATTATATACTGTATTTAAAATATTTAGCCTTGTAAGCTGAACATTTCCCTCTGGTGGCAGAATTGAAAAACTGCATCTTACAAAGGGAGCTCGTGGTTTAGAAAACAGGCTGCTTAATGAGTTGCCTTGATGCAAGACAGGATATACCTGATACAGCTCATGTACAAATATTCAGTGACAAAAAACGTTAAGCACCCAGAAGTAAGGTACACATGCAGACCAGAGATGGGTATGTAAATGATACGATTCACAAGGAGCTGGCAAGTTCAGTCACCAGACACAGACGATGCCTCGCATTAGGCAGCATTACCAGCACATGATGGAGTTTGATAAGGGTTGCATTGTGGGTCTGCATGAGGCCGAGTGGTCGTATCGTGCGGGTGCCAGGTGTGTGGGGCAAGCAGATGTTCCAGTCGCCCAAGACAGACACACGAAGGGAGGACTGTCCTATTGTGTGCCAAGCATTACAGAACCCCATGACATCTGGCCATCCGGACACAGGTATTGGACTCCCTTCAACACCCCCAAGTCATCCTGCACCGTGTCTCGATGACTGGAGCGCAGAGGCGACTGCGTTTGGAGTGTTGCCGTAACCGGAAGGCATGGACTGATGATGAGTGGCGTCATACCATGTTCAGTGATGAATCTCAGTTCTGCATTACCATGGACGACCGTTGTGTGTGTGTACGGCAGCCCTGAGGGGGGAGGACCAATCCTGCCAATGTTGTTGTATGCTACGTAAGTGACATCCTGCATCCGCATGTCTTACCCCTCCTGAAACGGCATCCTGGTACAGTTTTTCAACAAGACAACACCCGTCCACACAACACACATGTGTCTATGGGCGACCTGCATCATGTTGAGGTCCTCCCATGGCCAGCCAGGTCCCCTGATTTTTCCCCAATCAAACATGTGTGGGATCAGCTCAGACGTCAACTCAGACCCAATGCCAATCTGCAGGATCTCGAGGGCCAGTTACAACAGTTGTGGGCCGACTTGCCACAGGAGAGGATAGAACGGATGTACGACTCGCTTCCGCACTGCATCACCGCATGTATCCAGGCCCGGGGGGGTGCCACACCCTACTGACCTGGGACCAGCAGTGTGCCCATACTGCCAACTCTGTCGTCCGTTTGATCTGATATCATCATCATTGTGATACAGTCACATTACCTTTCACCATCTGCAGATTCATTTCATTTCCACCACTCCATCTGGGTGCTTAACTTTTTTTTGCCAGTGAGTGTATTTCTGATCAAGTATATAATAGTAACCCACGGTATGTAGGAAGATAGTGTATCATACAACGGATTAAACAGCACATTATTGAATATCTTAACTAGTAACTGGCAAATGCTAGCTAGTCCTCAGTAAATAACCATCCGGAACCAGCAGAACAAGACTTTCCATCATTACAGCAATTGGCCTCTAATATTTATAAAGCTATTTTTCCGTAGACATAGACATTTCGTAAAGACGTCGACTTTCTTAGTGGCATCTCTGATTGCTGGTGAGCGTGACTGGCAGAGTATCATCTATGAAAGGACTGTGCTTGCTGGTGACAGAGTGACGTCCCAGACTAGATGCTCACCTCACCAGCAGATGGCGTCTGCCGTAACATCTGGATGTGGCTCAGCGGACCACAGCGACGTCTGTAGTGATCTTAAGTATTAAACCTGTCAAGAAAAGTATCTGCATAATCATAACCTGTGGTGACACTAATTCCGGTGTTAAAAAATAATACATTAATTTATTACGTATTCTGTAAAACATCCATATTTATACTGGAACAGATGACCAATTTAACTAGTTAACATAATAAGTGTCCATATTCTGAGGCAATAACGCATTTCCATATGTGCAATTACAGAATAACCCCCCCCCCCACACACACACACACACACACACACACATCTCCTAAACCCCATGCATCCCCACTTCTAACTTTTACTGATTGGTTTGGTTGAGCTGCTTAGTGCCACAAGCCAGCCGGTCACTCTAAGTGCTGAGATGTCAATTCTAAGGTCAAAGGTCAAACAGCCGGCTGCAAATCCCAAGCAATCTTCTCAAACATTGCCTCAACCAATGGGAGCATACTTAGGCAGGCAAGGGCCAATCAGAAGCCCAGCAGGGTCAGGAGTCATAGGGCAAAGGGTATGCCCTGCAAAGGCGGGGTGGGGGCGATGTATACATGGGCTGGAAATTTCACATCTTCTGCATTTTGGGCGAACATTCCTACTCGGTGCGACACACATGTTCATGTAACGTTCACATAACACTCATATAATGCTTCGTCCCACACAATGGGAACAGCCCCACCCATCATCTCGTAGATCACAACAAAAAAAAAAAAACACTAAATTACCCCCCCCCAGCCTGTCGCAAGCGCCACCCAGTTCACCCGATACCCGCGCCGCGCAGACGGCGGCCGTCACCCAGCCAGCCAGCCAGCCAACCGACCGACAGACCATCTGCAGGGGATTAGTGCTGTGCTAGCGCGGGGGCACAAGCCGGCGCGGTTCCCCCCGAGCTCCTGGTGCACTGGTGCCTTGCGAATGTGTGCCCACACGTGTGTGAGCACAGCTGCCCGATCCGTCACGGATTACCAACCACGGCGCACATGCATCCATGGTGCCGATGTGTATCGACAGTGCATTGTGGATGCGTGGGGGGGTGGGGTGCATCACAAGTGTCAGTATCCCTTGGCATAAATGATCCGTGATGGTGATGGATACCAGATCGGGTCTGTCAGCAGCAGCATAGTGAGCCACTTTGTACTGCAAGACAGCTGAAACTGACACACAAACACACACACACACACACAGTTTGTATTCATACCTTTGCGTATACCGTCCATTCTACGAGAAAAACCCTAATCCAAACAGTGACAACCTTAACCATAAGTAACAATACAAAATACAAGACTTTTGGCATTTTAAGTTTGTCCACAGATTTTGCAATGTCAAAATACCAGGTTTTTAATCACATTGTGGAGCATTTGGTCCCCACAGTGTAATACATATATGACCGACCGACCGCCCCCCCCCAAAAACACACATATATACACACACACACACACACACACACACACACACTAACCAAAGCTACATAATGACTTTGGGTGTGAATACTGAATATTGAATATACCCCTACCCTTCTTCACCGGCACAGTGAATCAGACAGCTGTGCTCCAGACACTGATATTCACTGGACTGTCCCCCCCCCCCCTTTTTATATCAGGCACTCTAATGAAAGCACTGATCCTTTTCATTCTGACTGAGGCCAGATAATGAATACTCGGCACAGGAGGAGGACGAGCCGCCGTCGGGTTCGATAACAAAAGACTCGGCTGCTGTGGGTCAAGGCCTCACCTCCATGCTTGTCTTGCCTTGCCTCCGTTCCTGCCGGACAGGATCGCCGCTGCTCTCGTACCATAAAGGGCAGCCGAGACCAATGAGCAACAGCGCCCCCCTCTGGCTCGCGAGCGATCGACCGAGACAAAGCAAGGCTCCAGTCAAACAGGAGGGTCTCCTTCAGTGTTTATTTCCTCAGCACAGGTGTGAAACCCCAGATACAGCTCAGTTAAGCTTATTGGTAACCGTCAGCAGTAACGAGGACGACCGTCGTAACAATACTACTAAAATAGCTCGGTTCGGTTTTTCCTTTGCAGTTGTTACTAAAACACTCAACATTACGATCAACTTGTCAGAGACTAAAACGTTTCGCCAAGTTAAAATTCCAAACACTGCAAACCAGGCAGTGATCTTAAAATGGACAGGTCATGGGGGTAGGGTGCGGGGGGCAGGTAAGGGTCACAATATAATATAACAGAAGTCCTCCCCTGCCGTACATGATGACTACCCAAAGTCATCCAGCAGGTCGGCGCAATAACAGGGTTAATTAGTGAGCGGGAATTTAACGAGCTTGATGATATTGGCAGACATGAAAATCCGCATGGCTGCCGGCCAGTCTCGCCGTTTGCGTGAGTAACATGGGGTCTCCAGAGACCATTTATCGGAAAAGAGGACGTCCAATCAGAATGGGGAATATTATACACTTGATTAAAAAGACTTCATTTGAGAGAAAATCAGAAACATTGTCCAAGCAACAAGTGAAAAACCTTATACAGCCACTGGATCCTACGTAGTGAGGACAACACTGGGAATACAGAAAATAATTGGCTAAGGTGTGCAAACAGGAGCGTCCAATCAGGAGGCCGCAGCTCAGAGAGTTTGGACCAGCACGGGGAAAAGCAGGGATAAGTGTTCTGCACCCTTGATGGGCAGCTTGTGAGTGGTGTAATAGTGGACCACCTCCGGGATGGTCTCAAAGGGGGGGCTGTTCTGGCCCAGGACGTACTTCCCGTCTTTGGACATGGTGAACTTCATGTGCATGAAGCCTTGGCAGCTTCTGCGGGAAAGAGGGGGGGGGGGGGAGATTACACACGTCACGCATGTGGGACCGGTGAGTCACATGTCACAAGCGCTGAAGGAAATGGAGCGACTGCAGTGACAGGGACAGCACCGCCCCTTTAAGAAGACAAGCTCCGCCCTGGGGTATTTCTAATTATAGTAACAGAGGGAGACGGATGGCTCTAATTGGCTGACTGCTGTGACTTATTACGTGGAGCAGGGCCAATGTGGAATAAAAATTAATTCAGCACCTAATTTCAGGTTTCATTTCCAAACTGAAAGATCCGACTTAGCAGATGAAGCACTCCAAGGGAACCTCGTGTATTTATAATGATATAGTAACTCCGCGTATCGCCCCCTGCTGGCAATCTCGTTTGATTCAGGAATTGTTCCCTCCCAAGATTTAGTTCAGCAGTACAAGGTAATCTTGCGAGCATCTGGTTTTGTACGTATGTGCAGCCGTGTTGCACCAAAAGCCAGACACAAAGGCATCGCATTAACTGTGCTTCCTGCCCCCCCCCCCCCCCAGCCTCGCTCACGTCTTTTCACCGCTGCTCGAGAGCACTTTAGCCGTCCCGCTAACGTTAAAATGTCACATAGGGGACCCCTGGAATTAAATTAGTTCCAAATCCATTAGCGCTGATTGGAGCAGCGGGGATACGGCGGCAGAACCGCCGCCGAGGGTGAGTAATATTCATGGAGGGCCAGGCAGCAGCTCGCACACTCGAGTGCACGTTACCTGGCAGAGCGGGGGGGGGGGGGGGGGGCCCCCCCGACCCCCACGCAAAATAAGGAAAGGCAACTGTTGTGTGGGTGGCACACAAGTGAA
>JAODLD010000038.1:5036211-5047959 GCA_026781065.1 Mormyrops boulengeri
ACAGCCACCTTCTGACCCCGCGGCCCTGTAAACACAGCGCCTGTATACGCGGGGTCACATCTGGCCTCTTGGCGAGTTTGGCCAGGCTCATTTGTCCACATTTACCCCCATAACAAATGACCTGCGTGTGTGTGATAGATTAAAGCGCAGCAGTACAGAGAAAGACACACACACACACACACACACACACACACACAGTTTTAATTAATGTCCCTGCCACTGACACTCAGGAATGGTGCCTCAAACACGCATACATAAAATATATTTAAAAATTTAATCTTAGAGGTTTTTTTACACTAATGTATCTAAAGTATTTAATTCATACTCTAAACAGAGTGAAAATGCTGCGGTACTGGAAGCGGCAAACAGAATTAATGACATTATTTACATTTATGGCATCGTGAGGGACAGCATGCCGCGCCACTTTCCCCACCAATACCCAGGCAAACGACGCTCTCTACTGCGTGCGAGTCGTGACGTTGTCTGTTAACGAGATGCAATTAACACCTCCGTCCTATGGCAGAGGCAGGCCAGTGCCGGCTCGTTAGAGGCCCGGCGCGGACGCCCAGGGCCTCCCGCCGCAATCCCGGCCGGTGGCAGCGGCAGCGACACCCTCCGCTCCGACTTTCCGGCCGCAACCCCCAGTCCATGAAAATCATAATATCATAAACCCCAATTGGCAGATTCTGCCTTCCTCACTGCTTTTTTCTCCTCCTTCTCCTCTTAACCTAAGTGAGACATACACCCCCCAACACTTCCCTCGGTCTGGTTTGACCCCAACACGCACACACACACACAACTGTGTACGAGTGAGTGAGTGAGACCAAGTTTTATTAATGTCTGTGCTTCTGCCACAAAACTAATGAATCTGTGCTGGGGGAGGCTCCCCCGGTGGAAAGAGAAATTGAGAGAAAAGCCAGCCGGCCCTGAGGGACCAGCGAGCTGCATGCTGGCTGGGGGGGGGTTACTGTTCACACACAAACACAAACGGCCAGACATCACCAGCTGGGCAGACCGCAAACAAGTGACTAGGAGATACTAGTTTTTATTTCACAGCTACTTAAGATGGGAGGCTGTCCGAGCAGCCAACCCTGCAACATTTCCATTTGCATTCAAATTGTGATGATCTCAGCAGTTTCAACAGGCCCTGCTCACCGGGGCCCGGTGCGAAAATTCTGATCATTCCAAGGGCGCCTTCCCAGAATTCCCAGACACGCGGCAGACGAAACAAACAGCACAAAGCACGTGAACACTTCCCACCAGACAGTGCCCTCTGATATTGGTGCGTGAACCAGCAGTAACCAAAAATGCCAGAGCAACCCACACACACACACACACACACACACACACACACACACACACACACACTATAGTATTTATTTTCCTTGATTGTTTTATACGACACTCCAAAGACTTCAATTTTTTTATATACTTTACTTCAGTATTAATTCAAATACAGGAACTTGTGGCCATAGGTGGTAATTAGCGGGAGAACATTTTAAAATGGATTTGAGGAAGCACTTATTCACACGGCGTGCAGTTAGAGTGCAGAATAGTCTTCCTGTTAGTGTAGCGCAAGCTAAAACTTGGGTTCCTTTAAATCTGAGCTAGATAAGATTTTAACAGTTCTGAGCTATTAGTTAAGTTCTCCCCAAACGAACTTGATGGGCCGAATGGCCTCCTCTCGTTTGTACATTTCTTATGTTCTTAAGAACATTCCCTGCATCACAGTTCCGGCTGATAAACAATTCCTCTTTAAAAATAAAAAAAAAAAACTCTTGTTTAAAGATCAGCGTTCAAACCACGGCTGCATATTTGACAGAAGGGGCGCTGTCTGGCGATGGGTAATGCTGAAAAGGGCGGCGGGGAGGACGAGTAAGAGGCAGCTGATGATAAGAGGGAGGGGACCCTTAACTCTCCCCGAGGAGGGGGGCTTATCCGCATGTGTGTGGAAAATCAGCGGTGGGGGTTGGGGTGGGTGTCTATCACCGCTGGAAAGATGAAGCTGTGAAGATGGAGCCGGAGCCAGCGTCAGCGTGAGAGTGATTGCACACCCCCCCTGTCACTGCTGCCGATTTCCCCGCTTGTAGCTCAGAGTTAGGAGAGGTGGGGCATACCCACAATCCCCCTGCCTGCTGGTGTCACCTCTGTGGTGACCTGGGCCATCGCATCCCGCTGCTCTCCTGTTTACACGCACACACACACACACCCTTCCAGCACTCGTGCACCTGGCTGTGCTGAAGAGGACGTGACGGAGTCCCGTGTACCGTACACTCCAGGACCAAAGATCTACTCTGAAAAAATTACACTTGTCGTGCTTGGGGGAGGGGGGGGGGACCTCCCCGACAATTAGTGACGCGTTCCATTTCCGAGAACCTCTCCTAACGACCCTGTAAACGATCCCATCCGGCAGCCTGGATATGTCGGACAGCTCTCGGAATGACTGTCACCATGGAGATGCAGACTTGGCTACGTATCCGTTGCAACACCCCCCCCCCCCCCCCAATCTGATCCCGGTGGAGCACATTCCCGCTTCCGTGGGCTTTATTACCTCATCAGTCACGCACGCGCGAGCGTGAAATTAATTAATCCAGGGGTGAAAGGTTGGGAGACAGAGTGGGGGGCAGTGCTGGGGGGGGGGGGGCCCACGGGCCGAGAGGACGGCCTCGCTGATTTACTGTCACTCGACCCGGCTCAGAGCTCGCTCCAAAAGGCTCCATTACGTGTATACCCAACCCACGCGATGCGTGACAGCCCCCCCAGCACACCTGCCACACACGCCTGGCCGCTGACACGCATGTCCACCTGTTACATGTGCGGACGCCAGCGCAGAGGCCAAATGGGCACGTCTGCCAGCATGCCACCGTCTGCCACGAATCAAAGGGGGCATTCACCCCAGCGATTTGGGGCGTGACAGCCAAGGGAGATACAGCCACAGGGCTTCTGTGTGACTAGGCAGGCAGGCGGACGGACAGACAGACGCAGACTGACAGAGAAATGCACAAACACAGACCGAGACACAGACATGCACACAGTTCACAAATTTGGTGCCTACAATGTGGTAAATAAATTAAAAAAGAAAAAGACAGACAGACGGGGTTGTGAAGACTACAGACGCTACCTGCGGGAACAAGCAACAGGAGATTCAGCCACCATCATAATATTCAAAGATATTGTTGCATAGCAACACAATCAAGCCAGTACACTTATCCTAAGAGGCAAGGCGCCTGCTGGAATCCGCACCGCTCTCCGACGTTGGCGGCACTTGTCATTCTCGGAAACGCCGGCCCGTAACGGCAGGAGGCAGAGATCACTGTGCTGTCGCTGCTGAAAACACATCTTGTTTACATGCAGCAGGCATGTCACAGAGTTTTTTTGCAGACCTCTTGTTTTGTTGGTCCTACACTCCTTTGCACCGATCATCCGTCACGATTTCCTTATCGCATTTCCAGCATAACAGCTACCGCCAGCAATCACCGGTACCGATCACACACCCGGGGCCATCTATCCATCATCCGTCCATTAATCAATCAACCCACGGGGTGACTGTGAGCCTGAAGCCTATCCCAGAAAGCACTGGGGCCATATTCATTTACATGTTAGCCAAGGGGCTTTCATTAGCCGCTTCTAGCAAGACTCAGTGCTGTCATTGTTGTTCCTTTCCTGGAGGACATTACCGAAGAAAAAAAAGATACAGAGAGCACAGGGTCAGTGGAGGTCAATGGATGGATCTTATGATCAGTGGAGCAGCACGATGCTTAGTTGCTAAATGGCAGATTCAGGACTCCATTTAGTCTTGGCGTGAACATGGCCTAATGGGAGAGGAAAGGGGTGGGGCATCAGAGGGGGAGGGGTCAGACAGGTGGGCGGGGTTAGGTGGGTGGGCGTGTACCGGCTAAGGCCTTGGAGATGTGGTCCTTCTTCCACTCCCACGGCTGGTCGTACTCGTCAGCCGGCCGCTCATCGTCCCGTGGCAGGCGGCTCTCCCGGCCCTCCTCGGGGCCGCCCCCTGGGGCCCGCTCTTCGTACGGGGTGTCATATAGCTGGAATCCGCATCTTGGGTGGCCTCCCCCCGGGCCCCACTGCAGCTCTGGGGGCATGAGAATGGTGTCATGGCGGCGCAGGAGGAATCACCTTATCCGCGTGCGGTCCGTTATTCTAATACCCGCCCTATGACAGCAGGACACTCTGCTTGCTGACTGGCACCGGATTCTGAATCTGAACAAGAAACCAATTTGTCGCTCATGCAGAGATACTTTAAGGTACTCATCCTTCAGGTGGATATGAGCTGAGCTCTTAAGCACAGAGACATTGTAACAATAAAACCCTCCATCGTCTCTGGTATTACATCACAATGTGGGATTTTTGGCATTTTTGTTCCCAGCACGACAAGCTCAGTGGTCTGTTTATTAGGTACACCTGCTTTCTAATGCAAACAGCCTTACAAACAACAAATCCTGTGGCTGAGTACATACAGCACACCCACAGGGCCTAGAGGATCAGTTATTTTTTGGCTAAGTATCAGAATGGCTAAGCCGCCTGATCTATTTTTCAATGTGGCGTGATTGGCGGTGTGAGACTTGGCGGTTCCAGCATCTCAGAAACAGCCACTCTACGGGGATTTTCATACACAAATGTCATTTATGTAAATTCTACACACTGAAATTTACAAAAACATTCAATAAGTGGCATTTCTATGGTCAAACGTTGACTTGTTAAAGTTAACAGGAAAGCCACAAGTGTAAAAATTACAGCTCAGTACAGCGCTGTACAGAAAGGGTTCTCTGAACAGCTAGTCTACCCTTGAAATGGATTTGGAGAGAAAAGTAGGTCGTAACCAGTTATGTATCTAATGAAGTTTATGTATGGCAGGGATTACATTTTTTTTTATTAAAGCTTCAGAATGTAAATCGAGTACTTTTCCTCCCAGTAAATCCCCAATGTTTAATAAATGTTATGTTACTTTTAACATTAGCTGCTATCAAAGAACAACACAGGAGGTAGGTTCAGAGAGAATGAACAAGGGGCAGACAAAGAGAGATAAACTTTAACCTTTAGAGGAATCTCTGCTATTGGGTACCCGTGCTGTAACTATGGCAACAGAGGATGCCCTGGGGATAGACCCAGAGGTGGAAAGATGAGGAGAGGGGAGCAGGGGGCTCGTTCTGATGTTAAGCTGTTCAGACAGAGACACAGGGCCACTGCATTCCACTGCTCAGGCCCACACTGGACATTCCAGAGATAGGAGGATATCAAGCTGGAGAAGCCAGTATTCAAAAGAAAAGCGTTATCATTTTAGAGGGAGAACAGGGGGCTCTGGGTGGGTTTTCTCCCCAGAAGGCAATATCTATGAGAATAGGAAAACACACACTCTAATACCAATAGGAAAATGGCTACCAATTGTGTGGATTAGACTCTTATCCACAGTTAACTATTGCTGCAAACATCAAAAAGGCAGCAAAGTAATGAGAGATGGTAGCCTTCAGCAAATATATTCAGCACCACTGAATTTAATTAGGGGAACAAATCCTGTTTATATCTGCACACATAACTAGAGTATCAGGCAAAGCGTGGAACAGCCTCTGCTGGCAGCTAGGGGCAAACTGAAGGTTCGGGGCGTTTCAGGGCTGCTTCCATTAACAGTTATATGATGCATCAAAGCTGGGTGGCTTGTTTGTTTGCAGAACCTGAAGGACTTACTGTGATTAGCGATACCGAGTTTGCCATCTAAAAGACTGCGGCTTCGTACCATTCTGAGGAAAAGTGACCGCGGACAGTCCTGACCGGGAAAACAACCAAGATGGATGACTGGCTATAAGGAACACCTCAAACTGACAAACTGACCAAGAACTCGCATGTGGAAAAATCTGAATTACGGCCATTTCAAGAGGCAGACGTGGCCAGCCCAGAACAAAACAGGAAAGGCACTATAACCATGACCAAGGGGCTGTGCAAAGTAATCAGTGTCAAGATAAGGAAGATTCCAGAAATCGGAAAGGCCTTTGTGCACCTGCAATGACCCTCTGGGCCTCAAACGGCTCCATGTAACCATTATTCTCCCGGGGCAGCTGCTCCGTATCGGGATCGGACCTGGGCTCCGAACGAGCGTCGAAGGGGTCGGAGTAATCGGTGTCGCCTGCCGTGGGGGCCGAAGGAATCACCTAAGAAATGAAACCATGTCATTAGACCACGTTCTTTGTCGCGTACGACATTACCATGGCAACACATCAAGAGCATAACGCTGCAGGTGTAAACAGAGAACGTAATTAGGACACACGGCCTGTATAATCTGTGGAAGACAATGTTCAATATTTTGATGGAGGGCAATCGTGTAATATTCTGTGCAATGTTCTTAGTGTAGGTGACATGTGTGAGACCGGGATGCATGTGTTCACTGGAATGTTCAAGACAAATTTCTCCTAAGGGAGACAATAAAGCCAAGCCAAACCAAATGTAACGCAACATAGCCTAAAGTAACATAACGTGGCCTAAAGTAAGGTAACATAGCCTAAAGTAACATAATGTAACCTAAAGTAACATAATGTAACGTAACGTGACATACATGACTGGCCAGGTCTCATTGCAAAAGCACTGCTCCCAGTGAGAACACTTTACTTTTTGTAGCCCTGAGTGACACCTCTGGAGCTAATATGTGAATGAATCAGTCAATATATGTGCTTTTCAAAAATGTCAGTCCCTCCGAAAGCGAGAGAAGCCATCTGACTGACACTTACGGTTATACTCGGAAAGCACATGGGAAATGGCGGTGGTGATCAAACCGATCCCTGCAAGAAACCTCTAGCAATAAACGCCTGTGCTTAGGCGGCCGACGCTTTTCCCCGCGGTTTCCAGAGTGTCATTGATAGCAGAAAGCTGCAATTAATTAATAACCATTCCCAGAGTGGAGAGAACAGGGACAAATTACCGGGCAGCCAGCTGCAGAGATCGCTAATGGGTACAAGTCTCTCAAAGATCCCCAATTCATATTTGAGGCAGAGCATATTGTTAGCTGTATCACACACAGAAGCAACGGATTCAGCACTTTTCATGGATCTGCCTTATCAGCTAGCTTACAGTATCTGTCAAGGAACACAGACATTCGGATGCAGCCTGGGCTCACGTCAGCAGCTGGTGAATGTGAGATTCGCTTTGCTGCTGGCGGCGCTGCAGAGTTTGTCGAGCAGAAAGTAATGCAGACCTTGCTCAAGCCGTCTCGCCCGTAGGTAGAGTAGCCCTGCCTCAGCATTAGGGTGAGAAACCCAGCCTTACGAGGGCCAATGGTGTAAGTACGTATGTGTGTACGTGGGGGGGCTGTTATGCATATATTACATTGTGGAAGCTCAACTTTATAAAAATCTGTGACTGAATCTTAAAACTAAAAATGCAGAAAATCCTGTATTTCGTTTGGTTACTTATGGTTAAGGTTAGGGCTCGGTAGGGGTTACGGTTGTCATTGCTGGGATTACGGTTATGCCCATAGAAATGAATGGAGTGTCCCCACAAAGATGTGTGAGTGTGTGTATGCGTGTGTGCGTGCATGCGATTATAAAGACATACACAATGGTAAGTAATGCATGAATAATTTTTTTATAACCGACATAAAACCATTAGCTCTATTCTTGACTTTGTATTAGGAGGAAATACAACTTTTTAAAAATCAATATCACGAATAACTGAAGGGATTATATAATACACCAGTATCATAAACACTTTGCAGTTGACAAGGCTTTTGTTTACCTCGTGGGAGCGGCCAGTAATACCCGTGTTACCAGCACAGTTATCAGAGAGTGCCCTAAATCCAAACTTCATTCATTATTTATCAGAACACGAAGCACCAACCTAAGATGAGAGAGAGAGCCGTCTCATCTCTAATTAAAAACAATTTGCGTTCACAACCTTCCCATATTATAAATGAGTTATGCCGGGCATAAATTAAGCGCCAGTTAGATACCTAGAGAATAGTTCGCTGATTAATGGTTTACGCGTAGATTTTTAACTCTGGTCAGTTTTTTTAAAATCCATTTATAGGTGATAAAAACTACATGTAGAGCTCCATTTTATGTCTCAGTAAGCACCAACTGACTTGGATGGTATTTTGAATTGTTTAATGACCTGCTGAATGTTTATATTTTGGATTTCAAGCGGAAATGTCTATTAAAATCGAAAATTTCTGCCGCGCAGATATTACTCAGTTAAAGCACATCTCAGCATGAATAAGATGACCAAGGACTTCCATTTCAAGGCTCATTTCATAAAGTTAAATTTGTGTAGAACTATTCTATGACAAAGAATGCCATTTACAACATGCACCGTTGTAATTTCTCTCTCTGAATTGCTTTGCAAATGCACTACGCATAATTGCATACGTGTGTAATTGAGATTCCATAATTACTCACCGGCACGGGTGGCTCCTCAATAGATACAGCGCTCAGCAGTATTTTGCTTCTGCCCAGGTCCTGCGATTCCACTTTGATGAGTCGGTGTTTCGGAGACAAGATCTTCATGTCCAGAGTGCCAGACTTCAGCGGGGATCCGAAGCCTGGCTGCGCCACATCCGCCGCTCCGGATTCACTCCGAGCTCGTTTCTCCGACTCTTCGTACGGGTCTTCAAAGTCCAGGCTTTTCTGGATACGATACGCTTTGAGTATCTCGCTCTCGGTGTAATCCGGTTTAGGTGGCTGCGGCGGCACACGCCTGCTCCCGAAACTCAGGTAATCTTTCAGCCACTTTGCCATCTGTCCGGTGAGAAGCGCACAGCAGCCCTCAAAACGTGCGCACCTATAGCTTTGCTACCGGTCAGTAAAAGGCAACTTGATCGGGAAAGTGTGCACCTTATTTCAGCAACCCAGCATCAAAGAATTTAGATTTCTTTGAGGGAGACACGTTGTCTGTATAAAGCTCACAGGAGCTTAAACATGAACTGGCTACATCCGTGGGATTTCGAAGTGGTCGGCGACCGCCTGTAAATCCGGCTGAATGTTCCTCCCATGCAGTCAGAATCCCATGTGTTCCGAGATACGCACCTCGCTGTGTACACTTTCATACAGTCCCGACAGCTGGCACCGATCTGCGGATCCAGTAAATGGTAAATGTCTAGACTGACGGCTTGGGAATGACTTCGGAGTGCATCTCCATATACTTATTAATAACAGCTGTTTAAATGTGCCTGCCAAAAAAAACGATAAATGTTTCTTAAATGTAAACCGTGGCACAGCGCTCCATTGTCCCCATCTGCTGTTATCAGTAAGCCTGTCACAACATTTGCCTCTAGCCTTTTCGTTTATAAAAGGTCCCCTTCTTTCCAAGCCGATAACGGTTTTCAAAGAAAGAATGTAGTCCTGACGTTTTAGACAACTAATTGCCATTCATTTCCTCCCGTAATTAAAACTATTATTTCGATTATCATTAAATGTTGTTAATATGGTAATGTGGGCTATTACCCGACATCCTTAAAAATTACAGCGCTCATTTCATAGTTAGAAACCCCACAAATGCCAGACTGATAAAAATGAGACGTAAAAAGTACAAAAATGCTCGTTAAACGGAGTTGAACTAACAAACTGTTAAAAGTTCAGACTTTACGTATCAACCATAACAGTTTTCTATAATGGGTTTACAATAAATGTCTCAATTTAATGCTTTTACCATCCTTTTACAACCATGTCCGATTTGCTAAACTTTGCTGCTGCGCTCTTCTGGACGAACTATGTACCAGCTTCAGCTAAGTGCTGCATGCAGTTGTGATGCAACGATACGAATATACTATAAAAAAATCGCAGTTTTAAAAAAAAGCTTTAAACAGCCCACAACACTAAAGACACCGGAATAAGGAAAGGCCCCTCTCCTTCCCGGAGATTCCGCTTGTAAGCGTTCATGACGGCGAAAGACAACGACCAAGCGATTGCATGTTAGTTAAATCACGTTTCAGTGTTTGCAAACCGATCCTGGGTTAACCATACCAACCTTCACGCATTTAATTGATTGACACTCCGCTCCTCCATTCCAGATGTCCTAATAACAAATTCAAAAATAGTGTTTTATTTAATTTGACTATTAAAAATAGTTTCTGTCCAGAGGGGAGTGTAAAACTAGCTCCCGCAAAAGTGTGCCGAAGCCTGCAAAGAGACTACTGACGACCTCAGATGCAACACAGGCGGGGGTGAGAACGAGCGAGACCACCCCGTTTAAAGGAGAGTGAAAGCGCCAATGGATGTCTCTTATTCTTCTTCGCCGACGTTTAATTCTTACGGCTGCAGGCCTATCACGAATACAAAAAGAAGAACGGAGGGGCATTTAATTTTCACGCTCGTCAGTACCAGTTGATTCGTTTCAGGGACAAAGGACAACTGCGATGAAAGCCAAAACAGCCTGGCCCTCTCCCATCGGGAACAGCAGCGCGCATCTTGGCGAGCTGCTTCGAAAAACCTAACCCCTTGGATAACAGCCACGGGCTCCGCGTAGAAATCGCACACAAATTCTTAATGCAAAAAAAAAAAAAAAAACCTTACAGCGGATTATTCTGTCCCTTTCAGTGTTCCTGTATGACTTACAAGTGAATCATTTGAGTCAATGAAAACCTATGAAAATGCACTGTTTCCTTCCCTAAATTATTTACAAATGTTGCGTTCTCCTCTATATTACGTATGTATGTTTTGTAGTTACTGATATAAATAACAGAACATTAATGTTAAAATAGATGCCGATTTCATTTATGATTTCTTTAAATACGAACGCAAATCCATCTAGGGCCAGAGAAGGGATGACGTATAAAGATGGATGGTAAATACGGAGATTCTGTAAGTTACTGGCAGCAGACTGGAGATTATTTCGAAGGCTGCTGTAGCAGAGGAGACTTTCAAATGAGACAAAGACATGAGGTTCTGATAAGTCACCAAAAGACTGTGTGTCTAGGATTTATTTCCACTCTGTTCTGTCAACAGACGGTCCCGGAGCCAAGGACTGGGGTAAAGTTGTGCTGGCTTGGAAGTCAGCAAACAGAAGATCAAGAGATAAGACAGTAAAATGGTGGTTGTTGATTAGGGCGGTTTTGGTGGAGAGAATGGAGCATGGGGTAGATTACAGCAGAAAAATGGAATGAAAGGCAGGTGGATGGGCAGAGGGAGGAACGCAGGATGGAATGAGAATCGTTAATGAAAAACCAGCCTATTGTCCACTTTCTGCAGTGAGGCTGTGTGACTAGGGGGTATGAATGTTGGAAATTTCTGACACCTAAAAACTATTTTCAAGCGGATTGGAACAAAACTTTAAGCAGAGTTTCTTAATATTAAGATATGCAGTGTTTTTTTTTTATTTTTAGAAATGAAAAATCTTTCCTGATCCATTGTGTAGTAGACATAGCTTTGCGTCACCACAGGTGTTATCGATTTACTGTTTTATATGTAACTGGCAGATAAGAAACGCAAAGCCATTGTGTTACCTAGCGGCAGGACTGGGTCAATGTACAATGTAAGATGAATGTCCTGCTTGCATCTGGTCCAGCGCGGGCTTGGGAAGAGGCTTGGCTTCTCCCTAGGGTTCACTGTGGGTGCGTCTCCTTTGCCTGACTGCTCACTGTTTTGACATTTGTCGGTTGGTATTAGGCTGTGCATTTTGACACTGCTACGGTGTGGATGACTGGGGAGTCTAATCCCCAGCCTGGATCAGTGCACGGCTTCATGAGCAATGGGTGTCCTTTTTTGGAATCGAGCCTCTGAACTCGAAGGGGGGGGGGGGGGGCGGCACATTGTT
>JAODLD010000038.1:5051890-5065139 GCA_026781065.1 Mormyrops boulengeri
CTGGGGGCTTTGGGCAGGGATGCTGTAAAGCGCTTTGAGACAATGCAATGTTGTGAACAAGCGCTATACAAAAATAATTGTTGTTGTTGTTGTTGTTGATTACTCAGTGACTCCTAATATCCAGCTCTGCTAATTAGGAAGTGAGTTGTGGACATGTGCCATACTTTGGTGAGGCAGGGAGAGGTCCTGCTGGATGTGGCTACAGAGGGTGTTGCAGGCTGCTGTAACATTAATGACACAATGCAGTCTCCTTTCATTCTTTTCCCCTGGTCGCAGAGAACAAGAGAGATTGCAGGAGGTGGCCTACACTCAAACTTCCCCAGTCTGTTAGAGCCAAAATGGCTGCACTTGGTGATTGATCTGATCTCCAAGCCTAATAAATACCCAGAGCTGGGTCCAAAACAAAATCACTCCGAAATTAGTTAGGTGGCACAATCAGAGAATCATGTCATGGTCATCGACTGATTGGCTTCCATCTGAAGGACCACTAATTTGAGAGTGGCTTGCACTGTTAGGCATCCTCATGAATCCTTGTGAATCCCAAAAGTTTTAATCCAATGTCATGTGCTTCTGTTGGGTGTTTCGGAATGCACAAATATTTTGCGTACTTCATTTCGACCTGAAACCAGGAATGCATAGACACTGTATAGAAGTATGCCCTTAGCATCGGCTATGCTAACAGTTTTTACCTCTGACCTCCTTTCTTGGTTCCGTAAATTATAATATTTAGGACAGAGAGAATACAGAGAAATGGCAATAATACACCAGAAACTAAAGGAGTATAACGATGCTGCTGGTCACTTCACAATAAAAACAGGTTTAAAGTCGATCAATGCATTAGCAGAGACCGGTCAGTAAAGATGTGTTACAACGAAGGAGCGTCATCCACTGCCTGTCATTACTGTATTTACATCAAGCATTAGAGAAAAAGCTAATAGCCTGCAAATCCACACTGTAGGGAATAAAGCACGCTAAAACCAGCAAGAATTTATGATTTCAACCGAAGATTAAATATAGCGCAGAATACAATTTATCTATACATGACGGTCTGATACAGTATGTGTTTCCTGCAGCAAATTCCCATTTAAAATTTACCCAAGTGCCCTTGTTATCTGCACAGTGCCATGGCCGCCGTTACACATGTGACACTGGGATAATTGATCCCCAGCCTCATTCTGCAGTCTTCATCTTCAAGTGCATGAGGCAAGGAGCAACTACAGGATTTTTTAAAGTGAGGGGCATAAGAAGGGGCATAATTTATACAGGGGAGCTAACTTTATCATTATCCAATGATATTTTTGAGTGATGCCAGGGGAGGAGGCACTCTGGGGGCCAATCAGCTGTCAGCTAGGGCCTTTGGCCTGTGGCCCCGCCCCTGTATACACCCCTGGCATGAGGTCTGTAGTTTCCAGACAGATGTGGAGAAACTCAGCCGTCGTCCTTTCTCGTGCATGACAAGCGGGCACGTCTGCACTGCCGGAAACGAGTGAAGCGCCTGACCCATTACCCTGAGGCTCGTAAAGCGACGGGACGCCCTGCAGACTTCAGCAGCAGGAATGTTTATTACAAAAGGCACATTAGCGACCCTTGGCGGAAATGGCCCAAGGCATGTGGCCAAGAAGGATGAGCTCCCTTTGCCCCCCCCCCCCCCCCCCCCCCCCCGCCCGGGGGGGGGGGGGGGGGGGGGGGCGGTGAAGTCACACAGACTCCCCCAGCTCCCCGAGCACCATCACTATCCTGCTACCAGAGACTCGAGGGCCAGCAGAGGAGACCGTGACTAAAGACGGACGCAGAAAACGTGTGCAACGACAGAGGAGTGAAGGGTGCCTTTTCCGGCAGACGGCCCAGGAGACCGGCGTCACAGACCGACCCGTTATGAAGCAGCAGTTAGTGTTCACCCATAAATTCAGGGCAGCACCACAAAGCGATCATTAAATAAAGACAAGATGACCTTTTTCAGCAACTGGTTCTTTAAAAACATTTAATTAAGAACAAAATAAAATTTAAAAAATGGGCCGCCCCCCTCCATCTTGAGAGATCTGCGATGCAGCACAATGGCGTGTCCCCCCCCACACGCTGATTTCTTTGTGACAAAGAAAACGTGCCCTGGCGCCAAGACATGGCTCCCTCACTCACTGTCCTCGCTGTCGGAATACGCCCCCAGCAGGCTGAGCGAGGAGCTGCAGGCAGCCGGGCCCGGTGAGCTAGGGTCAGCTGGAAGAGCTGCTTCTGTCAGGCCGGGGTCTGAGTCGAGGAGACAGGGGAAGAACACATGAAAATAGACTTACGGGAGATTTTAAATATAAGCAAAGGAATTTCATTTATACCATCCATCCAGATTAAAATTCCCACAGCATGGTCTATGGTTTATTAACTCACACAAGTTCCCGAGTAAAAGCACCAGTAAATCCAGGGAAATTTATAAATACCTGCAGCCTGTGGTTTGTTATGTAAATATTCCCCCTGGTGGTAATCTGGCTGTACTGCATATGCTTTGTCTAAGGACAGTATCTAGAAATGGATTTATTTTTTTATTTTTTTTAAATCATGGGGAGTGCTGAGAATAGCTATGGAAAGTCTATTTACTCAATATCTGTCATATAACCTTGGTTCCAGTAGAGGGATGTGTTGAAATTGAACTGAAATATGCTGGGGAAATAATTCTATCAAAGGTAATTGAATGCATTGTGTCTTCCATTACATTTAAATGTGTAAACAGAAATCAAGAGATACAACCATCCCACTAATGGCTACCTGACATAAAATCCCAAATTGGCTACAATATTTATTGCGTTATATCAGTTTCAATAATAAGACCCATTCAAACACTGAAACAATCTAAACACTGAAATTGCACAGAATTATCATCATCAGGATATTAAAATTCACAGTCAGCTGAATGCGACACAGTTATTTTGCCATTTTCATTGTCTACATCACTGCCGTGCTGAGAAACGTCTCTCTGCAATATACAGCCTGTGTGACATCGGTATCATAATTATACCGTTGGAACTATGCATGTGAAAATATCTGTGCGATTGAATCATGCAGTGTTATGCTAAAGAATAACTACATTTATTCTGATTTTGGATCATTACTTCTATTGCTAATTCTGTAAGACCGGGGAGTGCTGAGAATCGCCCAAACCTGGCTGAGTGGATTTGACCGCTTGTGAACTGGGAGCTGTGGGTGTTTGGGTCAAAGATCCCGGCTTCTTCCTCACTACCAGCGCCCCCAGTGGGCCGCCACCGAGCCCCCCAACACTCCTCTCCCACGTCTCCACTCGGGAACGTTTCACCCCTCCCCTGGAAGAATTTAAGACCTGCAAAAAAAATGGGCGCGAAGTGGGGGGGGAGGGTGAAAATCTGGGTCTGATAATTTCACATTTCAATATCTTCCACCAAAACTATGTATTCATGGCTTTCCTCGTTGTATAGCCCATTTTTTTAAATACATATTTTTTAATCTATATTTGTTCATCACTAAACAAACCAATATCCCATTTACAAATGGACAATGTTTTCGCTCGTAAAACATTACTGCTTGAGGTGAATTACGCTTCATAAAGCTCAGCTGTACTGCAAAATTGTATTTCATCTGTCGGCCATATTGAGAATGAATTTCTTTCTGCAGACGGCTCCTGACAACTCAGTCCACCTTGGGAGACACGACAGCATGCAGCCCCTCACCGAGGGAGAGTTTGGAAATGAAGTGCCGCATATTGGCTTCATTTCCTGGCTAATTCAAACCCCGAATCTTATCACATGCCCGAACGCCTAGCCCATTCTTCAAATGTTCTCATGCCGTTATCATATTCTTATGCAGCTTATTGCATCTTACAAAATATTTACTGCAGCCATTCAGTTAAAGTTATTTACTTCGGGGCACAATAGCAGTACTCCAGCTGAAGCTGAAGCCAGCGTTCGTTTGATTTACAAGGACAAGTTCCTAACAGTCTCGCTAAACACCACCCTTTATCCTTGCTGTACACAGTGACATTTGGTGTCTCCGACTGCACGCACACTGCATAAATTCCCCGTTCCTGTACCTTGGAGTCCACATGCCCCTGTGCGCTAGTGGTCAGGATGTCCGTAGGTCTGTCGCCGCCCTGCTGGTGGACTGTCCTCTTTGTCTGCTCCCGCTCCTCATCGGAGTCCGAGTCTGAGTCCCGCAGCCTCTTGACCAGGGCCTTTTCGAGCATCTCCCTGTCACAGGGGAAGGAATGCCAGGCATCAGCAGGGGCTTTAACAGGACGTGCGTAGTGAGGTGCTGCATTAAGGCATTGACCATGGCCCAGGAAAAACTCAGCCTTGACATACAACTGTGGAAAAAATTAGAAGACCGTGGTAGTTTTCAGTTTCAGTCATTTCGCAATTTATGAGTATGTGCCTGTGTAAAATATTATTTTTTTTGCAAATTCCAGCCTGACTCTTCCCTGCTACTCATTAATGAAGGGCTTCTTCCTTACTTTATGGGACTTCAGTCCTGCTTCTAGGAACCTGTTGTGATTGTCCTAGCAGTGCACTTCACACCACTAAATGTTTCCCATTCTTTTTGAAGGTCACTTGAGGTCATCCTCCGATTTATGAGGCACTGCCGGATAATTTGACGGTCATCTCTAGCATTAGAAAGTCGCTTCTGCCCTCTACCGGGCTGATTTTTGGTCTCCTGCTTCACCTTGTTCTTGTGTACTGTGGTCTTAGAAACTTTGAGCCTGGAAGCAGCCTGACTCGCAGTGTTAATTTACAAATTTCTACGTTTTAAAAAAAAAAAGGATGAAAAATTCTAAAGGGTTTGCCAATATTATAAAATTTATACACCGAGTGTCTGGACCTCGGTTTCCTAAAATTGTTCCC
Organism: Mormyrops boulengeri; assembly: GCA_026781065.1. Lineage (NCBI taxonomy): Eukaryota > Metazoa > Chordata > Actinopteri > Osteoglossiformes > Mormyridae > Mormyrops > Mormyrops boulengeri. The sequence continues at coordinate 5,056,747 of JAODLD010000038.1, forward strand.
AGATGTTCTTATTTCTAAATTACTAAATACATTTGCAAACCTTCAATGCAGATGAAATTACCTACATTGTCACCAATGAAAAAGATATTTATTTTGACCAAGAAAATTAACTAATAAATATACAAATAATATTTTTAAAGACACTGAGTATTTGATGAATAGGGGTTTTGAGATAAGAAAACTGTGTTTCTATAACAAACACTGGCCATTTCATCTGCGGCCTGACACCCCCCCCCCCCAACAGGCGCCAGCCTCAGCCAAACTGCTCCTCTCACCTGGTCTCCCTCTCGTCCTCCTCCTTCTGCCTCTCCTTCTCCCGCTTCTCCTCTTCCTTGTAGCGACCCAGCATCCCCTCGAAATCCACCTGTGCCTGTCTCTGGTTCAGCTCCTTCAGCTCCTGCAAATTCTCCAAAACCTCCATCTCCATCTTGGAATCGCGAGTCCTGTTTTCAAGAACCTGGGGAAAAAAAAAAGTGTACAACGACAATTCAGTGAATTCAGTGTTAAAAATCTAGGGTTATTGCTGTTCGGTGACAAAACAACAAGGTACGAGGCAAAACGGCCTCTCACACACACACACACACACACACACACACACACACACACACACACACACACACACACACACAAATTATACGTTACGGACAACAGATACAGCAATTCACCTAAACTCCAATCTGAAGCACCTAGGAGAAATCCACAGAAACACAGGGAGAGTGTGAAACCACAGTTTACACACTGAGCCACAGTCCCCATGGAAAATGGACCCACACAACGGTGGGCAGCGGTGGCTTCATGGTTAGGGAAGCGCACTTGTAATTGAAAGATTGCAGGTTCAAATCCCCAACCAGCAAGGCACCACTGAGGTACCCTGAGCAAGGTACCACCCCCAAGCACTGCTCCCCGGGCGCTGAATTAGCTGCCCCCTGCTATGTCACGTTGTCACATATGGATTAAACGTAGAGGACACATTTCGTTGTTGTGCACTGTGTGCTGTGGTGTGTCAACACTGATCACTGAATTCTAAGAGTCACAAAGGGAAACATTCATAATATGTGATTCCACAAAAACCTTTGATAGCCCCTGTAAAGCTGACATTTTATACTTTGGGTGCTGGGCGAAAGCGATGGTAACACAATTAAAAGCCGTGGCAACGTACCTTCATAGGGTTATTAAGCTCCTCTTCCTCTCGTTCCCGCTGCAGTTTTTTCTCCTCTTCCTCAATCAGTTTCTCCGCTTGGAAGTTGCGCGTAGCACCATGCTCCATGGTATAGTCTGTATTTTCAGGGTCGGTCTAAAGTGGAACACACACATACACCTGTTTATTAGGACATACAGTACATCTGCAGGGCACATGACAGACAGGAGGGGCTAAAGATCTATCTCCTGTACGTTGCTGGTGGGTGTCCCAAACGCAGAGGACATTTTGCTAATGAATCACATGCCAGAATTTATTGTAATATGTGGCAGAAAGAAACTGTAACAGCAGATTAACACAGTGTTTCCCAATTCGGTCCTCAGGGACCTACAGATAGTCCACGTCAAAAATGTGGACTGGCTGTAGGTCCCCGAGGACCAGGCTGGCAAATACTGGATTAAAACATTAGTTTTGAGAGCACCATTGGTCTTACTTTGAAGGTGATTTCAGCCAAGCAGCGTGTGCACTTAATGTAAAAGCGGAATATCGGTAGCCCCAGATAGAGCTCATTCTGAACGGTCTCTTTACGGGCATTGAACTTCTTTCCTTTGTAGATATATTCGCCGCATGTCTTACACCTGAGAGACAGTCAAAATTCAGCATCTTTCATAATGCAAAACAAAACCACTTGCTCCCTCTTATTAATACTGATTTGCTCTTTACGGGATGAACGTTATGAAAAGAATATTGGTAAAGGGGAAAAATGTACGAGTGGGTCTGTCACTTTCTAGCCATGTGGGAGACGAAAAAGCACTGATACTGGAATATACGATTGTCTGATATTAATCTGTTATTTATTTTAACATCTTACCTCATGTTAAAGGGCGCCATCAACCTCACGACATACTGCCGGTCTTTCGGAAGTTTAAGTTTGGGGATTTTTGAGGGATCAAAATCCGGTGGATAGTATTTCTACAACAGGAAACAGAGGGCGATTCATACATTATAGCGACATACCGTATTTATCATGGCGAATACCTGACATTTTCAACACAGCATCACTTACAGTTTAAATAACACAGAAAACTTTATGTATCAAAGTGCAGCTGAATTAGGAGACACCTTACATTTGCACAGCAATGCAACAGTAACAACTTGCCGCAAGTTCTAGGCAGTAGAGAGCACTTAATTTCAACAAAAACAATGCAATCCGACTGGGAGGAAAGAAAATAAAATACTTTCGAAAGAATTTAGAATTAAGTTTGTCCCTAATGAATAATTTTTACTCTTCAGCTGTCCGAAGAAGCTAACTAGCTAAAATGCTAACTGAACTCTTGCCAGTTAGTTAAACCTGATTAAGCTAGTAATTGCAGCGACAAACTTAAAAAAAAAACTTACGTTCAAAACCTTCCTTTCAGACATGACTTCGGCAAAGCTGAAAACGTATGAAAATATACGGTGTATTTATCCGAAGAGCGACACAACTACGCCAGAGCACACTTCCGGTAATACTCGCGTCAACTTCCGGCTAAGACATCCCGCCCCCTTTCCATCGCTGTTGCACTAGTATCATTCATTTTATTGGCTCACGATTTTGTTTTCATGTTCTGCTTTACATTGTACGTTTTTCAATTATACATTTTGCCGTATTTTTATGTATTCGATTGCTTCAGAAACGGGATATATAGTGTTAATAATAATAGTAATAATAATGTTTAAATTATTAAATAACTTGAAATAAAATTCGGTTCAGAACCCATCTTTGCTTATGTATGTGAAACTTCCCTAATATAAATTAAAGGTTTTACCAAAAACACACATATCCTTGTTCAATGCTGTTGAAAAGTACAACAACATGTCAAAATGCCTGTCTTATAAAATGTTCAACGTCTGTCCAAAACATTTTCGTATAAATCCAGTCATAAAACATGAACAATTGTTTCCCTCGCTAAACCACGAAATACATGACGTAGCTTCACCTGCCACTCAGTGTAAGGACCGGCCCCTGTCTCCTAGATGATTGGTGGAACTTAGATCCTGGGCCAGGTAAATCCAACAGGCTCGATTGATGACCCAGGCTAGGGCACTTGAGACGGGACACTCACCAACTCTGCGAAACGGTAAAGAAATATCAGCCAAGCATTTCTTACGAGCTTTAAACATAGCAGACGTTTCTATATTACTGCATCAATTGAAGGTAATATTAAATTGCAAAAATCCAAAAGATATCATGTGAAAGAGAATATATTAATAATTATGTTGAGTAGCAAATATGACATACAGTAAATTAATTTTATTTCTGTTTTCAGAGTGTGAAATCCAGCTGCTTTGGAAGACCATGAAAAGCCTAAAGGCCAAGTTTAAAAAGACAGAAGTAAGAAAACAAGAATTTCTCACTTGCATATTTTTACATGCAATATCACTGTTACATTCCGTCGTAATCTAGGGCATTTCAATGAAAAAAATGACAAAACAAAAAATTGCATGTGAACTTTTTAGCTCTTCTTTTTCTGAAAGTATCCGCAAAGTCTTCCTGTAGCCGTCTATTGTCAGTCCTTGAAATGGAGCACCCGGTAAGTTTGTCCAGTGTCGGGGGGCTGTGAGCTGGGTGTCTGTAACGCTGAGCAGCTGTGGGCCACTCTAGCTAGGCCTGCAGACCGAGGTGGTAACCAGAGACTTCTGCCAGGCCTGAATTATTCACAATGTGGGTGACAAGCCGGGAGCTCCCACAGGGGGTCTGGGGTCGGCCATAATAATGGCTGATTGCTTCTGCCGCTACTGCACAACTAAAGCACAAATCATCGCCAATCAATCAGTAGCTAACAGGGGCTCAAACCAGCTGTGGGGACGGTAGGTATTATTTATGTAGAACCATCAGCCATAACAATAACAGTATTACCCACTATAAATAAAACACATTCATAGTTTATAAATAAAACATTTTTCGTGGTGGGGCAGCGTTTGGTTCAGCAGGCTAGGACTCTGCTCCCGCGGTCGGGAGGTTGCCTGTTGAAATCCTGTGGTTGGCGGAATGATGTCCTTCGCAAGATTTTTTGTTTTCAACTTTAGGTTATAATAATGGTTTTGCAAGCATAATTTCAGTCCTCATGAGTTCAAAGGAGTTTAAATCAACAGCTAGTCAAAAATGAAAATTCGTGATTTTTCATTTTGCTGAAATGACGCGTCTCAGCGTCATTGTTTTGTTTTAATATTAATTAATTTTATTTTTAACAGTAAGTCAAGAGAGTGTTCAAATGCGGCAGAAAGCTCCCAGTACTATCTGAAGCCGTTATATATGACATTATCAGTATCCTTTCTCACTACAGCAGTTATAACAATAGCCTCATTTGTGTCTCAGGTTACGGTTGGCATCCTTTACCTATGCAGAGTATCTCCTGTTCCTCTTTATTTTGTGTGGAATAGGCTTTTAAATCCCTCAGGTCCTGGCCTGTTTATGTAGATCACCTTGGTGCGCCTATGTCTTCATAGCCCCGTGCAGGGACTGTAATTAATCACTTTCTGACAGGAAATCTGGTCTTTGTATGAAGGGAATGGCAAACGGCCCCTTCCTCACACAGGTGTGTTGGTGCTTCACTCAGCTGGGCTCTCCTGGACTGGTCATCTTCTTTATTAATGATATTATCCGGGCTCCTTTGTTGTACAGAAGTGCAGCCTTAGCAAGAGCAGTAGCCTTGAAATGACTTCAATTTATTAAACCTTATTGCCTTGAAAACATGGTCACCAGTGCAGAACCAGCCAAGACCATGTTTAAACCAAACACTGCTTCTTCTTTCCCCTTTTCACACTCTGTTCTTAGTTTACATATTTGCTGGCTTTTAGACTGGCTTATACAAAACGTCATTATAATACCGGTAAGACTTGTGCAGCTTGGACGTGCTTTACTAACTAGCATAGCTGTGGACTGATCTGCTTCCAGAAGGAAGAGCAGGTGGTCATGCTGCCAGGACGCTAACCTTTCCTCTTCTAACCCCAATTTCAGCAGCTGTATTTGTTTCTTTGTTTTACTGAGCTTCCAGGTCAGGATAGTAAAAGGCTGAGAGAGCGCTTAGCCCAGATAAAGCTGTAAGAGGGAGGGGTAAACGGACAGAAACAAATGTTCAGGCCGGGACGAGGGGGATGAGGTGACAGTATTAGGTTATGATGTGAAAAAGAAGGACACCAAAGGCGGGACTGCGTGTGAGTATGTGTGTGTGTGTGTGTGTGAATGTGCTGATTGCAGTATGTGTGCGTAGCTCTGAGCAGCAGGACAGCTGAGCAGGGAGAGTCGGGCTGTGAGGAGCCAGTACGTCTGCATGTATCTGCGTGTGTCTGCACCTTTCTGGGGGGACGTCGATGTATCTGTCAGAATGTGTAGCATCCAGGCCACAGGACCTGCTTGTATCCATGGGCCTTCCACATCTCCGCATGTCTGAGTCTCTCTCAGACCAGTGACTCCTCCCGGGAGTCTTTGGGAGGGGTGAGCGCACTTTAAATTGCTGCCTGAGAGTTATTTCGGGCTGTGTGAATTTCGCTTTGGGTGCACGACGGCCATCTCTGGGGTTATGATGCGTTCGAAGGGCAGAGACTCTTTGAGGCGGTCTGCGCAGGGCTCCGACCACATGCGGGCATGCCCATCCTAGTCTGCGTGCTGCGATGCGTGCACTCCCATGAGCGCTGGGCGGCGCGGTGGCCGCGAACCTGCCGCTCTGTGTCTGGTGCTCCCCCTCTATGGATCCCCGATTCTGGCTGTGCCTCATGAAGCGCTTCTGCCCGTGTCTCAGCGGACTTGCGGTACGTACCTCCCTCTACGGGCCGGGATCTCAGAGAGGACGGCGGGAGGCAGCCTTGTGCGGCGATCTGGCTTGTGATATTTTCCTTCTTACCTTAGGAATGTCCTGTTTATAAGTCAAGCTTTGTTAGACTTAGTCAACCTTGTGGACAGGACTGACAGCAATGGGATGGCTGGTGGGTTAGACCTGGTGGGTTGGGGCAGAAATTGCACCAGATTAATTCACGCCTCCAGCTGTTTGTGTACTGTGGTGCAGGCTGGTGGACCAATGTGGACTCAACCTAGTTGCGTGTGAAGTTCTGACCTGGTTCTGAATGCTGCGCTCGTGCTGTCTCAGAGCCAGGACTGGAGTAAAAGCGACGAGAGGCTGTTGCAGGCGGTGGAGCAGAATGACCCAGAAAAAGTCGCCGCCCTGCTGGTGAAAAAAGGACTCTGCGCTTCCAAACTAGACGGAGAGGGGAAGTCAGCGTGAGTAGATGCATCCTAATTCATTTAAATTCTGAGTCTGTGCAGTCTGGATCGAGGGGGGAGAGTTCAGCTCCAGAAAGTACAAATCCAGACCAAGATTTTGTTTCAACCAACCATTTGAGTACTTTGACTGTATATACTTAACTGGTTGGTTGAAACACAATTTTGCACTTGATTTGTAATTTCTGGACCTGGAATTTCCACCTCTGGAACTCATCATCCAGTAACACCGAGAAAGTGAGCTTGTGTTCTCCAGATGCTGCAGCATACGGCTCTCTGTTCTTGTCAGGTTCCATTTGTGTGCGGCCCAGGGCCGTCTGGATTGTCTGGAGATCATCCTGTCCCATAACGTGGACGTCACTGCCACAGACAGCGCTGGTATGTCACGTGACCCAGCAGTGCTCACACACTGGCTGCTGGTCTTGATGGCCATATTACATACCTTCCATTCCACCTTCTCAGAGGAATCAGAGGAACAGATCCTGGTTCATACAGCCAGGGATGCAGTGAAGTCAGCCTCACCATTTTCACTGTCTGACCCAGGAAGCACATATCACAAGGCAGGGGACAACCTAGACAGGATGCTAGTCCATCACAGGGACACAGGCATACACACACACACACACACACACACACAGTTTAATGGCACTGATTAGGAGAAACCTAGACAACATGCAAACTCCACACATGTACAATGGGTGGGACTGAAACCCTCAGCCATTGGATTGGGATGAAGCTCTATTCTCTATGCTGCTGTGATTGGTTCTTTCGCTGGGAGGGATGCCCTAAACTAAAGACATGTTCTCACAATGGACCAGCATGAGAACAGCATCAAAGTTTGCTGTGATTATCTGCACTCCAAGGAGAAACAACCAATCATGGCGACGGAGAGTTTACAGTGTCCCTCCCACCACTCCTCCCATCTAGCATCTACCGTGAGACAACAGCGTTACCTGTGGACATTGTAAAGTGCTCCCCCCTCCCCCATATGACGTCTTTGCTTTCGTTGCTTTTATCTTCCCCTCCTTTTTCTTCTCTCATGGTAAAGGTTTCAATGCCCTTCACCTGGCAGCCAAGAATGGGCACTCTGAGTGCGTGAAGAGGCTCTTGCAGGTGAGAATTCAGACACTCCTCTTGTGACCTTATAATTGAGTCAGAGCCGTGAACTGACAGCCTGAAATGTATTCCCGGGGCGGCCGGAAGGGAACGTGTCCAAACCGCAAGCATCTGTCACAAATCACACACACGATGCTCTTGGTAGCTTCATCCAGTGAAGGCGACTTTAGCTGGAACGGTGGTGCTTCAGTATCGACAGACACCAAGATCTATTTAATTTTTTCATTTCCCTCATCCTGCTGCCGGAAAAGGAAAGGGTGCCTGCGGACTCCACAGACAGTTTTGGTAGGACAGCTCTGCACCATGCGGGTGAGATAAAACATTTATATTTAAATATAATTCTGAACCCAGTACAGAACATTCTGACCTGAGACAAACCCAGTACAGAAACCTCTAACCTGTGCAAAACCCAGTACAGAACACTCTGACCTGAGCCTACCCCAGTACAGAACACTCTGACCTGAGCCAAAACCAGTACAGAGCACACTGACCTGATCCAAACCCAGTACAGAACACACTGACCTGAGCCAACCCCAGTACAGAACACTCTGACCTGAGCCAAACTCAGTACGGAACACACTGACCTGAGCCAACCCCAGTACGGAACACACTGACCTGAGCCAAACCCAGTACGGAACACTCTGACCTGAGCCAAACCCAGTACGGAACACACTGACCTGAGCCAACCCCAGTACGGGACACACTGACCTGAGCCAAACCCAGTACGGAACACTCTGACCTGAGCCAAACTCAGTACGGAACACACTGACCTGAGCCAACCCCAGTACAGAACACTAAGACCTGAGCCAACCCCAGTACAGAACACTCTGACCTGAGCCAAACCCAGTACGGAACACTCTGACCTGAGCCAAACCCAGTACG
>JAODLD010000038.1:5068518-5080020 GCA_026781065.1 Mormyrops boulengeri
GGCAATTTCAGGTCCAGAAAGTAAAAATCCAGACCAGGATTTTGTTTCAACCAACCAGCTGAGCATAAAGAGTCACATTCAAATAGTAGTCAAGTGGTTGGTTGAAACTAAATCCTGGTCTGGATTTTTACTTTCTGGATCTAAAATTGCCAGCTCTGCATGTCACCCTCCTAAAACTGCACCCTCTTGGAATCCAGGGGAAAATAAGGATTTTTAAAATTATTGATTTAATTAAGTTTTGATTTGACAGGACGAGATAGTTGGCCAGGTCACACTGCCACACAAGTGATGTCAGACTACAGAGCTAACTGTCATATTTAGTATGAGAGATATGAACAAAAATGCAATGTCCAGAGGAGGAAAAACAAGATTCTGGATGTCAGATGGACATAATTATGGCAGAACAGAGGTGGCCATTTCAGCCCTAGAAGGTAAAAACCCAACCAGCTGAGGAATCTGTCACTGTGGTTCTTTATTCTCGACTGGATGGTTGAAACAAAATCTTGGTCACGATTTTTACCTCCTGCACATGAAGTGTCCATCTCTGTGACAGACATTGGCAGTTATTCATAGATGGAGACCTGCTGGCTTTAAAGTTTTCTGAACTTATCTGGCCAGAAAATATTACATTTATTAGTGTGTGTTAACCCTTGGACTAATTGTTGCATCGTGTTGGAGAATTTGAGGAACAGCAAAAGAATGCATTTTGTTTTTATCGTTAAAAAAGAGAACGGACAATGTGATTTTGGGAAGTGAGTTAGAGGGTAAATGTCCCACTGTCTCCTTCTCCCCCCCCCCCCCCGCATACGTAGCCAAGGAGGGCGCAGGAGAGGAGGTAACTGCTCAGTGCTTTATAATGCAGGTAAATCAGATTTCATTACCACTCGCTGCACACTGAATTCCCGCCTCGCTGGGCTTCTGGTATTGGGGAGTCTCGAGTCTCCTCTTCAACCCCAAGCTGCTGCTGAACATAGCCTTCAGTGTGAGTAACACCACAAGCTCATGAGCTGATTTTAAAGAATTCATATTGTGCAGCGATTGGGGCTGTAATCTGTTGGATTTATTTACGTTTTTTTTTGTGAGGAGTCATTCTTTGATATTTTCCCTGTGCTGTAATAGTAGAGCGGCACAGCTAGCTGTTATGGAAGCCTTCAGAACTGAAGCTGGTGACGGAAATATGGCCAAGGGCTGCCTTCAGCTTTGCCGTCCCTGACCTGTGATTATCTGCTTCTGTCCTGCTCCTCTCCCCTGTCACTTGTGTGTTTGTGACTTATTGCAGCCTCCGCCGCCCCCTCCGCTGCCTGGGCGCTCCACACCCCGCAAGCGGAAAGCTCCCCCTCCGCCCAGCTCCCCTTCTCAGGTATAAAGGTTCTCTGTCTGGTCCGTAGCGCATGTGTGGCTCAGACTGTACCAGAGGTAGAGTTCAGGTCCAGAAAGTACAAATCCAGACCAAGATTTTGTTGATATAGTTTATAGTCACAGTCAGAGTACTCAACTGATTGGTGTAAAACAAAATCTTGGTCTGGATTTTTTACTTTCTGATCCTGAACTTTCCATCTCTCCACTGTGTCCCTACAAAACATTGAGCTTGAATCTGAGTGTTGTGCCTGTATGTCATTCATACGATACACCATAAAATCCATGGGATGTATTTAGTGAAAGGGTCTCCTGTCCAATATTGCAGGGCTCTTCAGCTTCCCCAGAGCCACAGAGGTCTTCACCGGCTGCTCAATCCCCTGACATACAGCGCCTCCCTCAGGCCAGCCTTGTGAGTGACAGCATGTGCATAAGGGCCATCAGCAAAAGGGCAACAAATGAGAAATTTAATAGGGTTTGATTTGGGTAAATGGTGAAGCTTTTACATTTTTTTGTTAAATTTAGAAATAGGTCCTAAAATCAGTGCATAAGTGAACAGAAACTACTGACTTTAGGATGAGGAGAAAGAGGAGGTTTTAAGAAAAGACCTTCTTAAAATGATGAGTTTTTTTGTAAATAATGAGGAAGCAGTATGTGTATTTGTGAATAAATATTGGTTTGTAAACTTGCATTTCCCTGAGTAAGACAGAGGATGAGGAGGTGTTCGAAGAGATCCGCAGGCTGAGGCTGGAACGGGGACGCCTGCTTCAGAAAATCAAGGGACTGGAGCAGCAGCAGCATAGTGCCCACTCTGCACTGGAGGAGGTACTGCACCCCCAACCCTTCATACAGAGCCTGCATATATATGTGTGTGTGTGTGTGTGTGTGTGTGTGTGTGTGTGTCTTTGGGGTCTCCTTGCACCCTCAGAATCCCCACTCCTCTCGGCCAGCTGTGTCTACTGAGGGAGAGGCTAGAGCAGGTCGAAGCTGACCGGGAGCGGCTGACGGCGGAGGTGGAGGAGCTGAGAGGGCAGCGAGCGGCCAGCGACTTGGAGGACATGGAGGACATGCTGGACTTCCCGGGTGGGCACTGTGTTTGGCTCTGAGGGAAGTAGGTGTGGAAGGCTGGGTCGTCCGCATCCTATCGGTGACTGGTGCTTTATTTATCCTGCACTTCCCCTGATTACCTCATCTCTCAAGAGGCAGAAGTACTTACTGGGAATTACCTCTGATTTACTTTGTTGTGTGAGACTGTTGGCTGTAGTTGGCTTCTCAGAAATGTTGATTTTTGACCACACTAAACGCTGAAATGTCGCTTCCTGTCTGCATCCCAGGTGCGGACCGACTGCTCTCCAGACGTTCCCGGGCTTCCGATCCTGAGTCGGAACCAGGCCAGGCTGACGGCACCTCCCAAGGAGAGTCTGAGTCTTCATCTGCCCCTCGCAGCCGGAAGGAGCTGGAAGCTCTGGTGGAGGAGCTCAGTGCCCAGAATGCTGACCTGGTCCTCAAGGTCAAGGTATGGATGCCCGTCGCCCCTAGTACCCATATGACCACACATTGAAGTTGGAGCCCATGGGACCAGAAGAACTATCCATCCACCCATCCATCCATCTATTTTCTGCACCCTTATGCAGGGTGGGGGTCCAGAGCCAGTCAGTAAATAGTAGAGCTCCACTATGTTTTTCCCAGATATAAATAGAAAGCCAGTAGAGTGGGTTGCAGGCATTTTTCATAGAGTGGATTGAGAGTGAAAAATGGGTCAGAAAGACGTCACTTGCAGGGAGCGATGGCTGGAGACATGACTCTATCCAAAGAGAATTATGGCTCCAAAAATAAGGTCATTGGAGCAGAGTTGGGCTGGGGGAGGGCACCCGTTCATGTAGAAGGCACATCCGGAGTGTGTAGCTGTTGTCAGCTGGGGTGTCTGTCTGTCACTGACACTTTCCTTGGCCGGCAGATGCTGGAAACGTTTGAGAAGGACGACACCGACATGCAGAGCTCGGGGCCGGACTTCGTGCCCACGGTGCTCTATGACTCCCTGAGAAAGGAGTTTGATGAGCTGCAGGAGCGCTACTCCCAGGCCCAGGCTGCGGCCGAGGCCTCCAGCGTGACAGGAGAACAGGGGTACACACGACTGCCTGTGGCAAAAAACATTAGTGTGAACATTTTTACACCTGTGTCCACTTTTTTTGAAGCGTAGTGAGGAGAGCTTTGTCTCGCTGTGTTCAGATGCATTCAGAAGATGGAAGGGGAACAGGGTGAAGAGGAGGAGAATGGCGAGGGGGCCACAGAGGAGGCCGAGAGTGCCGGCGAGCTGAAGGAAAAGCTGAAGGAGATGGAGCAGCAGCTGGCTGAGACCCAGATGGAGCTGGAGGAGCTGAAGGAGCAAGTTCAGGTGGGGGTCTTCTCCGTGGAGCTGAGTGAGGGCCAGAAGCCTGGGACGCAGGATCTGATGGAGCGGGTGAAGGAGCTTGAAGAAGCCCTTAAGGAGAGGCGGGGCGATGGGAGTCCTGAGAGCGACATGACGATGCAGCTGAGGAGTAGGGTGAAGGAGCTGGAGGCGGCCCTGGCGGAGAAGCAGAGGGAGGAGGATGCCACGATGAAGCAACTTTCTGAGAGGGTCTGCGAGCTGGAGTCCACCCTGGAGCAGAGGGAGGCGCAAGGGGAGAGTGAGGGAGGAGGTGACAGAGAGCAGGAAGGGGGGGTGGTGCGTAGGCTGCAGGGCAAGGTGGAGGAGCTGCAGGCTGAGCTCCAGGAGTGCATCCCCCGGGTGGAGCTCGAGGAGATGCAGCTGACCATGGGGCTGCAACTGGAACAGCTGGCCAGGGAGCGTGCAGAGGCCTCACTGCGGCTAAACAACGCACTGTTGGAGCTGGAGAAGCTGCGGCCCCCTCCGCAGGGCGAAGGGGAGGAAGATGACGACGAGGAGGAGCATTCTGAGGGATCAGATCCCTCCATCACATCAGGCAAGTCTCTCCATGTGTTCCTGTGCGTGGCTCTGTGACAGCCAATGGGGAGCTCTGAAGTCAGGAGTGATGAAATGCTTTCTATCCAATCAGATCGCTCTGTTCAGATGTCCGCCGGCAGCACCCTGGCTAGAGTGAGAGAGGAGCTGGAGGTAGCGCAACAGGAGGCGGCTCAGGCCCTCGACTGCCTGTGCGCAGAGCGGGAGGGACGGGCACAGGACGCCCTGCAAATGAAGGATGCAGTACCACTGTCCCGGCACCAGGAGGTGCTGTCCGCACTCACCAGTCAGCTGGAAGAAGTTGCTCAGGAGCTCGAGGCAGAAAGAGACAAGCATGAAGACACTCGGCAGGAAGTATCCAGGCTGGAGGCGGAACTGCAGACCACGAAACGGGACTTTATATCCAAAGAGGAACACGAAAAAGTCAAGGTGCGTTCAGGCATATACCACTCAAAAATCTGGACACACCTTCTTTTAATGCATTTTTCTCTATGTGTAAGCTGTAAAAGGCCCCAAGGTACACCAAATATTCCAGCAACCAGGAGCAGTGTTCAACATCTCCAAACTTTCCCAAATTTTAGACTGTTCAAAATAGCCCCCCTTAGCTCCGATGACAGCATTGCAGACTCTTGCCATTCTGTCAACCAGCTTCCAGATGTAGCCGTCTGGAATGCATCTCCAGCTGTCCTGAAGGGGTTTCCACAAGTTCTGGGCACAAGTTGCTCTTACTCTTTGATCCAACTCATCTCCAACCAGCTCTGTAGGGTTTAGGTTGGGGATTGTGGAGGCCAGGTCATCTGTCACGACAATCCATCTCTTTCCTTGTTCATAAGATAATACTGTACTTACATAACCTCGAGGTGTGCTTAGGGTTGGTATCTTGTTGAACAACAAATGATTTTCAGTAGGCGTGTCCAGATTTGTGAATGGTACTGTAGAAGTTGTGTGCTTCTGTCAGGTGTGGTGGCACATTGAAGCACAGGGCCTGGGTTTATAATCTGTGGGGAGCTTGGAGCTCACATACTACCTGCATATGCCTCAGGTTAGGAAAGCAGACAGTTCATTTAAGACAAGGCTAGACTTAGTTCACCATGTAGTCAGAGGCCTTCATGGCAAAAGCTGCCGGCGTACAGTAGAGCTCCATCAGCAGGTCCTGCTTCCTGCTGGGGTCTGGGATCTGATGCGGTTTCTGCTCGGAACCGTGGATTCCTCACTTGAGGGCTTTGGATAGACAAGTCAACAGAGAGAGAGAGGCAGGTATTCGTGGTGGAGCAGGTGAACGACAAAGGGAAGTGCAGGTGGGGGAGATTCAAAGCAAAGGTGGGCTTCTCAGGTGGATGTTGAAAAGCTTTTGGACTGTCAATAAAACAGTCTGTTCTTGCATCCTTAAATTCAATATACTAAAAACATATTAAAAATGTATCCAAAATGACATACAGAACAGAAATAACAATCTTATAATAACATATAATACAATTTTATTTATTGAAGATACAAAAAGCACTTAATTGATATTGTCATATAACCTCTGCTCCCCTTCTCGAATCCCGTCTGCCAGACGGCGCTACAGCGCTCCCTGCAGGACAGTGAGCGCAGTGTGCAGGCAGCCCAGGATGTGCTGAGTGAAAAGGAGGCGGAGCTGAAGGAACTTAGGTCCCAGAGGGCCGCTGAGCAGGGCATGGTGTCCAAGGAGGACCACGAGGCCCAGCGGGTCTCCCTGCAGGCCGAGATCAACGCCCTGAGCGCCCAGATGGTGGAGCTCACACGCAAGCACGAGAAGACCTGCACGGAGGTGTGTGGTGATCGGCGCAGAGTCCCCTTCCGGCCTCTCACTGAGAGCCTCCTCATGTTACCTTCTTCCTACTTTCACACCTCCCCACAGGTGTTCCAAGTGCAGAGGGAGGCCCTGTTCAACAAGAGTGAGCGCCAGGCAGCAGAAGAGCAACTGGTGGCCACTCAGAAGCAGCTGGTGGACCTGCAGGCCCAGTCTAGCCACGTGCAGGAGCTGCACAAGGGCATCCAGGACTCACAAGGCCTGATCAAGGAGAAGGACCGCAAGGTGAGGCCAAGGAGCAGACAACCCCACTGTCGCTCACTGGACACCTTGGATTGCTGACTGCCTTGTTCCCTTCATCTCCCCTAGATCACGGAACTGTCCAAGGAAATATTCCGTCTCAAGGAGGCTCTGGGAGCACTCTCTCCCCCTCTAGGCCTGTCCTCCTCAGGCTCCTCTAGCCAGCAGGTGGCGCTGCAGAACCGCGTGGCCGTACTTACGCAGCAGCTCCAGGTGAGGGCAGCAGAGGATGGTTTTCAAAGCACCGGCGCATGGAGGCAGTCACGACCTACGTGGGCGGCACGCATCAGTGGCTGAGTGTTGGTTTTGTCTCTGTGGGGGAAGAATACTCCCCGTGCCTTTTAGCTCAGAGGTCAAGCTGCAGTAGAAAAAGTGGTAACACTACTTGAAGGGGCACAAATAATGTAGTATTATGCATTTCTTATACATAAATTAACCACAAACTCTTAGTTACATACTGATCTCATGTTACTTCATTATTAATGAATTGTGACGCATGCTTTATCTTAAGCAGTTACTATATTTGTTACTATATCTGTTAATTCTGTAAACGTTTGTGAGCTACTGAAGGAACAAATAATGAAAAACGCAAGTGAAATACTGATCTCACATTTCTTCATCATTAATGAATCGTGACGCATCCTTTATCTCAAGTACCGACTATATTTCTTCATGCTTTTGTACTTCAGCAGTAACTACTAGTTATAGTAACTACTAGTTACTAGTAATTACTAAGTATTTGTGCCCCGTCAAGTAAAGTGTTACTTATAAAGCAAGTAGTCTCTCCTGCCTGAGCCCCGATTTCTCCGTTTGCAGGAGTGGGAGCAGAAGCACCGGGCCGTAGTGTCTGTGTACCGTGCTCACCTGCTGTCGGCTGTGCAGGTCAGTCAGAAGCACGTGCAGTTTTCAGACAGAGGATCTCACATCAAGGCCTGAGTTACAGTCATACTGAACATCCTTACACATCAGTGGGAGATAAACATTGAACATGGGAGAAATATTTACCTGGCGAGGTTAATCCCATGATCCTGTGCTAGAAGAGAGTTTAGAAGATGAATGGATGGATGGATGGATGGATGGACAGGCAACTCACTAGATTCTTCAGCTTGCCAATATACAACATTGGTTTGGATCCTCGCAGTTTAATTATTACTAGCCTTAGCTGTTTGAGTCTGGACTTGTTCAGCCTGCGTTCGATGAGAGCTGCTCACAGTGTCTGGGACACTGTCATTTAACAGCACAGCGTGATGGTTGGTCCTCAGTATCTGACCTGGCCTGTGTCCCTCAGGGTCGAATGGACGAGGAGGTGCAGGCCTTGTTACTGGAGATCCTCAGGATGTCACAGAAGGAGCAAGGCTGAAACGCCCCCTACCCCCAAATAGACCTCCTCCTACTGAAAACCAACCTTGTGCCGCAGCAGACTTCTTACGGCGTAAAACCGTTAGATGGAATTTATTAGTTGTTGGACCCGAGAAGAGAATTCTGATTCATCACGTTTGCCCTCTAACAACAATGGTGCGACGAGGCGCGACAGTTTCGTCTGAATAACTGACAGTTAGCGATTTGATGCCTTCATTTCCAGCTACCCGCTTGACTTTCTTTTGTATTACATTCCCACAATAAACAGAGATGATGACCTGCACTTTTATTTTCTTGTCTGAAGGTATGAGTCACCTTGACACAGTCACACATAATAGCACTAAATGAGCTGTGATATGTAAAGTCCCTTAGCCTTCAGAAGAACTTCCGTTTGAAATACTGATGCTGGTTTTGTTCATCACCCTAAAGGGTCACACATATCCTAATGAAAAGGGGTCACACACAGCCTGGACAGAGAAGCCACCATCTGGGTGCTGAAATACATCATTGTGAAGACATTCCTTATCCACATTGTTTTTGTAAGTCTGTAGAGTACATCATAAAGCTTTTTACAGATTCGTCTGATCGAAGTTCACCACCTGCTCACCAAAATCGCCCAGTCTTTAAATGACTGACGTTTTCAACTTTTTATAACTTCCTGTATCTTACTTTTTACAACAGGTGGAACTCTTTACATTTTTCCTGTTTTAAAGGTTTTCCTGGAAGGACTACTTGGTTGCAAAATTCTCAGTGACAACTGTAAATTTCTCCACCAAAAAAATGCTATTTGGAAAACCTTCATCCCAGAGAGAACATGAGGAGTGATGTGTGTGTTTATCTAGTCTTGTTGCTTTTCCTCCTGAGATGGACACGTGTATTATTCTGAGCACTTGTCAGAAGTTGTGTGTGTGGTGCTTTGGGTCAACAGGATGTGGGCTTTCAGCACAGGTTAGTCCTACGTGCCTTTCCACCCTCACCCCCCCAGGCTTTATACCTCAGCACCCAGTAAAGTGTACAAGGTAAAGGGTTCAAACAACGGCTGAAATGAAAGGTGACCCACTTTCATTCTGTCCTGAGAAAATGCTCTCACACATTTTCACAGCAAATTAAAAGGAACTTCAATATAGATCTTCCATGCAGTAAAGGGGATACCAGCTGTAAGATTTGCTGGACTGCAAGCAAACTGACATCATTTTCCATAAGTAACATGTGCTACAATCAATCATGATGCAAGTAGTCTACACATGCTGTACAGCATTTTGATTGGCAGATTTGTTAAAACAGCAGCTCATTTGTGGTGCTTCAGCCGTGTACCTGACAGTTTTAAACATAAAGACGACGTTTCCCTTCTTTGGAAGAGTTTTATTGAAAATTGCATCTTTCAAAGAGGAGCTAATGCAACTGAGATGGCAGGCAGGTGCACAGAGCATTTTTTTTTAATAACAGCGCAACACGGAGACGACTGGCATTCCTCCATCCCTGGCCATGTGCTGAGTGACCTCCAGGTCAGCAGGACCTGCCAAACAGCAACTCAATAGCTCACTTGGTAGTATCAAATGCTAGTGATGGACAAAATGGCGCTTCTTGAACCATTTGCTGTATTTTTTGACCCCACTAGATGGTGCTCTTGGTTTTCTTTGGGGCATTCTTTGTACCCTTTTTTAAACAGAGAGCACCATCTAGCAGTGTCAAAAAAAATACAGCAAATGGTTCATGAAGTGCCATTTTGTCCATCACTAGCACATTCCTGCTGGACAACCAGCAGCCTGAATGTGCACTGCAGAGGAAGGCAAAGCCAGCATCTTGTCACCATTTTTCCAAATAGGTGCAGATGAATAAATTATACAGGACTTTCTAAATAAAAGACACGTTTACCTTTAATCAAAATAAATCTAATCATTAGGAATTTTGGGCCAGACCCACCTTTAACTCTGACATCACCACTGCCTACGCCAAACATAAAATGCATACACATATAACGAAATACATGAGGAATTTTACTTTCTGTTCAACATAAATCATTGCAGATGGGCATGGAGACCATTAAGGCACTGTTCTGTATTTCTCGGGGGTACGGGATACCAGGACTGATATTCTGCATTAATATATACGCTGAATTGATCTGTTTGCTGATTCCTTGACGGCACAGAGAGACAAGCTTAGCCACAAGGTCTCGAAGCTCACAGTCTGAGAACGTCTGGGAGAGACCTGGTTGTATGACAAGCAAGATGAAACAATGACACTTAGAGGACAGAGAGTGGAAGCCGCTTCCTGTCAGCACCCTGGGTCAATCTCTTCTGGAAAACTAAGAACGAGCTGAATGTGACCATACACAACACAGCCAGGCTGAAGGTTAAGAGCACTCTGCAGGACCGGCATTTGTACCACGAGTGTGCAGCCTCACATTCACTGTGCCATAGTCACAGTCAGTCTAGGAGGATTTCAAGCGCAGGGCCCGTCTCTGCTCCATGCGAGCAGAGGGGTCATGGGGGCTGGCAGGTAAATGAGAAGTCCAGCTTCACAGAATCTGGATATTGGCAAAGTTGTTGTGCAATACTGGTCAGAATTAATGGTAGTTTTTCTTTTTTATTGGGAAGAGAGTCAATGAATTAGGAAGATCGTACGGGACTCAATGTGTGGTCCTGAGGTAAAAAGCTTAAAATAATATTGCCATAAAATAAACAACATCCAGAGTCACAAATGGCTAACCAAAGCATCACTTTCAACATTAACTCTCAGGTGAAACTCAGCAGACTGGGAAGTTTTACGCCACCAACAGTAAACATCCTAACTGCTTGTATAAGGCTGTCCGTAAAACAGGGCTTGTGTTTCTCCCCAGAGGAATGTTCTTCTCGCAGCATCCAATAGCATAAGCCGTAAGTAAAGTGAAACCTCCATATAAGCTATAAGACCTGTGAGAAGAAGCAGGTCATTCAGACTCAGAGGGGCTTTACAGGCAAGCTGATGTTCTCGCAGTGCAGGGACATGGACGGATCTTCTCGCTCAGAGTCATCCACCACGTCCGGCTTTCCGCGTCATGGATTCCTGGGTAAAAGGAAGCTTCACTCAGGCTCTGGGCTTAAAAAGCGAATCCCTTTGGACGAAGCAATACAAAGCTGCCATAGCCCCTTTTCGACCGGTTCTCCAGAAGCACTTTAAGACTTCTGAGATACAGTTGAGATCCGCTTGCATCACTCCAGATCAATCAGATCAGATCAGGCCCCCAAACAACTTCTGCCATTGGCACGGTCGCAAAGAGGGGGTCTGTGCCCCTGCTGGAAGTGGCACCCCCTGGGGAACTCGCACCATGGGGTACGTTCTCGTAGAAGAAGCTCCATGTTAGTGATTGGGACTGGCCATAGGCATACATAGGTCTGCTTCTCAGGGTCCATGGCGCATTCCTGCAAGAGGGGGGAGCTTCAGAGTTCCGTTCACATCCTGCAACACGGCGAGAAATGCTCTCATTCAGCTATTGTTTTTTTTTTTTTTTTTTTTTAAATCGATAAGTCAGTTTCATAGAGCCGGCAGCAAAACGAGGAAAAAGTGCAGAAGAGAAATGGATGAGAGGCCCGAAGCAGAGCTGGGACACATTCAACGATGGGATACAGGGTGTAAATCAGAGCGACCTGTCCGCGCCGGGAGCGCCGCCCTTTTCGCCTGCGCACTTACCACCACAAATGTTATGGGGGGGGGGGGGGGGGGGGTGGGGAACAATTTTTCCGGCAGACCACCTGCGGGGGGGGCAGTT
>JAODLD010000038.1:5087902-5103579 GCA_026781065.1 Mormyrops boulengeri
CCAACCTGAAGGTTACGCCGAAGTACGGGTAAATAAAAATTGAAGCAAAACTCATTTCCTGAATGTGGGCAAAGATGGGCACATCATCATAGACCATGCTTGCTCGTTTTGTGCGTGTGCACACAAGTGCACAAGATGGCTACTAGGAACATCACCGCTTTGGAAAATAAGAGCGACTGAAAAATTGAAGCGACAAAATGTAAAAGCCTACTGAACTGTAAATCCACTTTAGTGCAAATCTCCGTCTATTAAAAATCTATCGTCCAAACATTCGTGTTCTTGCTGAAGCCCCCATCTGCGGAAGATGCATGATAAACTGACAGAACATTGACACTAATTGTATTCAGCTGTATTTAAGCAGTAAAATCTAACTAGTGATAAATCTATTAAATCGTATGTGTCTGGGTGTTCACACACATCAGCATTTGATTGAAAGTATATATTTTTTTCTGTGGAAGAAATCTGATCTAATTTCTACAGGACCCATAACGGGACAGAGCCGGAGAGGTTTTTCGGGCAGTTTTACGTTATCTCGCAGAACTTTTGCATTCACTCGCAATTGTTTTTGCGGAACGCAAAATTATTTTTAAATAATATTTTCTAACCCTGTCCTTTTACCGGCTCTGTGGATTTCACAGGCAACAGAAAGTGGACCCAGACTCACCTTGTCACCTGTGTTCTAGTGTTGAAATCCAGAGATCGCATAGACTTCAGAACCTCAATGCAGCCCATGTACTGTGAAGAAGGGGAAAAAATGCATTGGTTCACATCTGTTTGGAGATATTTTATATATTTTTATGCCGTAAAGTTAGCATGAAATTCACTTCCTGAGACCTTCCAAAGTCAAATGTCAATCAGAAATGTCAGCCTGCTAAAACCAGATTCTGAAACTGAATCCTTTATCACATACAGCATTTGTGAATTGCACGGCGTCAGCTGCATGCGCAGTACAAATGATTGACACTTGGTGGTAATTGATCAATGCTTTGACTTTATGTCATTCTAGACAATAATTAATTTCTAGAACTCTCGTAGAATGACGTCATGATTGGCAGTCTGAGGAGGATAATTGTTTTTTGAAAAGATAAGCAATGATCCAGGGCATTAAGATGTCAACTCTGCATTAAGTGCCAGGTCGCAGATGCGGGGAGCTGTTTTGTGTGCAGTGTGAATAAAAAAGCAGAAGAGGTATCACGCCATAATATGTACAATGTTTATATAATGGGGTAATTCACAGACGTTTTGCACCAAAGTATAAAGAGACATTTTAACAAAATCATTTGCCATTCTCACACATTGTCAGCAGAAATGACTGAACTATCTCCATGACGCGGAGCGCGAAGCACGTGTGACGGCCAATGCCATTTCATGGCATTTACCTGGGTTCATATGGTCTCACTTTCACAATAGACACACAAACTACATGAGCGTGCCGGTAACCCTTCAAACTACCTAACAATCCAGAACCAGCAGATGTTGTAGAGCATGTTTTGACCGCTTCATTGAGATTATGATGCGTTTTTCTTTCGGTTGAACTGAGGATTTGTCAGAACGTTGTGGTCTTGGGCAGCGGCACGCCCACACTTCAGCAAAAAAAAGACGTCAATAAGTACATAAACACCAGCAAGTGCACCAATTGTGCTAATGCACCACTATACACTTACTCATAGCTGCCCCCCCCCCCCCCCTCCGGTAATGTTTACCAAAGGTTTCTGTGGGCACCCATCCCACACAACAAACTACAGTACAAAAAACAAACGCATAGGCTGTAGCCAGAAGAGAAGTGGGACAGGTTAGCACACACTTTGTCATTTGATTAGAGCTGAAACGTTGCTTTATGATCGCTTTCCATGCTGGAGTGCAGACAACGCGCACATATACTGGCCAACCGGCCCTCCGAAGGATCAATCTCCTTGCAAGAGCATTGGGCATTTTAACAAGATTAGAACACAAAGGGGAAGAGTTACACTGGGAACACATGTTCTGCTTTTCAAAGCCCTTATTGTCTGTCTCCACCAGCAGACTCAGACCACCATCAATATTCATCAATTTGCACTGACAAACCAAGAATTTCGCAGCCCAATTTGCAACAGCAAGCACACTAGCGGATTCGACACTAGTGCTACGGGGTTTTTAGGCAGGTAGAACCGGATGTTGTGGTGCACGCTTAATCTGGTGAATATTGGTGCATGCATTAAGAAATGTACACGACTCGGAGCCAGCGAAACCGTGCTCTTTAGGAAACAGCAGTGAAGGAAGTCAGTTTTCTGAATTTGCTTATCTTGAAACAGAAGTGACCGAAATAGAGCGGCTCCTGCGCGCGATGAAAGTCCCTGATCACAGCTTTCTCCCGTTTTAATCAAGATAAAAGGAAGCGTGAAGCAATCCTTGCCGACTGCCAAGCGATGGTTTTTAATTTCACAAGCGCATTGCGGCGCAGTGCCGGTGAAGTAACGTTACGACGCTGGGGCAGATTTCGCCGTCAGGAAGCCCGAACGGAAAGGTGACTTATGCTACGGCGGCGTGGCAAACTTAAAATATGCACATGGTTGCAAATTATATGGGTTGAGCATTTTTTCGACCTTTAAGAATTTTGGTAATACTTAGAATACTAAGAAATATTCGTACCCTAAAATCATAACGTTCAGACAATATTTAGTCATTTTAATACGTCTTTATATGAAGAACACTAGAGTGCGCGATTTACGCCCGTTTCATCAGCGTGGCCCTGCTCGATAGTGTGATCCGTCAGGCACCAGCTCAACCACACAAGCGCAACGCCGGCAGCTTTATGTCGCGTATTATTATCTCAGATCAGCTATGAGAAGAACCGCCCGCCCCGCCCCATAACACGTGATATAAATGAGTGTAATTAAGCTTAATTGAATGTAGGAATGATTGGGTCTAGCGTAATGCAATTAGAAAGCGTGCTTTGGCGCAAGCCGGGGATAATAAGGATCCGTATCGGTTTGCTGCCAGGGTCAGTGTGGGGTTGCAGGGGGTTGAGGGAGATCATTGATACAGACGTCAAATAGTCTGAATTTAAAGTCCCGCATGTGCTACGCGCACAAAGTAATGCTCATTTTCAAAGATCCAAATAGATGAGTGACGGCACAAATAGTACAATAATATATTTGTGTAACTCTAGCTGACACACAAGTGATTAGGTAAAAGGTTGCAGTTGCAGGGCCTGTGTGTGCATAACCTTGCACTGGTCAGATAAACATAAAATTAATGAGAAACCCACACAAGTAATAACTAATACTGGAATATCAAGCAGAATATATATATGCACTATTGTTGTACTTATTTGAACTGATTGTTACATAATTCCAAGTCTATTTCCTGAACTGTTTATCTGTGTTTGCCTGTATAGGTCAGATCCTTACGTCAGATAGTTTAGTCCATCCTTACACCAATATGTTACAAAATAAATGTGGAATGATTTTACATTTAAGTATTACGACACGGAAGCTACGACAATGAATCCCAAAATAAGTGCAAACTCGCTAAACAGCTATGAAATGTACGGATATGCCGGTATTTTTGACACTTGTTTGCGTTGTACATTTCAGGTTTATGAATCTCTGTGAGGAGGAAAACCCCAAGTTCAGTCCAGCAGGGGGCACAGCAGCTAAAAACAACACAGCACACATCCATGTGTGTAAACAGCCAAACACAGATGATCTTCCTCCTCACAAATACAGATATAGGCTGCTCTGAGTTACGAGAGCGCATGACGGAACACTAAAAGTCGTGTCAAGCCCCAAAACTATTTCAACATATGCCTGAATTAGGAATTTTTTAGAGAAAGTACCACGAAAGTGAAAGTACAGGCACCTGAGCAGTTTGATGGACTCACCCGGACGATGTAGGAAGCTCCGGGTCCTGTGATCTTCTTGTCTGGATGCAGCCATCCCTGGGAGGGCTTGTGGATGAAGCTCCCCTTCTGAGTGAAGTTCTCCCCACCCAGACGGATGCCGTCCCCCCTGCCCCTGCGGTTCATCCCCGTCCCCGTGCCGCTCTCGAGTGCCTCGGTACCGGACACTCTGGGGGCTGGTGGGCTGCTGGAGCCAACGGCGGCTTGCTGCCGGGCAATGGCCTGAAGAGAACACGGGGCGACACACACTGGGTCACAGGAGTTGAGGACAGCAGCCAGGCTGGCCACTGGGCCACTGAGTGGCGCCCCGCCGGGCCCCGCCGAACCCTGGGGGGGCCCCTTGCTGGAGCTGGAAGGACTCCTGCTGAGCAGAGAGTTGGAGAACTTCCACTGTGGCATCTTGGGAATGAGCATGCAGAAGGTAGTGGTCCCATCCTGGTCCCCGTCCACGCCGGGGGAGTCAGCCAGGGCCGGAGCAGCAGGGGGGCTGGGATTGCGGCCCAGGGGCTGCAGGGGGGGCAGCGGCAGCGACGGGGAGCCCGAGCAGACGATCGGAGTGGCCACCACTTTGCTGCTCATGGCTAAGCTCTGCATCAGGTCGTCGGAGGAGGTCACAGAGTCGTTGCGAAAGCGGCCATACTTTGGCTTAAGTAGCATACCCGGGGGAGCAGCTCAGCGTAAGGACCGGTAGGGGAATGCGCTTGGAGGACGAGGGGAAAGGGGAGGGGGAGGGGGAGAGGCGTTTCGGGAGTAAAAATGATCTTTTTAATTCGCAAAATCTTCTGGAGAGTGTGGTCTCCCTCGTCAGTCTTGAAGGAGCAGGCTCCCAGTCTTTCTCTCTCGCCTCCTCTCCACTTTGTGCCTCCAAGCCTTCCTTTCTTCTGAGCTTGGCTCGCCGGTTGGCTGGCTCCCTCCCCCCGACCTGCTCTCGATGATGTCATCTTGTTATTGGTAGTCTATTAGCCCTGCCCTGCTCTGCTGCTCTCGCGCTGCATTAGCTAACGCACATCTGCTGACTCCGCCCCTCCAGCACGCGGCAGACGAGACGCACAAACAGGAGCCCGGGCAGGAAATGAACCGTGTCTAATTACAGCGGCTAATGGGTATGGAGTCCTACTAAGACGAAGGATGCGATGAGCCTGCCCTTTAAAAACCAACAGCCGTCCAGCGCTTAGTCATTTGTGTACAAACCAGTAAACACGTTACATCACCATACTCAGTCATACATGTGTGTTCCCATGACTTGAGACTGCGTATCTGAAAATCATCATCAACGCCATTTGACTACTAATGATGTTTTTTATTTTGGCCCATAACACACTGAGAGAGGTACAGGCTGGCGACTGGGCGAAATCGCAGCGACGCAAAAGCACGATCATTGGAAAACGTGCCGAAATCGATCTGCAAGTGAGTTTCAACTGCCACGGCCTAAAGCGATGCTTTCAGATGATGTGACGGTCTTGGATTGAAAGCTGCCGGCGGGGGTTTCGGAAGAAGCCTGAGAGGGAGACGTCTGCTTGGGCTACTGAGGATGGGAGTGCGGCCTGGGTCCACCAGGAGTCTAGGATGAGCGGGGAAACCTTTACAGAAATGGTGGAAGTGACTGCAACATGTCAACACTACGGGTTTGTTCAGTGCTCAGGGGCAGACCCAGCGAGCCTCATCCGTGAACTGAAATTATATTTTTTATATTATCTGAAACAACAACAGGAAACATTTTACAGCACGACATTTTCGAAGCCTCTGTGTGGGTGTTTGGTCTTTGAAATAAATGTTCGACTCTCTTTACCTGATTTGCATACAGCCCATAATGAATTGGTCCATGATGTCAGGCAGGACACACATGAAAAAGTGTTAGGGTGCGGATTTAAAAAGAACCGTTAAAACGTTTAAACATTCTATCCACTTCGGGTGTCTATCACATGCAGCGCGGCGTGCATAATGTCAGGGCATGCGAGCATGTGACCAGGTTCAGTGCAGTAAAAGACAAAATTGGATATGTGTAGGAAATAAGTCCCACAGACAACATGACACTACGACTGACAAGATGGAAGGAAACAGAGCAAATGTTTAGAGCGAACAACAACATTTCCTATTTAAATACACTGCTGCCTTAAAGCTTACATTGCTGAAATTTCTCAGAAATATATTTAAACTAAGAACAAAATAATCCACTGGATAACAATAGTTCTGTTTGTTTTTAAGGGTTACTGTAATAATATTGCCAAGCAGTTCTGTGGAAAGTACTGACATGGCAACCATTTTGAATGAGTTAAAGTGTAAGAGATTATGCCATGTTGGTGGTGTAATCATCTTGTTTTATATTTATACAGAATTTCCTTCTGCTCACCAATAATCTGATATGAATCATCTACAGCTAAACTACAGCTTAAGGTATCTTACAGAAATCATACATATAAAACATCAACATTACCTGTTTTGAGCATAAATTCGTTGGCCAGCTCATTAGGTATGAGCTGCACGTCACATCACCATATGCAATCATACATATGTACTTTAAGATCGCATATCTGAAATGCATCATTGACCCCATTGTTGTTATAGAAACCATGAACAATAGTTTTATTAGCCCATGAGAGAGCCACAGGTTGGGCTAAATTATGACGAAGCAAAAAGCACGATAATTGGATAATTGGAAAATGATCATGCTTGGGTGACAAAAACACACGGGAACAATGGAAGAGTACTTAAGGAGAATTACTACTGGGAAAAGCCTTGGGCCTTTCTCTCTTCCTATTGCCTGTGTCTCTCTGCCTCTTCCTGCTCCCCGGAGAGCCATCAGCCAAGCCCGATGGGAGCCAGGGAGCGCCAGACCTGACCAACCCCCCTCCTTTTTGTAGCTTTACTGATGTCAGATCGGCTTTCGGCTGAACGGACCTCGGAACTCGGCCACCTCGGTGATAGCCGTAAGTGGGTTAAGCAAGATTTGCAATGTGTGCTTTTCTGGGAAACTGAACATGCGAAACTGCCATTACGGCACGGAAACTTTCAACTTATCTGCATTGCCATAGATAATTATACCAGTCTCCAGGTGGTATGAGAGCATCGCTCACCCACTTAGCGCTGATAGGACACAATCCTCTTAGAGCGATAAAGGACTGATGAAAAAACTCAGACATAAAGGGTTCAGAAATCTGAGTTGAAAAGTAAAATAACTTAAAATAACTTGCACCAAAATACATAAATAGCACATAACAAACATGCAGTCGTCTAACTAAAACTAGTTTATGTGCATAAAAAGATTTAACATTGGCCTCAAAATAACCTGAAGATTTTTCCTTCACCTAGCATGTGAAGCAAATGATATTCGTACAAAAGTTCCTTCGGCACACCAATAATCTGACATGAATCATCTACAGCTTAAGGTATCTGACAGAAATCATACATATAAAACGTCATTATCACCTGTTTTGAGCATAAGCTCAGTGGCCTGTTTATTAGGTACACCTGCTTTCTAATGCAAACAGCCTTACAAACAACAAATCCTGTGACTGAGTACATACAGCACACCGACAGGGCCTAGGGGATCAGTTATTTTTTGGCTAAGTATCAGAATGGCTAAGCCGCCTGATCTATTTTTCAATGTGGCGTGATTACTCGTGCGAGACATAGCGGTTCCAGCATCTGAAAAACAGCCATTCTACAGGGATTTTCATGCACTACAGTGTCTAGAGTTTACAGAGAATGGTGTGATGAACAAAATGCATCCAGTCCATGGCATTTGTGGCAAAAGATAGCCTTTTAAAGGGGGAGGTCTGAGGAGAACAGCCAGAGTTCTTAAAGTTAACAGGAAGGCCGCAAGAGCAAATGGCGCCGCTCAGTTTGACAGCGGCTTCTTGAAACGCACAGTTCTACCCTTGAATTGGTTCTGGAAGCAGACGCAGGTCCTACCTGGTGGTGGCCAGATCTAGCAATCTATTCAGCAGCCACTCCAGCTAACTAAACGAATGGTCCACAGTGCAGCTTTGCAGACAAAGGGGAACTTTATTGCCAAAAACAAACCACCAAACCAACAAAACTAAAGAGACCACAAGGGATCAAAACAAGGGCAGGTAGAAAATACTGGAAGTAACAAGGACTGATACTGATCAGTTAGGGAACTCAGAGCTATCTAACAAACAGGGAAAGAATTTAAAGCGAGGAGCATCAACGAGGACCACAGGCAAACATGCTCTAACACCTACAAAAACCGACAGAGAAGCAGGGCAAAGGATCACGGGCAAACACGTTCTAACACCTACAATAACCGACAGAGGAGCAGGCCATGGACAGGCACATATAAACACTGGTAACGAGGGCTAGACAAGGAACAAGTGTGGGACATTAACAATCAACAAAATGCTAGGGATTCAAACACCAGGAAATACAAGGAAGACAGGACATACGTATAAGGCTGGGCAAAGGCAGGGTTACCCAGAAGAAAGACACTAAAGGCAAGGACTTAACTGTGGTACATAAACAGAAGGAACATGATTAACGTGAGGTAACCAAAAAAAATTCCATGAACATGTGCAATATTTGTGTCAAAGTGAGAGTCAAGCTCATGATGGTATGATGTGTGACTTGTAGCCATACACTCAGCACATTCAGCCACGCAGCGGCCCTGGGACCAAGAAAAACCTAGAGGATATTCACTTTGGTAAACCTTGGGGAACACAGGGAACAGAACAGGATGACCAGCGGCACCCACTGGCCAAACAGGGAAACAACAGGCAGAACAGGACAGAGACCGATCCTGACACTTATGCAATAAGAATATAAATAAATTCTGTTGTGATATATTTACCTATTTATTTAGAATATTAAAAATTCTGTTGTAAAAAAAAACTGCTCTTGTATTGTGTTGTTAACACAATCACAGGTTAGATTATGTCACAGTGAAAAACTTGAGAGTAACCCGCTGCTCACACTACTTGCCAGCTGTATGTTATGACCACCACTCCACGGAATCCCTCCAGACCTTTCACAGAGGTTTCTGGATGAGGCCACTGATAATTTTCTCTATCCAATTAGTGTACATTAGAATTACTGCTTGCCCTGAATTATAATAATCATATCACTCATATCACCATCACAACGTATTTATCTTAAAACTGGAGACTCTTAAAATAGTATGGATTTATTTCGCCTTCTGTTTCTTTTTTTTCGCACGAGGAAACGTATAAAAGAAGGACATTAATTAGTCTAGAGGAGAAATGATTAGCTACTGCCACATATTCAAAGTTAAAATTTCATCAGAAAGGTTAAAAAAAACACACAACAATCCCATACAAGTGAATAATGTGCAAAACATAACTCACCAATATCAATGTATGATGGTTTATCTGAGCTGGTTACAAACTATGCTCTATCTTTAAAAATACAGTTACGTGAATCACACTTATTTTGAGTGTGTAGACTACCGCGTGCACAAAGGCCAACTCTGTGTGGGTAGGACCACTAACCATGTGTCCATAGATCAAACAATCGCTCTCCTGTGCAGCACGGCAGAATGCCCGTCACACTTACCACAGGGCCATGGGTCACGCCCTCTTTAACGCCAGCATCCAATCACATGATTACCAGCATCCAATCACATGATCACCACACTTACTTCCTTGTTCAACACAAAAAAAAATGCAATTTTTCTTAGAAATGAGGTAACACGTTTGATGTAGGCTAACGCAAGTTAATACTCCAGATGAGTGTTGACTAGACAAAAAAAATCAATCATTCCACTGTATTCTAATCATTGCTTGAAGAGTTAACTATCTGTTTATTGAAGTGCTTAGTACAATTGTTTAATAAAATACCCAGGGGCTCCACTAGCAAGAAACAGATATCAGACAACACATCTGGTTGTATAAACTGACCAATGGTACTTAGTCACAAACAAAAATTCAGCTTATTATTCTAAAATGGAGAAATTCTTTTTATACAGAAATACTATAGAGACTGCTGTCCAGCCTAATTTTTTTTTCTTTTGCACTGGGACATCAACAAATGCATGAAAATTCACCATAGTAATCTTATTTTAATCTCAATAGGAGGCCACCAAAACAAGATTCAAAACTGCCCAACCACCAAAGTAGCGAGATTTTTGCGGTTTGCTTCGTGCATAGTTTGTATAGCAATTTTATAGACTTGACAGGGGGGCAAACATTCTTTCTGCCTTCACAGAAACAATGTGGTTAGCCACCTTTGACATTTAAAACTAAAAGTTTATAAAGTAGCAAAGTGAAACAACCATGTCAGAGTATGTCCATGGCATAATTCTGGTAAGGCCGTTTGACTTCGTTCTTCATTAAATTCCCTGGCTCCTTTGGTCATATTAACTTTGTTTGCTTAGCTCAATGTTCACATGGGACCAGAAAATGTATTAATTTGTGCCTGTTAATAAAAATGACGTTTGTTGTAAAAGTCAAAAAGAAAAGCACAACATAAACAAAACTAATTAGTAAAAGAAATTAAAATAACTCTATGAATAATATAAGGATTTATTTAGGTATGTATTCGTTAAATGTGACTGAATTAATTCTTTTAAACTTTTCTCGTGTTCTATATCCGTTGAATTTCAATTTTCTTAACAGTCACAACAAAAACCATACAATAATTTTTCAACTGAAATTTACATAACATACATTTTAACATCATTTTTGATACAGGACTAATGTACTAGTCAGTACTTATTGAAACGCCTTGCCAGTGGACCTATATACCAGCGAGTAAACGTCAGTGGTGACCTACATTGAAAAGCTTGAAAAACCGGATAGCAAGAATAAAATCAACCAAGTTACTGGGTCATGATCGTCTTCAATTCCTTTTTCTAATACATTCCACCTCATATTCAATATACTTGATTATCGTATTAAGTTCCCGAGCTGGCCACCTTGCAGATTGTTGTCAGCGTGTGCATAGCCTGTGCTGGGTCACTGGTAAAACCTCCTTCTTCCGATTTTATGAAGCCACAACCCGGACCCGGTCCGTCCACCTGGGGAGATTCTATATGCACGGTCCAAGTCTGGTAACCGGATGCTTCACATCACATGTACAACTGACTGCTAATGGCTACGTCCATGAGTACAACGGCGGCGATTCAATTCCGTTCTCAAAGCAAAAAAAGTAAGAGAATAAAACTCTAACTAGAATAAATACGCTGGCGCGGCGTTTCGGTTCATTATGTATCATACATCGTGTCGCCTTTCATTTCGTTCCATTTACGGCAGGCGAGGCATGAATAAAGTTAAAATGTCACCTGGGTATTTCTGCTGTTAAAAACCAATATTAATAACAAACCCGAATAACGGTGCATCGAAGCTGCAAAAATCTCGTGAAGTTAACGACGCAGCGGTCCGAAGCGATGCCCACCTGTAAATACAGCGCCGGACCGGGACAGAGATGCGAGTCTGCGCCGGAGTCCTGACTGAGTTCGCCGCGGGGTCTGATAACCCAGTAAACGCGCTGGTGCCCAGAGCCCGATTAGTCTGTTCTCTTTGCATTGCAAGCACTAAGTAACGGTTGGTACATTTTACTTAGGCCTATTTATAATTCATGATGCACTTTTTCGAAAACACAAGTTTTGCCTGCTTTTTCAGGCGCTGACTTATTTTGCGCTTGATTATATTAATTTCACATTTTTGCGCATGGTCGTTGAGAAGGCCTATTTCTAAATAGTGCGGAAAATCCACAGTTTCGAATTAAATGGCAGTAAGAAGTATGAGGTATTGTGGTAATGAATATACAAAGTATTCAAAAGTACGATATTGTTTTTGATAAACCTGGAATAATACATTTACAATAATACATTTCTTAGAATTAACCATTTTAATCCATAAAATATAAACAAAATTTTTTGCACTTTTGTACAATTTTAACCTAATTTAAGTTAATGATAATCGAACCCATAGTGCCGTTTTCCTTCCACTACAGGGCTACATTAAGTAGATTTTTTATTGGATTTAAAGGGAATTGGTATCATGTGTCTGTTTATTTTTTAAGTGACGTGCTTTAATTTGCTCACGTTTCCGTATTAGCGTAAGCAGCCTCCTTTTCTGTCTTTTCTTTGTACAAATTATGAAAATGTTACCAGAAAAAAAACCCAAATACCTCTTATCTGACACCTCCTTACAATTAAATGTCATTCAGGAAAAATGCCTTTTAAATTGAGATAGGGACCAGAGGAACAGGCGTCTCAAAAGAAATATTAACAAGAAAAAAGATTATTAAACACGACAGGAAACAGGATTAGATTCTTGCTGAGGTGGAAAGACCCGCAGGTCAGTCCAAAGTGTCTATCACCAGCGGGGTGACGAACTCAGAGTGCCGGATGCCCATAGAGAACGCTGGGGGGCGGGGCTTATGCACCATGACCTTTTCGGGGCTGTGTGAGCCAGGGCCCGGCTTGCAGGTCCTGTCACGGGGAAGGCTGTGCCGGCTGAGCATGGAGAACGCTGGCTGCCTGGGCAAATAAACGCTGGGATCGGTGCTGTTGTACCTGCCAGGACCTGGGGCCTTGGCCAGGTCTTGTGACGCCCCCCCGGACTTGCAGTGTCCTGATATAGTGTAGCTGGCACTGGCTGGCTTGGTGGGTACTTTAGAGCCCATTAGTGAAGGGAGGCTGTACTTGTTGGGGGCTGGAATGCTGTCCACCCCGCGGTAGCGGGTTCGAGAGCCCATGGTGTATGACGGGGGTCTTCGCTGGCCGTTGACAATGGGAGCTGACTCAGGGTTGTAAGAACCGGGTCCTGGAGTCTGGAAGTTTGCCACTACGAATGAGACATGAATTTATTCTTGTGAAAAGCAGATCCTGAGGGCCCGCAATTTTGGGCACATATATTCAGTTATATGCTTTGAATACTGCAGCAGTTTGACTCACTGAACTGGAAGAACTTGCTCAAACCTCATGCCCTGCCCATGCACGAGTATCCATCTTACAAAATACAGCGCTCATCCAGCAGTTAGCCTAGCTTGTGTTGAAAGGACTGCTCTTTCACCGACCATTTCCTGGTTTTTTTAAACCTACCTTCAAATGTCGGTCGGTAAAAGCATCCGGTTTTTCAGAAAAGGAGAACAATGCTTGTTTCAATAGGTACTTTTGCCATCGCTGGCTCAAGTATTACACTTCAAATACCGGCTGCTTACAAAATCCAGCTTCAGATTTTCTAACAGCTTTATGTGGTAAAACAGCTCGCTCTTAAGAAACATGGAAATCTAGTTTAATGTCCATTTTCTTGTGCATACTGTGGTTCTTAAAGCACTGGATGATGGCACTGCACCAGATTCCATGGAATAAAATTGAGAAGCTAACAAAAGGAGACTTACCACAACGCCTCATTCTGCCCAACATTGAGTACGCTGGGGTACCGTCCCTACCAAAGCGAGTTATTTTTGCGTCCACATGATATTTAGGCCCGGGACTGGAGTCCACAGAGAGCACTATGCAATACACACCCAAGAAAGACACCCATGAGTCATAAAAAATTAGCAGGACTTTCAGAAATCAACAAACTTCACGCTGCTCATCTCTTTAGTTTCACAAAAAAATCAACTTGACACACCACTCTATTTTTCAGAATATAAATCATTTTATGAATATAAATGACTATTTACACTGGACTTGACTAGAAATATGCAATTTGAAATCCAAGCACTGTACAGTTTGAAATCCTAGGAGAGAAACTGTATTCTAGAGAAAGATCATTGTCATTCAAGAACAATATGTGCGTTGGTATTCATTCATCTGACCTAATTGGTCAAATTAGTATTAAATGTCGGTAAAGATAATTTTCGTAAAATGCATTTTTTTCTTCTGGAATAGAGGGTGAAAAAAGCAACAGTATTAAGATGTTAAATGCAACGAAGTTGTATGTGGCTTCGTACAAAAGTGTCTGTTAAACTGCAAATGTAAATACAGTAATAGGAGCTTGGTAATTAAAGAGGTTTACAACAGCATTCCAGATGCCTAAAGCTCCTGCCCCGATTCAAATGAAACTCAACTGCTTCAGTTAAACATCAAGATTTATTAACAGGTAAAAGTTATGTCATCACTGCCTACCGTGGAGATAACGTCTCAAAGGAAAAACACCGCCGGCTCAAACCAACTCCGCCTAAAAGAGCTCAGGACGGTAAAATCTTGTGCTGTTGTCACCCTCAAGTGGCCGAAGTCTGACATTACAGTTTACTCATATGAAATAAAAGTTTAAAGTTTTATTGCCAGTCTTCGTTCGGGTTTTAGCAGAAGTTTTGCTTATTTTTCATTTGCAGACCTTAATGTTAAAAAGGTGGAAGAAAAAAAAATCAAATTTAAAAATAATATTTTTGATTAAACGCCCTCCTGACGGCTTGGCACTCACTGTGGTCGCACATCCTGCCGTGGAAGGAATACGCAGGACTGGTTGACTTTGTAAAATCATGCCCCATGAAACCGATAGTCGGAGGCAGGGCATAGCGGCCTGGACCCGGGCCTGTCGACAGGATGAGCTGCTTTAGAGCCTCTCGCGTCGTAGACACACGACACATTTTAAAAACGCGCGCAAAAAGAGAGACTTTTCTCCCGTGTTCATTGAAGCATTTTGGTTAGTCGGTATTCCAATAGCATTACATGAACATCTGATTAAGATATGATTATGGAAATACATTAATACAAAGAAATTGTGAACTAAATACCCTTGGTTATCAAAAATAAATCCAAATTTAAAATTAAATTACACATAAATATACTGAACACATACAATTAAATTCCGATCTGGGTAAAACACAAACACACAAGGTGAGCATACACAGGATACTGAAGAGAGTCCAAAATTCAGGAGACTTACCCTTTTCTCTGCCTGCAATATTGGGAGGATTCCTCTCCATCCGGTCTGGAATGCAAGTTTTTTTGAAGAGAAGCGACATGTGCATGCAGACAGGATGGTGGGGTCGCATTCAGAGAGCCAGACTTCTGATCAACTATCCAGTTCATATGTGCAGTGTACTTGTTACAATACATGCATAAATGTTTATAGAAATCAAATGAAAAATGAACTGAGGTGTTATGATGAATCTCATTGATGAATCTCAATGATTCTCCTCAGCTTGAATTTTTAAGATCCAAATGACTGCAGAATCAAAATGCATGCACCACTCTTTTACCCCAAGATGTAATGTTAAAAACTGAAGGCCAGAGTTCAGCTTCTTGACATACCGATGGAAATGAATGCAAAGAATGCAGCCTGGCTTTCTTGAATAATGCCAAAAACAATTAAAACTGCTGACAGAGAAGAAGCCATCTAATGCTGGTTTAAGCTCCAAAATTCAAGCTTCTGACCAAAGAATCATCTTCTAGGTGAGGTAGCAAAGCTGGCTGATTCATGAAGTGAATCAGGGTTGTGGAGGATGTCTTTCCAGATTATCAAGCATCTGGGTCCTTAGGCGTAATGCATGAATTCTTGGTGCTCACTGTCAAAGATTCACCCTCTTGCAAGACTACAGAAGTAATGAGAACTATCTACATTCTTACCAGATGCGACTGAGTTCATATTATAGTTTTATAAGGCCTAACGTAATACAAGCACTTCTAAGAGCACTTTGGTGTCCTAGTCCACTGGAGGCTTCCCATTAAATAGCCACTTTTCAGGTGACTGTCAGGTACAGCAACTGTGTCATCACTGGGGTTCAGTCTCACGTAACATAATCTGCACTGAAGCAGCCCTGCAATTCGGAGACACCGGGGGGGCGGGGGCCCCCCCGGGGGGGGGGGGGGAGGGGGCGGGCCGGGCGCGGGGGGGGCGGGGGCGGGGGCGCGACAAGACGGGAG
>JAODLD010000038.1:5116676-5131754 GCA_026781065.1 Mormyrops boulengeri
CCGCCTTCACAAACACGCTCCCTGGGGTGTTCCTATCACCTCGGGCGCCCAAAAAAAAGAAAGAAAGCCTCTACCTGAAGGTGTGTGAACATGATCAGACATGAGATGCCCTGGTCCTTCTACTGCAGCTCCACCAGAAAGGGCAGCAGGGCTCTGGGAAACGTCCCTTCTAACCCATCCCCAAATCTCATTGCGGCGAGTCGCTAACGTGCATCGCCACTGGGGGGCACCGGCACTCTGGCATCACGGCTGATTACCTTCTCTAAGCTCTCCACGTTGGCACGGAAGCCAGACAGAAGCGGCACCTCAAACACGGCCATGTTGGAGGAGCCGGAGTGAAGCCACCTGGGGAGACAAAGACGGACGTTTTCTCAGCGCGCCCTAGGGCTCAGACAGCCTCATACTGAAATCCAAACAAACAGAGTCGAGAAATCGTCCCAAATCGTCATGCAGCAAAACCCTCAAACAAAAGGTAAACGGATAAAGTCCTATAAAAGGCCATGTGTGATACATGTTGATTGAGGTGTGGTTATTTACAGACCCAACAACACGCTGGTGTCAGATGCTGCCTCTGTTTACACTAACCAGTGAAAAAATGTGTTGTGTATCATTTTTCTGTGGTTCCGCAGGGTTCGTCAGTATTTTTAGCCAGTGGGAGGACAGGCTGTGATGTTGGGACACAGAAATAACCTCTTTTGCTCACTCTCCCTCCTATGATTTTTAATTTAGCTGCATTATAAGCTGTTACAAGACCAATTATGTTCATTACAGCTGATCGTTTCATCCCCCTGTCAACACACCCCACCCCTTCCTGCCTGTCATTACCGCATGCCGCGCTCATCTGGCTTCCAAACCTTCCACTCAGCGGTTTCAACTCGAAGCTCAAGTCACCCCATTAGCAGAATGTGGCCAGATTAGCCTGTCTGAGACAAGTCCCACCCATCTACGCACCTGGCACAAACTTCCAGCATGACTCGGTAGTCGAGGTGGTCTTGATGGGCGCCGGGGTCCTCGTCGTCAGCGGGCGCCCGGCGCCTACGGCTCAGCTCGGAACGGTTTTCGACGCGGGAGCGGGTACGGGAGCGGGAGGCCGCAGGTGGGTGGCGCTCTGCTCTCGGTTCCTTCAGGGACACCGTCAGCTGGAAGGCAGGTTTGACCACGGGGTCGGGGACGCTGTAGGACACGTCAATCTGAGGCGAGAGGAGAACCAAACAGAGTTAATATAAAGCTGGGCTGTCCTTTCCCCTAAACACACGCATACATACAGACACACATGCACAAGAATGCATACATACACACCAACACACACACACAGGTGTTTGGGTCAAGATGCAGTGGGCCTGAGGGTGAGACTTTGAAAGACATGTGGGGGCTTAGGAGCAGGGGGCCGGCATTAAAGCAGACAGACAGGCAGACAGACAAGGAGAAGGGCAGGCAGACAGAAAGATAGACAGACAGGGAGGTAGACAGACAGGCACATAGACAGGCAGAAAGACCAACAGACAGGCTGACAAACAGACCGGCAAGATGCTGGCCCAGGCTATATCTCTATCCCCATTCCACCCACTGTTTTTGGATACGGGGGAGGGGGGAGGGGGTCAAAGCTTCTCTTTATAAAACCCACCCTACTTCTCAGGTTTAATTCATTTGTTTTCTCAACGTGCTTAATCATTCATATTCCAGATGCACATAGTGGCACACAACACACTCAAGATCAGAAATGCTTCTCGACTTTATATGAAAAAAATCCACAGGAAATAAATTTTCAAATGAACAGGAAGAATCTAGAAAACTTGCCTAGAGAATTTAATCCATGAAACACATAATACTCATTTTAATAGTTTCCTACTTCCTTACAGGGGTAAAGTTTTACAGCTAGTGTTAAAAAAAAAATCAAGATGACATTTAATTCTAGGTCGGGGGTTAGGGGTTCATTCAGCCTGTGGTGGTTTTTGTACCCTGGCTTGAAAGAATCTTTTGTTTTTAGTGACAGGGGAAAGGTACAGGGGAAATGAGGTAGCGTCCTGTCCTTGGGGGGGGGGGGGGTTGCCCTAATTGTAAGTGAGTGAATCGCATTCAACAATTGCTTAAGTTTTTCCAGATCACTGTAATTTACACTTACTTGTGTACAAGTCGAAGGCAGCAGCAACACTCACATTCTCCCCCCCCCCCCAAGGCTGCGCTTACTGCGCAGCTGAACGTGATGGCCTACGGCATCATTACCTGCAAGAGGCAGCAGCCCTCTCCCTTGGCACTGACGAAGAGCCCCGTGGGGATGCTGGGAATCTGCAGGGAGGGGGAGTGGAGGAGCTCATTTCTGCTGCAGGTCTGTACATAGATATTCATACCTTGGCCATATCCCAGCACAACCGCATTACGCTCAAACAAACTGACTCGGCGAACTGAGAGGCAGATGAGGCACGGGGGAGGCTCTCACTGGGGAACTCTCTCTGCCTGACTGACAGGAGGCACTAAAAGGGGGCAAATTAAATCTACTGTTCCTGCAGCTGAGCAAGAATGCTCCGTTTCAGGGTTTTCAGATTCACACAAGCCACTGCTCAGTGTTATGCATACTTCTATAAAGCCCAGTGATACAGCAAAGAACTAGCTGGACATCGAGAAAGAAAACTAACAAGTCAACACACATGGAGAGGTTAACACTTGTGACAAATACTTCCCAATTTGTTGTACAATTACTTCTCTTGTTTTGGCATCCTTGGCAGACGCAGATCCTTGCATTCAGTTTAAAGGCAATTCCAGCATTGTGGATTTTATACTCACACTCGCAAACAAAATGCCTTGGAGGTTGGACAAGCCAAATATCAATGAGACAATTTGCGTATCCTTTCATGTAACCTCTTGAGTTGGATATAGACAAATCCTCAACATTGAAATATTATTTTGCGTCAAACGAACCTTTGCATGGAATTGCCCTGAATTTATCACTGATTTTTAACAGCTGAGCCCACAGATAAATAAAATCGCTGTTATGAATGGTGGACTTCGCACCTTAACGAGCTAAAGGCCGCTGTCTAATCCCATGCAGTAGACCAGCTCCTACCAGGCCGCGTGGACCAACCAGCGGGGCTCCTCAGCCTATACAGGTTCATACCGTGGCGCTCTGCAGGATCTTTTTGTTGTCTCTATGCAGTTCAAAGGTCTCCTGGAAGTCCAGGTTGGTGGAGGCCAGGGAGATGGTCAGGTTGACTCCACCAGTGTAGGACAGGATGGCATATTCTGATAAAGCCTGCAGGGCCACGCATGTGTCCTGGAACATCAGAGAAAAACAAAAATGCAGGTGAACAACAAAGAAATATTACCTATCCATCCATCCATCCATCCAACCCTTTATCCAGGACAGGGCTGGGGGGAACCTTATCCCAGGAAGCAGAGCAGAGGGGACACCCCAAGCAAGACACCAGCCCATCAGAGGCAAGAGCAAAGAACATGCAAACTCCACGCAGAGTCTGGTGGCAGGACTTGGACCCCCAGGGCTGGGGGAGCGACCTGACTGTGCTGCTCTCTGCCAGAATTTCATATACTTCCTATACTCTGTTTATATGTTTATAGTGCAAAAAATTAGTGGTTCAGGATGAAGGAAACCCTGGATAGGATGTCAGTCCATCATTTAAGTTTCTTGATTGCAGTCACAGATTTTTCTAAAAAAATAAAAAAATAAAAAAAATTCTCCCCTCCACACACACACACACACACACACACACACACACACACTATGGGCACTTAACTGCATAACCCGGGTCTGTTTATTAGTGCCCTTCACAATATACATTTTTAAACATTTTAAAGTGTGATATATAAAAGAAAGTTAGAAAGTTTTGTCTGTAACAAACATCGCTTTGTGTGATGCTAAATCAATCAAAATAAAGTGTGCTTTATGTATTTAGTACAGTACTTATTTCTCCTGAAACCCGCTTCAAACTCAATTTTAAATGGTCTTCCACGATACCATATAACCCAACACCCTCTGAGCCACCCAACCCTAGCAGGTAGTGCAGGCCTGTGAAGGAAATGCCGTCAGCTTCACAGGGAATGCACAAACACAGGGCAAATGTCAGACGTGTGTGGTCCATAACACGGGGCACAGTCAGCAGGGGACGAGATCCGCGACGCTAGGGGAGAGGGTCACCTGTGTAGAGGAGAAACCACCAAGGGAATTCCTCTGCTGAGAGAGCCACTTCACCACAGGCAGGGCGGACGCCACGTCCCCCAGCAGCGTGTAAGTGAGCAGGCCGTAGGCGGTCATTTCCACCTCCGCCGACACGACTGCGACAGAACGGACCAGAGTGACGGTCACTAACGGCGTGACGCGACCTGCTTTCAGTAGCACTTAGTAGCACTTCTGTGTTGAATCAACACAGAACTTTGGTTGGTTAAATACAGAGAAGATGGAGAGTTAAGGCGTCTGTTCCTGCACCTTCAAAACATCCAAGAGAAGTGTGTTACCTGCAAATGCATGCGATTATGTTTTACTATAAAAATAAAAGCACATTTGCAAGTTTCCTTAACTGGCTGGAAAAGCGCGCGCATGTGCAAATGTGATCAAATAAAGTCGGGGAGCACAGAGAGGCTCTTTGTGGCACCTGACTGAGACAGGCCGTCACTGAAGCCCATGAAGGTGTCCTCATCTGTCACCGTGCTGCCTGTCAGGCTCCAGTGGGTGAAACCATCTGGGGGGGTGGGGGGGGCAGGGTAAGGAGAGACGGAAAATCAAACATGAGGTGCGGAGAATGACCACGTGTAGACGACACTGGACAAGAAAACTCGCAAATCCAACGGCAGGCCTCCTAGGAGACTGGACACGCAGACACACACACGTGTGGTGAATACCCTGTGTGATAGCCATGTGGTTGAGCCGCCGCAGGGCAAGGGGGGCATAGGGGCTGCGTAGAAGCGCCAAGGCGTAGGCCGACAGAGCCGCGGTGTATGGGTCATTGGCTGAGTAAGCGTTAGCCTCCAGGAAGACCTTGGCCTTGGACACTGCCATCTTCTCCTCCTGGCAGAGAGCAGAGAAGGCTCAGAGAAGGCTAATTCTAACAGGAAGGGCCCGTCCCCGCAGGGAGCGAGGCAATATCCACAGCTAATGAAGCATGTGACACACAACACACGTCACTATAAGAGGCTATTAATCAACAATCTCCAAACAGAGCACCAATGGGCCCATTAAGCAGAAAGGACATGCAACCTGTACAATAACCAATGATTGTGTGTGTGGGGGTGGGGGGGACAAAATGTTCCTCACAAAATAATAAAAACCTGCTTTTTTGACATTGTGGGGACCATTTCTCAGGTCCCCACAAAGATCTGTGAATGCGATCAAAAAACTTAAAATGCCAAAAGTCTCGTATTTTGTTTGGTTACTTATGGTTAAGGTTAAGGCTGGGTAGGGGTTATGGTTTTCATATTGGGATTGAAGTTTTCCCCACAGAAAGGAATGGAGAGTCCAAACAATGATATAGGTATATACCTGTGTGTGTGTGTTTGTGAACGAGGCTGATTAAGAAGCAGAGGTCAAAGGTTAGATGCCTGTAAATGAGAATCTGAGAAGCTCTGCAACACTGAGGGTCAGAGCCAATTATGACAATTAGATCGTGAGTCTGGAGATGGCTTCCCTCCTGACTACACAAGGCAACCTGCTCCAATTCGTAATTCTCCAGCAATCCGTCCGTCCGTCCATCCATCCATCCACTTCTTCACATCTCCATACAAGTAGTAAGTTTGGTCACTGACTTCCTTAAGATGCCCATTATTATGCTGATCTTGCCTGTCTTGAGTTATCCCACAAGACAAAAAATGAGCCAGTATGCTTAATTTCCAAACTTTCTGTTATCAAATATCATGATCCTAATAAACTTTCCAACAGCCAGTAAAGCTGTCCGCCATATTTTTTTCCCGATGGATGGATGGATATTTACCTCCTGGTAGCTATCTAGTGTGATTTGTGTTCTTTTGTTGGAAGACAAATTGTTCCACTTGAAAATATCTAACAGAGAATCAACACAAGGTGCAGCTTGGAACGTAGATTTTCATAACCAAACAGCCTACAGAATGTTTAATTGTTAATAGCAACCCCACATTTGAAAACGGAAAACAACAATGTAGTTGCTAAAAGCTTCCTAATTCCCCATAACTCAGGAATAATTCACCTGTCTTTAAAGTTTTATTTATGTTGAACTTTGGTTAAGCAACTCAAATTATCTTCCAAACTATCTACCTCGCTCGAGGCATGTTAAATTGGCACTCCGGTCTGTCAGGACCATATGTTACAACTAGAGTTACAACTATAACAATGATAAGATCCATCCTGTCAGATTTGTTATTTCTAAAAAATGATGAACATACCAGAGGATCGAAGAGAGGAACAAACCCCCATAAAACTGATGGAATGGGAATGTAAACAAGGTATGAGTTTTGCAGGCTTGGACAGCCCCGCACTGCCTTCTGTATAAATCTTAGGATATGGCTGGTAAGGATGATTGAATTTCCGACAACATAGCATAATGGAATACTCCAGAAGTGAATCCAGAGCATCTCCTCTGTGGAACGGGGAATGCAAGCTGAAAATCGGGGCTTGTCAATCTTTAATATGACCGTGAGTAAACTCATGACACCTGAAGGTCGCCTCGGCCCAGTTCTCAAAGCATGCAGCACTGACCTGGATGCCCCAAGCCGGATCAGAGCCAAGGGCGAAAGTCCAGGCCAGGTTTTGCAACCTGCCCCGAGAGAATATCAGAGGGTTTTCTGGGGGGGAGCCTGAGAGGTGAATCCCTTACCTCAGTAGATATCCCCGTCTCCAGGAGGGCGGTGACCACATATGCAGTCAAGGAAATTTTCCCATGAATCCCACCCTTCAAGAAGATGTACATGTTGGTCACTCTCATGTGTCCCTGGCCAAGATGCATTTCTATGACTAACACCAAAGAGCCTGCTCTTTATCTCTCTACAGCAGGTTTCCCCATCCGGTCCTCAGGGACCCACAGACAGTCCATGTTTTTGCTCCCTGCCAGGGAGCTGCGAGGGAGCAAAAATGTGGACCGGCTGAGGGTCCCCAAGGACCGAATTGGGCAGGTTTCATTCTGAAAACAGGTGAGCATAACGTGCCAAACAGTCACAGTCAGAGTTGGGCATTTCAGTTCCAGAAGCTACAAATCCAGACCAAGATTTTGTTTCAACCAACCAGTTGAGCATAAAAAGTCACAGAGACTCAACTGGGTGGTACAAACAAAATCTTGGTCTGGATTTTTACTCTCTGGACCCGAAATGCCCAATACTGAATACGATGCAGTAATGCAAATTGGGTTTGAGGGGTTGATGGGGTGGGGGACCAGGCACACAATTGTGTTCTGGGTCCAAAATGCAGGTGTCTTTTGGGGGATGGGGGTTCGGGCTGATTTGGTCCCTGCCCATGTTGAAACTGAACCTCTGCCCTTTGCTTAATCAGAATTCTCTGTTTGCTGCAGTACAGCCAGACTGTAAAAAAGATAAACTCATCAGGCAGATGGGCCGTTCGGACAAGCTGTTCCACTATTAATTCTCTTCCCCATTATGCATTTGTCCTCTGATTAAGGGCACCCAGGAGCACCTGGAGGTCTTTGTTAAGGATCCTGCCCATAGCCGGGTAGGAGCCCTCCCCTCGCTGGTGTCTGATCAGCCAGGCCTTGGCAGACTGCAGCTCCTCCGGGTCGATGAAGATGAACCCGCGTGACTGAGAGAAGGACTTCAGGACGAAGGCCGTCAACCTGATAAACGGGGCGAAGCACAGATTGACAG
Organism: Mormyrops boulengeri; assembly: GCA_026781065.1. Taxonomy (NCBI): domain Eukaryota; kingdom Metazoa; phylum Chordata; class Actinopteri; order Osteoglossiformes; family Mormyridae; genus Mormyrops; species Mormyrops boulengeri. Next base: position 5,124,465 of record JAODLD010000038.1, read on the forward strand.
CTGCTCCAAATAAAGTCAGATTCTGCGGGCTGGGGTCTCCCCAGCAACATTGTGGACTGTAAACAGGGGACCCGGGCTCACATTCCTCATCCTGACAGCACACACAAAACAACACCTCAAAAAAAAAAAAAAAAAACACGACACCACAGTGGGTTAACACCTTAATAATCAGATAACGACCTCCAGAGGCACCCACAGAGTTTGGCAAGGAGTGTTAATTACAACATTATATACCATTGCGGAATTATCCTCAGAGCGGCCAGGCAATGATGCAACGTACTCGTGAAAGAAAGGAAATAAACATTCTTTAAATTGTATACATAAAATGTGTATTTTGAGACTTTATAGAAGGAGCCAGGCAAAAGTGGTGGTGGGGGGCAGCATAAACTGGGGTATTAAATCTTCTCTAGCTGGACCCTGGATGTTATCTTTCCCCTGAGAGAGGGCAGGAATGGAGCCTTGAGTCTTAAGGAATTTTTATAATGTTAAGTAATATTGTGTCACTGGCTTTAAGAGCCCAGCCCTGGGAAGTGTAAAGACGATTTAGTGCAGAAGGAGACACAGGAGACACCTCAGCATCCCATGCAAGGCACCGAAGTCCCCCACTGTGCCACGGCCTCTCGCATCCCTCCGCTGTAAATATGGCCTGCTGAAGTGATTTTGAATGGAATGGAGGTCGATTTTTATTTATTTATTTTTAAATTGTCATTATCCAAAAAGATCTGCTTGTATTTGGCATTTAACAGCCTTTTGACCAGCTGCAGTCCATTTGCCGTAAAGAGACAGCAATACTTAAGGGGTTCGAAAATCACAATGGTTTTCTGGGAAGAAAAAAAAAATGAAAAATAAAAATTCCCCAGTGAATGATGAATTGCACGGCATTCCAATTCCCCTGGCTACCAGTTGTTTTGTCATGCACTTCGGTCATTAATATTTTCATGCTGTGTGGTGGAAACCAGCGAAAAGTGACTTGCTTGGAAGACAAATTATAATAATTAAGAGTAGCTGGAATAGCCTCTGGTCTGTGCTTTCAAGGTTTGCATGTCCTCCATCCCCAAGATCATGATTTTAAGTTGCCCTAAATTGTGTGATTGTGAGTGCGAGTTAATCCCCTGCCATAGCGTCCTGTGTCTCCTGGGACAGACTCCGGCCACCCCCCCCGCCGCCAAGTCACTTAACCTGAGTTAGTAGAACAAAAACAGCAAACACAATGGTTCATGATAACAAACGCACGCACTACTTTGTGATGCTCGTGAAAACTTGGCTCAGCTTCTTCGGTTTCTCGGCTTGCAGCTACTTTTATTACTGTGTTATTTTGTACTGTATTATTATTATTACCTACAAAGTAGCCTGGGGACTGCCCGTGGTGACAGGAGGGCAGCTACCTCCATGCCCTGTAGCCCTTATGTCAAAAACCTAAATGAGACAACCAGAGCACAGCAGAACGACAGCAGAACGACCACACACCGGTGGGATCTAGAGAGACGAAACTCCTCTGTCGGGCACTGGTACAAATCAGACTTTCTGCTTGCCTTTTAACTGGATGAAATAATTCCAGGACGAAACCAATCCTCCGAAAGCCAGTTTGGTCCTGCTGAATTGTAAAAAGCGCCGTTTCCCCATGACCAGCCTGGACCGTACCACTCGTGCGGCGTGATGGGGGACAGCGAGCTGGGCTTTGAATGGCGGGAGCTAACGGATCACACCAGCATGCGGCACTCATTGGAAGCAGATGCCCCCGGTATGCGGCTTATGCCGGAAGAGGGGCTGCCAGCTCCATTAGTGGCCCAAGCGCCCTACATTTCTTGACATATATATGAGCACATGGGTGGCCCACAAAACTCCTGCACTCCCCAGGGTAACAAGGCCTGCTGAGAGTGTTTAGCATCTCCAAACTCAGGTGAGAGCTGGTTCCCTAGTCCTCTGCTGCCTTTTAATAAGGAGCTACAGCTTTTCCCGATACAGCTTAACAGAACGACTGACATTATCACGGCGCCCTCAGTGTTGCAATAAAATATGACCTACGCTAATAACTACCTGTGGGCCGTAAACAAAAGGTAGCCTGTTCTTGAAAATTCAACTCGCTGCTAACGTAAGAATAGAGCAGCGTTTAATGACAGCCGGCTAATGGGCCTCGACGTCCACTAGTGCCGCGCTGCCCAAAGGCGCTAGTCCTCACTGAAGCTGTAGCGGCTGATGTTTTCCTGATGCGCATTTTCCTTCGCCACAGCTTTGTTTAGCACAACTTCCTAAATATACCCTGAGCCATTAGTGAGAGGGGAGGCCACACACAGGTCAGTACGAATAGGCGAGGAACGGCTAGCCGCGGAAGGCTAACACTAACCCTCATGAACGGTAAGGCGCTGGTAGTGAAGGGCAATCCCAGGCCTGACGTAACGGAGGTACCGCCATGCTGACTTGTCCCACGGGGGGGGTGATCCTGCCTTTGCCCCTTAACAGCAAATAAATCATACCAGCCCCAGTCGCCCGTGTTACAGAGCTAATTACAAGTTTGCGTTTAATACTCTGGAGTTTACTTAGCCCTGTGTTTTACAGCGAGAGCCCCCATTAAATATAATAACACCTCCCCTGGCTAATAAATCGCTTAGGCACATGCTCCACCATGAAGTCATTCGGTTCCGCTTCAGTGTCCGAGGAGAATACAGAACTTTCCTGACCCGGTTTATGTCAGAGTTCCAGGTATTATGAAATACATACAACATCCTGCTCAGGTGTGTAAACAACGTCTTAAAACAGCAGTTTGAATGGAAAAAGAAAATGGCATGCAAAGTCAGGAGACTGAGGAGCCCTCGTTGCATTTTTCTGTCTCTAGCAAAGGGTAGTGCACCAGATGTGCTAACAGTCTAAAGCTGTATGTTACTACACTTCTAATCTAATACTAAGATGCTAATACTACGTTTTTTAGAACACAATGCATTGCAAACTAAAAACTTACTTGAAGCTTCATTTTCCTGTTGCTACACAGAATCCTGTAAGAAGTCTTGGATAAAGGTAGCGTGACCAGATAATCCATGTCAGGGAGGACACTTTGAGCTTCTACAGGTTTTTACAAACTACTTTAATTTAAAACTGAAAGGTTCCTGTGCTCGGCTAAATAGTTCAGTTCTTCTTGCGCTTCAACTGGTTTGTTTCTTTGATTGAAAGACTCATCCAGCTGTTTCACATTAACATTAGTGACACACGCATGATTATAGGAGACTGACCAATCAGCACACAGCAGGTACTCAGTGCTTAAGTGAAATCCGGATCACTTAATTGAAATGTTACTTTTCAGATCATTCCTAGCTCAGTGTCCTTCCTGACATGGATTGTCTGGTCACCCTAATAAACGAGCTGGTTAAGCTTCTACTGCTGCCAAAAACAACATTCATTAATCAATCAGTTGGATGTGGACATAGGTAGGATTAAACCAACCACATGCTGCCGGACGAGTCCCTCTCGCCAAAGGCGCTGTAGGAGCCATCCTGTCGCTTATAGGTTAGCTGTCTCTGGTAACCTACGGCAGGAGGAGAACCAGTCAGCTTGTATCGTTGTGCAAAGTGTCAGAGTGTGTGGCCATTTGAAAGCCCAGGCTGGTCTTTCTGCTACCTTGCAGCAGGTAGTCCGTGGCCTCGGCCGCAACCTCGGGGCTCAACTGCTGGGTCTTTTGCAGATACTTCAGCACGAAGACGTTGGGTGCGAAGTGGATCATGTTCTGCTCACCGCAACCAAAGGGGAGGCGCAGCAGGTTGTCCAGGCTGTTGAGCGTAGGGCCCATGACATCCCCTGTCAGAAAGGAGAGCCGAGGCCAAGTCATCATGATGTCACTTATAACACTGTTATCAAGGCTTTCTTAAGTTATTTCCTGGCTGTCTATCAATGCCATCTTGTCTCCCAGGACAGATTACAGTCAATGCTCCTCCAGTTCCATTCATTGTCAATATGCTGTCTTTGACGTGGCTTTGCCATTTGGGGGCACAACTCTTTCTGCTGGCATCTGGCGGTTCTCAGTATATAACAGAAAATCAAGAATTTACACTTTCCTGTTCTCTTTTAACGTTAAGAGGCTCTTGAACTGGAGAACTTCTGGTGCACATTCGATTCAAACCATATACTAAATGTTACAACCAAGCCTAAATGCAAAAGATTTCATTTGTCTTATCAGTAATTGAATGATTTGATACAGGCCATAGATAAGTCAATGGGAATTTTAAGTCATTATCTGGCTGGGTGACGGAGTGACAGGTATGGAGAAATCCTCACCGATCATGGAGGCTGTGGCTCTCTCTGACCCAGGCACCACATTGTGTGGGACCCCCAGAGTGAACGCCTCGTTGTGGTTCTCGTCCACATCCTCCTTGCGCCAGATCTTGAACTCACCCACGGAGCCCCAGCCGGTGGAGAATCCCACATGCCTCACTTGAGCCAGTAGGGGGCCAGCCCACTGCATGATAACCGTATCGTTGGAGGGCTGTACACCGTGGCCAACCTGGCACGCAAAGATGGGCCACAGTTACCGGCTGTCCTCTACTGATCCACCTCTGAGGCAGCAGTCCTGGAAGGCAGGGCCTATTATACGGGCCTCGAGGAAACAGGCAGGCCTGACAGTGCAAAGCAGCAATCGGTGTGTAGACCAGCCTACTGGAAAGCCCAGACTACTGCTGGGGTAGTGAGGCACCCTCTCCTGGCCAATGGAGCGGAAGCTTAACAGGATATGACAGCTTCCAGGATATAGTAGGCCCCAGCTGAACAAATACACATGCATGACAGCGAATCGGAAGGGATCCACCACAGCCATCATTCCAGGCAATAAAAAGCCATCGGAAGCCAATTAGACTTTGTATAAAAAACCGTCTGATCCACACTGGGATTTACAAGTTGCAGGCTCCTTGTAAAAGCCTGTGCCAGGCTCTGCCAAATGCAGACTACACCACCTTATTATTTCAAAGACCCTTTTGAAAGTGAACCGGATTTACAGGTTACCGCTTTGAACTTCATTCACCACTTAGTTAAACCCAAGAACACTTAATACTTAAAAAGGATGTTGGAGACAGTTCTAAAAGCCTCTTGCCGCTGTAATTAATTACATCCGACTATGTTCTGCTCAGTATTGTCTTTTTGTTGGTCTCTTCGGTACGCTGTGCGTGTTTTTCCACCGTCGGGTGACAGCCATCGGCACGGCTCGGCGAAAGGGATCATTGACATCAGCACCCACACCTCCTTCCACATGACCTCACAGCCCTGGCGCCAGCAGAAGGTGCCAAGGCCTCTGCCGGGCACAAGAGGAAGTCCACCACTTCTCCAGCAGCCTCTTTGGCGACCGAATTTCCGACCTGGAAGGATGTTGTCTGGCTCGTCTTTCCGTCTTCGTTTTAATCCCTAATAACTCGAGTAGGGAGTCAAATTGGGTCAAATCGAGATAATTCTTTGGATTATTTTACTGCCCCCTGGAGGACTAATAAATTGCAAGTTAAATATGGTGTCATTTGCAGTCTTCCACTCTGAAGTAGATCTGGTGCTTACCGCTAGAGTCGTGCCACAAAAATGAGAGACAGACAAGATTTGTCATATCATTAAGCCTTTTCCTTTGTATCCAATGAATGAAACTTACAAATCAGACAGGGAGGACTGGGGACAAATATCAAACAGGGTTGGTTTTTCTAGTGGATACAATAATCATCCTGTATAGCTTAGACTGCCCCAAAAATCACAGATGTTAAGCAAGCCAGTACAATTTGAATTATAACGGGAAAAAAAAAGCTTTTTCTGTTATGTCTCCCCTACAGGTCAAATGATGACGTTTATGTCTGCCGAATCATCTTCATAACTTTATGGCGGAACGATATAATGATATTTTGAGTCATACAAGAGAATATAAACACTTTCCACTTCATTAGTTCTTGATTTTGTTTAAATTGTTCCCTGACCATCACGCTGAAGATGAAATCGCAAAGGGGAAATGTCTGTTGTTACTAATTATTAGCTATTACCACTCCAAGAATGTGTTGTTTGCTCCCCAAGGACACACCACCCTCGGGGCAGATCTGAGTCCACCCGTTCCTCACCTGGACCACGCCGCTATTCCAGCTGATCCAGAAACTGCGGAACTCATCCCAGGAGAGGATGCTGGGTGTGGCGGCGCTGGCCACTGGGTCGCCCATCTTTCCCAGCGAGATCCAGGAGCGAGTGTTCTGCCTACCGCCCAGCACTATCTCCACCATCTCGGCGCTGTCGTGGGGGCTGGCCGACAAGGCGAAGTGGGCATCGTTGTGGGTCTTCACCGCCGCCTCGAAGTGCGTCATGCGCCCAGGCTTCTTCACGTACTGGTACTCGTATTTGTTGGGTGTGGAGATGTGTATCCTTTCTGAGAGTGGTAGAGGGGTCCACCATGACGAGCCTAAAAGGGTCCCCTGTACGCCTCTTTAGGACACTCATTTTGATATTGGCATGTCACTGTTATTTTGGAAATGCAATGTTTTCATGTAAACACAGGTTTTTCCAAGTGCTAAATTTAAAACAGGTAGCCACTATGACACTCATTTTCACTTCAGTAAATGCAGGTTTGATGTAAATATAGACAAGTGCTAATATTTGATTTCATTTTCACCCAAGTACTTGTACAGTGAACGGTATTACAAGAACAAGAGAGCAGCCAAAGGCTTTAACTGCTTTCATTCAAAAGCGCCTGGTGACTTTTACAGCATGTCCCCCCTCAGCCAAAACAGCTGGTGCTTTTAAACAGCATATTTCATACCTGCTCTGCACATGAAAATGCGTTTCTCTAAAGTGTAATCATAAACAATCTTCTTTAAAGTTTTTACTCGAAAGGGCATTGTAAAGTTCACTTGTAGAAATTCATAATCTTGGTAGCACTTGCCAGTTAAGTGCTGGAACATATTATGAGGAACTAACAGATCGACACAGTCCGATTGAGCTTGAAAGCTCAGCAAACAATTTTGAAAAGATGTTTGCCAGGGCGGGGCATTACTGACCGTTGGGGCAGAAGAAGACACTGTAGGTATACTCCCTGGGTACGCCCTCTGGCTGTAAGGAGGAGACACAGCACAGTACGTTTTCACCGCATCTTTTGTCTTTTGCGACCCACTGTACATCACTGTGGTTACATTAAGCATTCTTATTGCACATGGCCCGAGTGGATAGGCCTGCTCGCCCCCGGGGCGCCCCCCCCCCCCCCCCCCCCCCCCCCCCCCCCCCGCCCCACCCCGCCCCCACACGAGAGCGCGGGCCGACACGGCGAGGAGGACGGCCACAGGCCCGGGGGGGCGGGGC
>JAODLD010000038.1:5131854-5155865 GCA_026781065.1 Mormyrops boulengeri
CGGCGCACAAAGTCCATGCCAATAGCTGTCCTTCGGTCCTCTGTCTCCTCAGGTCCTCTGCCCGGTCTGGTGGCCTGGAACGCATCACTGCAGCACCCTGGTTCACTGTAGGCCACGGCACGTGCTGCAACAACAGCACGTCTGCACCATTACTTACTATTACAGTGTTTCTCAATTGCTTTGGCATATTTCGTGAAACATACTTAAGACAAGACTATAAGAGTATTTCTCAAAACAATTCATGCATACAGTACAACAATATGGTTTAGTTGCAAAAGCCAAAACAATTATCTCATGTCTCAAAAGCAAATAATTCCACCAGTGAGTCAAAATGTTTAGATATATTGTGAGTATGTCAGTGTGAGTATGTCAGTGTGAGTATGTCAGTGTGAGTATGCTCCTGAGCTCCACAATTCTGAATGACAGTCGGTTCCCACTTTCTCATTATCACTGACTAGTTATTTTTTAGCAAACTGATACTTATTCATGTCAAACACACCAGTTTCATCATTGCAAGGCTCCACATTACAGTATGTAACGTTCACTCGCATGCACATGTAACTTATTCAGATCACCAAACACAGCACGAAAGCAAACAAAACAGAGTCATGCAGCATCGTATAACACAAAAACAGCAAAATGGCAATACTAGACCAACAGAACTACAACAAAATCATGTACTGTGGGAAACAAAAACACAATAATGCTGTTTCACTGCAATTTATGGAATATATCATTTTCACAACTTGGTTAACTGTTTTGTATGTGGTGACTAACACAATGATCACACACAGTACAGTTTTAGATGTAAAATTATTACAATGGGGAAACTGCATGGGAAAATGGGAAACATTTGAGAATTTGTGTGAAATAATGAGAAATGATGTTCTGGGGATTAAACACTGTTTTGCAAATGTTACAGTTTTTCTCGGTCGCTTTGGACAATTTCTCTAAACAGTCTTGAGGTTCTCTCAACTGCTGGTGCATTTCTCAAAAGTTTGCAGCACAATCATTTGGCTAACCAGCAAAATTAAGTCATTCATTCAAAACCTTTCATACATGTTTCAAAATGCAATTTTCTTGTCAGGCATTCAGTCAATGCCACTGAAATATGAAATCTCGGAATCATTGCCTAGAGACATACCAGTCAAAATGTTTAGTCATGTTGTCAACATGAAAATATATTATGGAAGTATTTTATGAATTAAAATTGATCAACTGATGCTCAATTTACGTAACTAGCATTTCGCTGTATCTGGAAGCTTTGAAAAAATGAATTTATATGTTATAGTAAGAATATACACAGTATTTTAAGTAGTCTTGTTGGAAAGAAGAAGGCCAATTCTACATCATGGGCTGTCCTGTTGCTCCTGCTGGTCTGGCCATATACATCACATCTGACATTCGCCCTTGCAATACATCGAGGAAAAAATCTTCTTGCATGCCTCAACCACCTTCTACAAGAATCTGCAGGGATGTCATCACAGAGACAGCATTCATTGCAGTGCGTAAAGAAACATGGTTGTGTGGCTGGTGACAAGCAGTTTCTAATTTTATCATCCTATAAAAACCTCTATTTTGGAACTATTCCCCTTATCCTTGAATTAACTGAATTAACATGTTTGCATGTGATGACTTACACCGTACACATTTGTCCAAATGTTTTGCAGAGCAGACCTAAACAAATGAGAAGCATACAATTCATTTTGGCAACATGACTAACGTGACTGATTTTTGGGCTAATTCAAAGTGAATATACCTAATCCTGTAAGACCCAAAAAGTCATTCGTGAATGAATGAAAACAATGAGAAATAACATTCTGTTGTGAGACGCTGATTTAAGCGTGTGCATATGTGGTTATGAGAAGGTCCATTTTCATTTGAGAATATGTCCAAAACAATCAAGAAAAACTGTAACAAAGTTGACAACCACTTCGGTATGCTTATAGCCGCAATACTAATTAATAACAGCGATAAGACACAGTAGATATACAGATTATACATAAATAAAATATTGATTATATCATGCAGGAATGTAGCCTTCTCCAAAGCGGTTACCTGCCTGCTCCACACCATCTCCAATATACATGGCCCACCCCTATGCATGTCAGCCAATCAAAATCCTCCAACTACACTAATGACACTTACTCATGTTAATCCACTGTTTACACCATTACATCATTAGATGGGCTCATTCACCATTATACATTTCTTAGAAAAATGTAGATTGACAGACAGACAAACAGATAGATTTGCCATTTATTTATGGTCTAACATGCAGGCAAGATCATGTCTGTTCTACACCGGTAATGACAATACCAGGCAATTTTACTGGACAATGTTAATTTTGCCCAGAGTGTTTTTGTCTTCACTGCTCTAGCCTTCAAAAAGCAGAGGTGGTTAAGTAGTTGTTTCCAAAGTAAATCTTAAGAATTCACAATTGCTTTATTTACCAGAAGCTTTTATCCAAACCGACATACAACTGAAAGCAGTCCCTGACAGTAACCCCAGAGCTATTGGTGGTTAAGTGCTCACAGGCCTGGCGATGAAACCCATCTCCCGACTGGGATTTGGAACCAGCAACCTTCCGATCACAGGCACAATACACTTGCCCAGTGAGCCACACCTCGCCGGCATAAATGCTGGACTTTCTGCCGATGGTCACTTCATATACGCTCACTGCTACCCAGCTTCAAACACACCTTAAATTAAACAGTGCAATAGCTGTAGTTACCTGCAACACAGAAGCGAGAAAACATCCACAGGTTCTACCAAGATCTGAACTCAGATCACTGGATTCAAAGTCCTAGCACTAACTGCTACACCACAGACCCTGGCGACTACATAAAAAAAAGTCACATACGCAGACACACATACGCACATGAATTTATTCCATCTGAGTTTTTCCAAATAGGAACTCAATCTATGTGAAGTTTAACTTAATAAATTATTATGTAATATGACATACAAATTATATGTCTGAGCAAGAGACATACAGCCATAATTCTATGGTATAAAAGATAAAAGTATCTTCAAAAATATGATTCATTGGATTGATTCTTAGAGAAAAACACTTCACATGCCGTTAAGTACATGTAGATAGGGACTAAGTCAGCTACACTTCCACGGGTTTAGCATAAAGAGAATAAGTGCCTTTGCGTGTGTGTGTAGTGAGAGGGAAGAACTCAGTTCAGGGACAGGGAAGAAACCACAGGGGTCCATTGGGCTCCAGCGACCCATAAACCGATCCGCATGTCGCCGAATGTCTCAGACTCACTCAGCTTCCGCTCGTTAGCATGTCACATGATGCACGGCACGGCAAAGTCCAGTCTCCCCAGCCACCCTCAACAACCAGTTACCTTGAACTGGCCTCTGTTTTTAGGCAAGGTACATTTATTTATACAGCATATTTTCAAGCACAGAGGTTACTCAAAGTGCTTTAAATAAAATAAGGTCAGATAAAGGCAATCATTAAATGTAGAATTTAAAAAACCACAAGACAATAAAAAGAAGCAGTAATTAAAAATTACAAATAAAACACCGAGTAAAAGTAAAGGATTTTTTAAAAAGTAAAGGAAAAAGCATCAACGATGATGCTAATCAAAGGCACCGTGGAATAAAAATGTTTTGAGCCTGGTTTTAAAGGTGGCAACATTCGACGCGTTTCGAACCTCTTCAGGGAGTCTGTTCCAGTTATGAGCGGCAGAGTAGCTGAATTGCAATTGGCCTTTGCTTACTTTACAATATGCACCATTCTTTTGAGGATCTGGTTTTCACAATGTCAGCAACTCTGCAATAATGTGATATATAAAAACCTCACCTCAATGCGGCCACTGCTCATTTAGCAATTACCTCGGTTAGCGGCCCTTTGAACACACAGCGGCAAAAATTTGTTTTCCAACCAATGCGCGCATTTACGACCAAATTTCGTTCGCCTGATGACAATGCATGTTCATTGATTGAAGCAGAATGTACAAAATGATGTTAAAAATGTCCACTTAATGAAAGATAAAAGAAATTGAGTAGGGAATGTTGAAGTAAAGTTTAAGCACTGTAGTGATCACACCTAGGCTACCGTGATTTTCACTTCATGACCATTTTGCTTAACGGAGCTTAGTCGCTTAACGAGGAGCAGTTGTATATCTCATTTTTTTAGCAGGCAATCTAATCTTAGCAATCGTAATGTTGAATCAACACAGACATAGAGATGTTCCTTCATTTCCCAGAACAGTGTGGAAGCAGGTAAGAGAGTATACCATACCTGTGATGTTTGACGTGCCCAGTTCAGCGAATGACAGGACGATGGATGTGGGGGTGACCTCCCCCGCAGCAACACATTTCTTGCGGGTCAGGTAATACTTTCCTGGGTGCCCCACAAACTTGATCCCTTTGGGAACAGATACCTTGACATACACCTGCAGAATAGAGTTGTGAATTCAAAAGATGCTCACTATGATAGAAAATGGAAATATGGATGGATGGATGGATGGGTAGATATAATAGCATATAAAATCCCAACTGCTGACTTGGTAGTCAGACCACAGTAGGCTTTGAAGGGCATGTATCATCAGTAGAGACTAAAGCAGCAGTATTATATTACATATACATTTACCCACACAAAATAGAAGCAAGGACTAAACATTATTCAGCCAATATTAAAGATGAGAACCCCTTCACCATTACTGATTTACTTAACAGAGATTACTACTGACATGAAGTGTGGAAACTATGAGTTGGACTAATGAGTGAAGGCCAGATTCTTCACTTTTCATTAAGACCTAGGGATAATTTATTTAACAGTGTCAGACAATACTGTATGTACTGCGATGTTTGTACAATAATATTCAATAATGGACTGTCTGAGGGTACACAACAGAACTCTCATAAGATATTTTACAGGATATGATAGAATTCAAACACAGCATGTCATTATCATGTTTATATAGCGTGTAAAATCTGAAAACTACATTCCATAGTTCAGCTAGCAGCTGAACTATCGTGATGAACATGCACACATTACATCTTTCAAAATCAGCAATGCAGAAAGTAGTTTGTTCTATTTTACTGGCAAATGAACAGCTCCACTGGACCGTTCTCTACTAAAAGGTTCTGCCCAACTAAAGAGGTCTTAAAAAGAATGCATGAAAATCATTTCACAAGCAAGCATTGATGTGACACATTGAGCCCTTAAAATGAAACGTATAGTTAAGTCATTGGCTTTAACTGTTTCTCCACTGCCTTTCTCCCTCTCTGGCACCTTGAGTCACTCTTTCCCTTACCTCTGCACAGGAGGGCAGGTAGTTATAGACTGTAAGGGGCACTTTGGTCTGCTCCCCACGGATGACGCTGTACGGCAGAGTGAAGTCCACAAAGAATGGCTTAAATGTACGAAGCTCCACCCTCTGGGCCAGGCCCAACCCCTTCTCCTCTGACAAGCCAATTGCCTCGGTCACCCAGGTAGTAATGGAATCGGGAACGTCCAATTGCAGCTCAGCTTCTCCAGTTATATTGCTGCAACAATAAAAAATACAGACAATGTTAATGGTTCCTATTATACTACCTTTATAAATCTTCGGGGGTGAGCCCTTCCGCAAAGCCAGGGTTTTCCCAAAAAAGCCTCATTCTATAAGCATTTACTGAAAGTTAATGCATGAATGAAAGTATAAAAATGGCCTCTTGAAACTTATTAAATTTGATCCTTTAGCCCAAGCTGACCATAAATTTACAAACAGAACTGAAACTCAACTGAAAGTTAGCGACCGATACATCCAAAATTACACTGCTTTTTCCTGCATCACAAATCGTACATTAAGGCATGTTGAAGTTCAGCGTTAATCTCAATATAAAAGTTCCAGGTTTTGGCGTAATAAATCACTTCAATTAATTGTTACCAGAAATACCCTTGTGTGTCATTTTAGCTAAATTAATTTTAAATAGATATCTAACCAAAGGAGCTGGGGGTGGCACATATTTTCACCCGTCTGTCAGCCTCAAATTTCATACAGGCCACTCCTTCTTTGCCCTTAAAATGTTTGCCCCCTCTTAAAGTCTGTCCCTTCCCTCATCCTCCCATTTCCTCTCCTTGTCTCTCTTTCAACCTCCTCTGAGTTTTGGCTCCACTTCCATATCAGGTTTACCCGCACAATCTGCTGTAGCTGCCCCCCCCCCCACTATCCGCCCCCCCACCTCGAGCCCACGGCTGCTCTGCTGGGACCGCAGCAAACAACCAGTAATAATGTTTTTATTCTCGCACATGAGAGCACTTAGGCCTCTGGGCAGATGCCACGGTGTGGGATGGTAGTAAGCGTTTGTATACACCACCATCTTCAAAACAAACTGGCCCAAGCAAACTAAAAAAAAAAAAAATCTCCAAAGCTTACTCAGTCCATGCGATACATTTTCGGGAAAATTTCTGTGGACCTACTGAATTTTGGAAATTTAACTAAAGCTCTTTGTTGGATTACATGAGGACTGAGTGAGTTTTGGTTCCCAATACTGTAACATATAATGAGTGATTGAGTAGAAATCGAGTGCATTGTCCCGCAACGAGCTTCAGCGTTTCCGAACGTGTTGCAGTGACGTAGATATTTGTTCTTTGATGTTATTATTTCCGATAGACCAATGAAGTCAGTTAATGAGCGTCTGAGGCTTTGATGTGGGACGAGATGAAAGAATGAGACACCTGATGTTGAGGCAGTGCCACACCCACGTCTCTGGGAAAAACGTGCGCCTGCGTTTCTCCGCCCTGCGAACAAAAATACAGTCTGACACAAACTGAGAAGCACCGTGGTACGCAGGATTACAAAACGATCTTCGTGACAAAACAAATACGGAGGCATAAGAACCAGGGGGGTTGGGGGGGGGGCATGTACCCCCCAAAATTTAATTTTGTTTCATTTGCCCGACCTCCCCACCCCCAAAAAAACGGACCTTTGCCTTTGATTAAGTTGTGTCCCCCCAATATCAAACTCTCTCCTATGCCCTGGGTAGAAGTCATACCTTAACCATGGGTTATTAATTGGTAATAATATTGAAAAGATCTATTTGGAATATTTTAAAATAGAATATTAGAAGTTGCTCGTCCCTTTCTTACCTGTATGTAATACTATTTAGAATACAAGCTATATGATTTGCTGATTGGGTCTAATGGTTATTATACTGAGAGATGGAAGACCTAAACCAGCCAGGGTTTGCCGGCTGCTACACAGACGCTGTCCACTGATCTGTCACCTTCACAGCTGCTAGTCAGCATGTGATTCCCTTTACATAAAAACATCAGAGGGGCACATGCTACCCTAGCAGCCCCGGAGTAACTGAAATTATCACATCTGAGGAAAAAATACACAGATCTATTATGCATATTGGTCTCTGCAAAACAATAATTCAATGTTATAACTTATTGTAGAAAATGACAAATATCACATTAAACTGATAGGGTGGTTAACCAATCTGTCGTCTTGTTATTTTGGGCTAGAGGACAGAAAGATATAAATTATAGTGCAATTTCTGGAATATTCTGTTTACATAGTTACCAAACCAAATATTGTTATAGCAATAGAGTGCTTGTTTAAGTTCAACACGCCAGCTTTGATTTAACTGCAGGACTAAGGGAAGCGTGTTGGACGCGTGTGGGGGCCAGCAGACAGCGGCGGGAGAACCTGGGCACGACGCGGGGGGGCAGCGAGGCCACCAGCGTGGCCGTATGGGGCTGGAAGGCCGGCACAGCCTCATCGGTGTACATGCCCCCGCTCTGCCGGTGGTTGAGGCTCACCAAGTCAGTCATCACAACCAGGCCAGCTTCCTGTGCGCGTGGGTCAGGAGAGAAACCCCCTGTCATCGTAAGGAAAGGCTCTCTGGCTTACTTTACATTGACGGGTTAAACCTTGAAAGAAAAAATAGGCAATCCAATATCACGATTATTTAAAATAATAAAAAATCTATCCATCCATCCACCCATCCATCTTTCAACTGTGTATCCAGTACAGGATCAAGGGGGGGACCTGCAGCCTATCCCAGGCGGCATCAGGGCAAAAGGCTGAGGAACACACCCTCAAAGGGATGCATGTCCATCACAGGGCACACAAACATATTTACATACATAATTACACATTGTGAATAAACTGTATGTCTTAGACTATAGGAGAAATTTGAAGTACCTGGAGGAAATCCGTGCAAATGTGCCATTATATTAACGGAGAGATGGTTGATAGTTGCTCGTCAGAATGTGATTTTTGGTTAAGGTTACATCTTGACTCCGTTTCCACTTTCTTTGACAGCATTATTTGTTAATCTCTCTAAAGGTTGAAACAATGTTGATCTTCAATGTTTCACTTTATATCAACATTGAATCAAGGTTTTGCCACCATCAATTTTTCAATATTGAAAAAAAAATCAATTCAGTTTCAACGTTGATAATTTAACACTGACCATAATTCAACGCATTTAACTATAATTCAATGTTGAAACAATAACATGGTGCTATCTGGGTTTAAGTAATTCTAGGCCTGATTGTTTTGCTCGCTGGAAGCTTTAAGTTAACTGGCTATTATAATGACTATGATTACAATTATGTGTTTATCAAATTTGTAAATTCATATTTAAATTAAATACAAATCTATTTGTCTTTTATAATCCTTGGTTAAAGAAAGAATTTGCCCAAGATTACTGATATTCTATCCAAGATCTGTATTTTTTGTGAGTAACACAGTCTAAATATGCCAATATGCTAAATAAACAGGTAAAAATGCCCGAACGGCAGTTTGTCACATGAAGAGAACGACAAAGGCTATTGCTGATGGGCTATTTTGCTCATCAGAACATTGGCTTTGAAAGGAGGATTATATGTGATGATGAGTCACTGTTGGAATTTAAACAAGTTTGACATCAGAAGTAACAGAGATGACACACAGTCCATCTGGCTAAGCGTCAACTTCACAATGGATGGACTGCAAGAACAGACTCACTGTGAAGGCAAAGCGGGCATCTTTGGTGATGTCCCAGTGCCAGGGAAACACTGACGAGCGCCTCTTTCGACGTGATGACAGTCCCGGCCACCAAAAGTGTCCGTCGTCCTTGGGCGCCCCAAAGGCATCAGACACGTCGAATTCAGCAAGCTCCCTGAAGACCTAAAAAGAACAGGCCATGCACTGAGAAGATACATCGCTGATCCTAGATAACCACTGAAATCTGCTTTCGTAAACTGCGCCGAATGGGATGGCGGTTTCAGTGAGGCCTTGTGAAGGACTTACCTTGTCTATGCTGAGCCGGAAGCCAGGTTTGACGAGATAGAGGCTCTTGTCCACGGTGGCCAGGCAGACACAGGATCCCTTCTCACCTTTGACCCGCAGACTGACAGGGTCACCTGGCATCGACTCTTTGGTAGAAAGAGAGACAGACACCTGCAAAAAGGCAGACATTTCAGGTCACATTACTACGGCTTTGCCAGGTACAAGAGTGGGAATCGTTCTGGTACTTGAATCCAGAATTTTTCTTGCTATGTGTCCACATTTTAACTGCTACCTGCAACCCGATATTCCCATACACATAAATAAACATGAAATACTGGTGTGTAGTTTGAAATACAATCAAAGAAGACATGGAAAGTTAAGCTCGTTTAACTGGAATCCAGATTTACAGCTATAAAAATGAACACCTGGGGAAGGAAGCTTTTACTTGTCAAACTACTTTTTGGGGGCAGAGTTTGGCTCATTGGGTTGGGATGCTGTGCTACTGTAACTGGAAGGTCAATAGGTCAAATCCTGACGGTGATACAGTGATTTTACCATTGGGCCCTAAACAAAGACCTTAACCCCTAATTGCACCAAACACTGTCTAACCATGCCTGCTCCAGAAAAAAAATGCACGTTACTTTCTGCAAAATAAATTAAATGCTGCAGTTTAATTTTCTTTAATTGCTCCGTGCATCTTCCATTCCACATATTCAGTATGGAGCTGAGTGAGGTAACATAGAACCATCCATCCTTCTTCAAATCACTTGGTCAGGGGCACAAGTGGGGGTTGGGCCCAGTCCCAGGAAGCACAGGGTACATGGTTGGGGTTTACTCTGGGCCGGACGCCAGTCCATCGCGAGGCACGCAATCACACGCTACGGGCAATTTAGAAACCAGTTGCCTAACTGCGTGTTTTTGGACTGAGTGAGGAAATCAGAGGATCTGGAGGAAAAGTGTGCATCACAGGGAGAACATGCCACCTCCATACAGAGAGCAAAGGTGGGATTTGAACCACCCACCCTTAAGGTACGAGGTCACAGTGCTACCCACTGAGCCACCATGACAGCCTGAAACATACAACCATTCTATAAAATTAAAATTACAGTAGAAATGATTCAACCTGATTCTCGAAGCTGGGCTGCACGGGAATCTGCAGGCTGTCAGTCACACCCTCCCCGTTCTCCCGCACGTAGTACACCAGTAACCGACTGAGCGGCGTCATGGCGGGAGTGACGGTGAAGGCCAGCGCGGAAACACAAACGTCTGCCTCACTGTGTGCCGAAGAGGCTGCTGAGGCTGAAAAAGGCCCAGAGGACCAGAAAAGTGGGCGAGATGGAGACATAAAACACGGGCACGATAAAGCAGACAAATATTACTGTTGAAAAAATGCCAGTAAATTCTGAAATCTAATGAGGCAAGAAATCATGTCTATACAATACAAGAGCAGTTATGCCATACGCTCTGCTGATAAGTTTGTATGCCACTGAAATTCAGCTTAGCCTTTTTGCTCATTGCTAATTTAAGGCAAAACAACTACCAGCTAGCTAACAACGTTAACCATAATTCATTCCGACTCCTCTAATACTGACCAGAGCCACTAGGGGGCAACGTGGTGTGGATATTTTTGTCAAAAGTGACAGTTGCTCTCTTGGAACGATGATTGGTGACATTCGCCAGCTGTTTACCAGACTGTACAATGTTTCCACGTGAAGCTATCTCATAGTGGAGTGTGAAGTTACAGGGGCAGGTAGATTTCAGAGCAATCTCAGCCTCCTGACCAACCTAAACGCAAAAAAACACACAAATAAGACTTAAAGCAAACTGCATATCAAGACAATTAGTGAATATCACACATATTAACCAAAAGACTCAGTACGTTGTATAAGTATATTGTTTGCCCAATTATTCTTCCACTAAATTAATATTTAAAAGTAACGATTTTGCAAGGTACAAGATAGAGCAGGAATATCGTGGTAGTAGTTTAAGAACTAGGACAACACACCTGCAGAGGTCTACTGGGACTCTGTAGCTGGATGTGACACTTGCTGGGTGAATACCAGCTGCTGATTGACAAGTAATTAGGAAGGTACTGGTCTCCAGCTGGCTTGCCATCAATCGCCGTGACCTTGGTCTGTAGTGGAAAGGAACAGTCGTCTCAACAATCAAATAGCTGTGACACTAACTAGCATCAGTGATCTTCATTACATCTCCATCTGTCTCATAGATCCACAGGAAGCTGTATTATGTAAATCCTCAGGAGGAAACTGGCCTCAACATCAATTATTACAACTCAAATAAAGCATCTTATACTGTGAGTTTCACATTAAAAAGGAAAGTTCACACCTCGACTTTGTAGCTGACAATACTCAGTTCCCCACTAAGCTTTTTGGTTCGTATGAACTTCCAAGTTTCTAGTCGGAAATTTCAAGTGGAACACCCCCTGAAGTCGGAGTTTTGACTCGGAAAGTAGGAGGAATCTCTGCAACCCCGACCTCAGAATTCAAGATGGCTGCACTCTTCATCAACAGAAGTAATATCTATAGATATATGCGGTTTATTAACACTTAAATCTTATTTGTGTCTCACTAAATCGGTTGTACGCACAGTACAATCTAACTGCTATCGGTGGACATGTTGCTACAGTGTTCGTAAGCACAAAATACCCCGTAATGAATTGCTATCAACTGCTAAAAATTGCTAACAATGAGCCTGGCTAGAACTGCTATTGCTAAATGGCTTTCCGACTTCTTGTACTGGAACACAGTTACTGTGACATCATTCCCAGCTCCGACAAGCCGAGGTAAATGGAATGAATTGTGAGAGATATTAATAGGTAAAGAGCAGCCTGGGATGGTAGAATGTTCAGGGAAGTAAGAAGCCACTAACTGGCCACGATGCACACATGAACCTTTCTTCTTTCACATGAACGCAGGTGGAGAGTTCTATAACGCTAAATTATTTAGACAAATTCTGGTGAAATTTAGTTGAAATCCCACCTTTCTACTCCATCCTAACAGACATTCACCATGTCCTTCAAATACCCCGCCGCACCCTGACACCCACTGACCTCCAACCAGACGTACTGAGCGGCCGTAGGGATGGAGGGAATCTCGAAAACGGCTTGGCCCGATCTGGACATCAGCTCGCTGGTGTACACGTTGTCCTTGGGCGTCAGCTCAGCCTTTACTCTCACCTTTACCCCGTCCGCCGGGCTCCCATCTGGGTAGGTCACCTCCACCTGGGTCACAAGGGGACCCGGGACGAGTGGAAAAGGAAGACCAATAGAAAAAGGGAACAAGTGACATCACCACAGTCTTACACACCGAGCTGTAATAATTTCAGATTTTATCCTTACTTTTCATTCCCAAATCACACAATTAGCAAGTTCTGTTTCATCAGAACAATCCTCTATAGCACACGAATGAGGCTACAAATGCTATAAAGAGTTAAAGTTCTTCTACCTTGCCTTTGTAGGGTAGACCAGGTTTGAACTGCTTGCGTGTGTCCTTGGAGTACTTTATCTCGATCAGCTGCTTATGGACAGGTGTCGAGTCATGGAACATGGTCTGCCGTCCCCCATCCACACTATTCACTGACACCCATATGTTGACCGTGCCCCGGAAGTGGTCGGCCACGTCAACGGGCATCATTTCCCTTACGCAGAGGTCAAAGGTCACACATCCTTTGATCTATGGACAGTAACAGAAGAGAGGGAGAAAATGTGCCGATCTATCTATTAGTGCCTCAAAAGTCAAATAAATATTCAATACACGGTAAACAGGGTAGATGTTTCTTCAGCTCACGTCCATGGTCTTCACCACAGGATGGCCCAGTTCATGGCGGTAATATCCCACTCCGTTCACTGTCATGTTCACTGTCAGCTTGCCCACTACTGGTTTCCCAAATGTGTACCTGAGTAAGAGCAGAAGACAGACAAACAGATATACGTCCCAGTGCTAGCATTTAAAATAATGTATAATACTTATAAGCCTGTTCACTGTTCATAAGCATGCACACCCTGTATGTAATAAGGGGTACTCAGACAGCACAGGACAACCACCATTAAACGTCATTCACAGGACAGAGCTGTAACTGACCTGGCATGCACTGTCGCCTGTTCACATGCGTTCAGGTCACGGATGTATCGGGGCGGATCAATAATCAACTCAAACTTGGGCATCACTGTAAAAAAAGAGTCATACATAACAATGCTGACATGACAGGACACAGTCAACCGTGCATTTTGGGTCAACGTTCTCCTGCAATTAATTTTTTTCTCGATCCATTTACAGTTATCTCAGAACTTCCCATGTGACTTCGAACCTGTATCTGTGATAAACCTAATCAGGGGTGTAGGAAGCGTAGGGGATGGGGGAGGGGGCATGAACCCCGCAATATTTATTTTGGGTTCATTCATCTCCCCAATAAATACACTTTTGAATTTAAATCATTAAGTTGTCCCCCCCCAGTCTCAAACTGTCACACCTGATGCTTCACATCAGCTTAAATCAGCTCCAGCTGTTACTTTTTTAGTCCTGGTTTGTCCAGCTGTTTCTTTTTCAAACACATGGCTGGAAGGGGATTTAATGCCAAAGCCGCCACTCTGTGTTGCATACTGCTCAATCAGTTTGCCACAGGACCAAGTCATGGGCTCACCATACTTCTGCACCTCAAAGGACTTGTTGTAAGTGTGTCCCTGCATCTCCACAAAGATGAGCCACTCGCCAAACACCGGCTGGTCCGACAGGGGGAAACTCATGTTCACGATTCCTGCAGGGACACAGAGGGCTTGGCTCTTTTAGAAGCGGGAAGTCTGGGAGGCCCAAATTTACACACTGTTACCAAATGATGAACGCCTTACTATTGAACCTTCAAGCAAAGCACTGAACGCGAATTGCTTTAATGAATGTTAAAAGCTGAATTAATGTTAGGTTGAGCTTATTAGGCTGCACGACAATAATGCATATATCTGTCTTTAGATATGAGCAAGAATGAACAAGTTAATTTAAAATTTTTAACTCAGAATATTCTAGTAATTTTTATTACCACAACACAATGGTTTTGGGTCTGTCCACTGAATCATCCGGGATCCTCGTGGGTCCTAAAAACAACACAAATTGTAAATGTTAAGTCCTAAGTTTCAAAACAGATATATCCCCTTTTTGCCACATTTCCAGGTAAATTACATCCTTGATGTACCAGGCTGACCATGTGATCGGCTTTTAAACACACAATGTGCACTTTCAGCTGCTGACCTATGACCTACCTCTGACCTCATACGGACAGAAGGAGGGAGACTAACATCCTAACAGCAGTCAGTCAAACAATTAGCAGACGCTTTCCTACTTGGAACGGTGGGGGGCAAGGCTGTGGGCCTCACACTAATATAAATTTCTGAGAAGTTATTTAGGCAATATACACAGCTTTCCCGGGCTTTCTCGATTCTGTGTGTGAACTGGTGCATTGGTATGAGTCAACAGTTTCAGACAATGTTTCCCAATCCGTTCCTCAGGGACCCACCGATAGTCCATGTTTTTGCTCCCTCCCAGCTCCAGAGCTAGGAGGGAGCAAAAATGTGGACTATCTGTTATGGAACTCTGCAGGAGCAAAAACATGGACTGACTGTGGGTCCCTGAGGACCGGATTGGGAAAAGCTGCTTTAAGAACCGCAGAACAAACTGAAGCCAGGAGAGTATATGGGAGGGGCAGCAGGAGAGGATGGCCCTCACAGGGCGATCCCTTCATTTCCTGATTGATGGTGTGTATCCTGGTATTGAAGCAACTGGACGCATAATCTCCAGGCTCTGCCGGGTGGCGGGGAACTAAACCCCCCTCCCGTCACCCAGGGTGGTCCCTGTGACCTCCACTCACCACAACATAAGCGTCCATCTGTGAAAGAGGGGAGGGGTGACAGGGCGGAGGAGAGGGGAGCCAAAAAAAAGGGGGCAAATGTCAGAAACACAGAAAGGTGCCGCAGACCTGAGCCGCTGACCCACAATGGGCCGTCTGTAAGCGGCAGCCCAGCACTGTGCCAGCAGGGTGTCTTTATGACCCTGCCATCAATAAGCACACTGTCTCCTGGACCATCTCCACTCCCTGCAGTCACACAGGGTGCTTAGAGCTCTCCGCAGAAGCCCAGCAAAACGGAGCCTCTGGCTGTCCTGCACAAGATTAATTCAACTCCCACACTCCCCATCGCCTCCCCCGACCCCCCACCCATACAAGATGAGGTTGTGCTTCTTGCAAATAAACTATCTGGCATAATTGGCATGACACTCCGCTTCACAAAGAGCTTTACACTACCTAAAAGTGATAACTTACCCATAGCGACATAGTGCATTAATGCTTGTTTAGTCTATGAGTCAGTGCACACTCCTACAGCAGTAATATTTTAAATCCCCAAACAAACAACCGTACTCCCACCCTAGTGACACCGCACCAGGCCTTATAAGAGGCAGAATGTGTATTACCTTGTCATTCGCTGGCCTCAGGTCTGGCATGACTGAATACACATTAATAAGCACTGGAGAGAGAGAGAAAAAGACCCAGTTACCCATAAGGCCATGAAAATTTCTAATGTTTTGTTGTCCACTGGTGAAAAACAGGCTGAAGCTTGGCAAAATGTTCTAGTGAAGTTGAGAAATGTCCAATGCGAGTCCAGACGAGCACGCCAGGCTGAGACCTTTCTGCCGGGGTCTGTACAACGGCTTGTCCGTCTGGATGAATACAGCTGTGCCCTTGCTGTCCACTGTCACAGTGGTGTAATTGTGAAAGATGTAGCCCTCCTCGGTCAGGTGCCGATTGCCCCAGACCTTCAGACGGGCCTGTCCACGCAGCCCAGGGGGCACCTGATCAAGGCAGAGTGAACCAAAGCAGTATCACCCTTCTGTTTCACTACTCACTGTCCTACATCAGTGATTCCCAACCTGGTCCACAGGGACTCAAAGACAGTATGTCAAAAATTATTATTTTGAATATGTCATCTTTAACTGTCATACAAGTGGTTCACAATCAAACTAGACTTTACTTGAGGTATAATACATTTAAAGGGAACATTACACAATATGGGACATATAAAACTCACCTTCAATTTGATTGTGCCTTTGTCTAAAGAAATATACAAAAGTAGATTAACTGAATTACAATGAATTATATGCTCGGTCGTTTCAGTTCACTATGTTTCGTGCAAAGTGTAGGAGCACAACATTTCCAGAATTCTCAGACTGCTCAGGTACAAGATATGATTGGAATTTGGGAAAGCTGATTCCTTTTGTAACCTTAAAAAAGCTGTATATTAAAGACTAGATTAAATTAAGAAAGTAAAATATGCTTCATTCTTCAGACATAAAAGATACACAGATAAAGATTCTGGATGATTAATGGCCATGTATGCTTGTTTAATGCCATACTGAGGCAGAGCAAGCTTCAACTACCACTGCTAAAGTCAGACAGAGACACACGAGAGCCAAGATAGGCATACCAGCATTTGCAGTACACCTTAATATAGCCAGTAATATCGGGCCAAACCCTTGAGCTTAACCTGGTTTTAATCAAAAGTAGCAGAGCCAAGACTGGAATTCCACCATAGACATGAGAAGTCAGGTGGACGGATACAGTTTTCCGGGCAGAATTGGACTCACCGCGCACGGTGCCATGGCCATGGGCCACAGCCTCGCCTTTCACGGACAACTGCACCTGCACACTCGTGTCCGCCACGGCGTTGAAGATGGTAACACTCAGAGCTTCCTCCACACCCGCACGGAACACAGAGGGAGCAGCAATCAGATACCCCCTGGGAAGAAGGAAATGGTGTTGAGTTAGTGCTAGGGTGTAACCTGAAGCGTCCAATGAGATGTCTCACACCCCACTACCTGTTTATTGGTCACACAGAAACATTGTAGCACAGTGGCACGGGGGGGGGCTGACGTATCACACCTCCAGGGTCGATTGCTTCAGCCTCCACATGTGTGTGTGATGTGTTTTGCGGGTTTCCTCCAGGTATTGTGGTTAGTCTGGGTGTGTGAATGAGCCTGTGTGCCCTGCACTGCACTGGCCGCTCATTCTGCATGTCCCCTGCCCTGTGTCCAGAAAACACGTCCCCTGCCCTGTGTCCACACAGATGTCCCCTGCCCTGTGTCCACAAAACACGTCCCCTGCCCTGTGTCCACAAAACACGTCCCCTGCCCTGTGACCTCACAGACGTCCCCTGCCCTGTGTCCACAAAACACGTCCCCTGCCCTGTGACCTCACAGACGTCCCCTGCCCTGTGACCTGACACACACGTCCCCTGCCCTGTGACCTGACACACGTCCCCTGCCCTGTGTCCTCACACACGTCCCCTGCCCTGTGTCCTCACACACGTCCCCTGCCCTATGTCCACACATACAACACAATACCAAATAAGCAGTTAGAAGCTGGATAGATGGAAAGAACATTTTTTATTATTTATAATAATTATATGACATGCATACATATATATAGCACCAGCAAAAAGTTGGGACACACTTACTCATAGAAGGTTTAATTGTAAAATTGCCGACTCGTCCTTATAATTATTCTAAAATGTTATCAACACTATGAAATGATGGAAAATATATGGAATTACGCACTGACCAAAAATGTATTAAACAAAACGTTGAATTTGTTGTGGGGAGGTCAGCAATGTCAGTTGTTACTCAGAAGGTTCCTGGTTCAAATCCCTGAGTCAGCAGAGTGATCAATGGGCCCTTGAACAAGGCCCTTAACCCCAATTGCCCCAGGTACTGGCTGATCCTACTGTCTCCTCTACACCAGTTCCATGAGGTGGCCTCCTGAGATGCTTTTCCAGCTGTCCTGAAGGAGGTGCCACATGTGCTGAGCTCTCATTGGCCACTTTTCCTTCACACTCTGGTCAAACCCCTCCAAAATCATTTCTGCTGTGTTTGGGTCAGGTGGCCTGGTCATGTGATGCGACACTATCACTCTCCTTTGTCGGAGGCTTGGTGTGTCCAAACTTTTGACTGGTAATGTGCATGCATGTGTGTGTGTGTGTACACCATTATGTGTTTCACACTATTAAGATAAAATTGTCAGGTGGCTCCGTCTCCATCCCAAAGTAACCCAATTATGCTTTCTGCAAAAGAAGCCATATTTCAACCCTCCAGTTATAAACTGACAGCATACAAGACCTGTTAAAAGAGGAAAGGTCAAAGGGCAAAGGTCACCATGTTCTGGATTCAAAAATTAGAAAGAGCCAGATTTTATTGCTGAGTACATATCAGTAGGTACACTTTGAGCCTGAGATCTGAATGGGGTAACAATGATGTCAATTGTATTTCTAAGGTACATAGAAGTATATCAGTCAATCAGATTTGTTCAAAACAACTTCAGTTTCGTGTATGTAAACACTGTTGCCGAAATTCTTAAATTTCACTACCTTTTGAGGAGCTAAGACCATCCACCATTAGCACAAAGTTTAAATGAACACCTTACATATGCAGTGATTTAACACATGATTGTTACTAGAACACAGCACTGCAGTACAACTGGGGCATGGATCTGCCACACACATGCTGACAGCATTGAAACAGGCGCAGAACCTAAAACCCATGATTCACTTAGCATGAGCTCAGGTGGTTGGCATTATGGTACTGGGGTGTCAGAAGCAATTCAGTCCCTGACAGTCGTGACAAAATCCCTGAACATTAAGACTGAGAGAAACCAGATCGCGTGAGATCAACTAACTCTCCCATTTCGATTTTTTTCAGGCTCAACTAGCTCCTAAGTGAATATCAGGTGCTGAAGCCCACGTCTGTTTTTAACACTTACGGACTGACAAATTTGCAGAGTTTAAGTGCTACATAGTTTCTGTTACTTCTGTCATCTGTTACACTGTAGATCACACACATAAAGCCGTCTCCTCTAATGAAACGCCGATGTTCTTCTGGAAAGGTAAAGCACGCCTGTTTCATACCCAAATTTTTTCCCCAGCCGCCGGTTGTGTAAAACACTTGGCAGCAATGACTGTTTCCCTTCGCAATTAACGCCACAAAAAGCCCCGGAGCTGGGTATTAAACTTTGCTGACAGCGGCGGTGCCGATAGCATCAAAGCGCTCGAAGTCAAACCCATCAGTGTGAAGCGGGATCGGCGGCTATAATGAGGGATCGTAGCCTACCGGCGGGGAAAAAGGTGTCAGAAGCTAAATCCACAGGGAGAGACCAAAGAAGTGGAAAAGGAAGAGACAAAAACGTAGAAAGAACGGAAAACGACAGTACACGGAATACACACAGGCACGGCCATGTTAATCTAATAATCTTACTAGAGGGGTCTGTCGGATAACTTTTATCCAAACACTTACTTAAACCCATTTTAGCGTTTTTCATGGTTTTCACGCAAACGGTACGATTCGGAGAAACAGGCGGGTTTACGTGTGAACTTTGGGGTCTGTATTTATAAATTTCATTAGTACTTATAGCGCTGACATTTTGCTTTGAAAAATAACCTAAAATTAAATCGTGGTTCAAGTGTCATGGTGTGTAAGGTTAAAATGTTCGGCCGCATGTTTCCAACACAGCAAGCATGTAGTGTCTGTGATACTTAATTGTGTTTCATGTTTCATGCATATTTCCACAATCGAAATAAACAGCGGGTCAGATACCGTACCTCCTGGGTTAGACAGTACATCTTAAACTTAATATTATCATCTTCTATCTAGTAATGTATTGAAAGGTAAGTCGCAAATATTCTAATGTGCGCGTTACTCAGATTTCAAAAGCTCTAAAAAATGCAGTAATAATAAGTTATACAAAAGACCGTGTTCTTTCAAACAGGCAAACACAAGCCGAAGAGGCTTCCCAGCGCATTTTTCTCGGGCTTGTTGCTTCTCAGCTAACAATGTCTCGTTTTATGCATCAGATACAGATTTCCTTCCCTATACGCTAAGGAAAAACACAAAACTCAATTAAGATGCCTTTTGAATGCTAGCAGTGGTAGTTTAGTTAAACTTGATTGAACACGGTTAGGCAATACATCAGTTTTCTCCAATCTAATAATCAATTACAGGAAACTGAGTTACATTGTAACTCATCTAAAAAATAAAGCAATCGATAGTATTACTCACTGCCTTTCTTGTGAATAACTTTCAGTGACAATACAGATGGAAACAGTCAATGAAAGAATCCATGATGCTCGGCGGAACTTCGCCACTTTCATTGTAATCTTCACTTGAACGTAGCGTGGGACACTGCAACTTCTCCGTTCTAAAATGCGCTTGATAATAAGTGTTATAAAGGCGACACGCCGAGGGGTGCTGAAGTGCGCTCCGCACTGAAGTGTGTTTGAAAGAAGCAAGCGAAGACGGACGCTCGATTACCCCCTTGTGTCAGCGAATATGGATCAAGCTTTACCGCACTTTGAGAAATCCTGTTCCTTGCAGGTTCTTTGGTAAGCTTAACTTCACTGAACACACACACACTGTCTCCCCTTTGGCGTGCCCGATTCACCCGCCTAAGTTTCGCTCTCTCATATTTCAGCATTACAAATGATTTGCGTCCACCCCCACAAATGTTCCTCTATATAAAACAAGTGATGTGTTTCTTAACAGCCTGCATCTCCTGCTCATGGAGACATCATTCTGTCTTCTTTTGCAGGATCTCCTCTTTGAAGTTTCTGAGCTTTTGTTCCTACAAATGGTACGAGTTTGGTATCGCGGTTCGTTTCCCATTCAGTCCGTTCCTGCCTAAGCTGCAAAACGCCACTTTTCTTCTCCTACACTTCATGCGAAGTGATTTTAGTTCATCAATCAAATCAATTATCGCTTTTAGCCACCGCTTGCAGTTAACTACAGGGTATATAACAGAATACATTTGTTTGCGTTTAAAGCGAATACAGAATAAATAACTGAAAATGACAACTGTATTTCGTTCAATTGTGCATTTAATAATAATCTAACAAAGACTTTGAGAGAGATCAATCACATTACACAATCTAGTGACAGATCAATTCGTATTTAAAATGAATTGCGGTTAAAATCATAGCAGAATTTAAGAGCGATGTGGTAATTCATTATTGAGGAGCAAAATTTCGTTCAAATACAGATCTATGGCCCCATCATGTGGCCGAAGAGCATAGCATTCAGTTACGCGCACAAATAAGTTGTATATTTATTTGACATTAAATCTCGTCTCTCTCTATATATAAAATTACTCGACATCTGCTAATAAGTGTTTTATAAGAATGAAATGATGAAATGATGTCCAGGACAAAGAGAACACTCAACACCATCTCTTATACATCTTACATGCCCCCCAAGATGCTTACAAGTGTACTAACTCTACCGGGCGCCCCAGTTCATCATAAGCACCTACTTAGGTAACAGAAATACAGTGGATTGACAGTAATTACCTACCACCAAACTTCTTAACACTGTATAATTTAAGGTGAGCTCAAAAGTTAATAGTCCTTAACGTTGAGTCATGGACCTTTTTACAGAACCTGAGAACATATATTTATGTTTGGTGCAATGCTGGAGACAGAAAAAAAACCCTTTCAAGCTGTGAAAAAATGACATTTTACTTCCTCTTGTGAAAAGTTCTAGAGGAACACCTGTCCCTGCAGCTTTTTCATAAAGTCACGCGCCGTCTCTCTCCTCGCTGCCTCTCACAGAGGTGCAGATCGCTGGGTCTTTATTTTTCTGAGCTCCTCAGTATGAAAACAGAGTGACTGATTTCGTACACGCAGGGCTGAGCCCCTGTTTGAATCTACTTCCTGAAATTATTGCCATTCTAATTTAAATAATGGACACTTAAATAAACCAGAAAATCCTTAGAGTATCTTTACTTAACTTTTCATAGTTATCCAGTTTATCCATCCATCCATCCATCTTTAAACATTTATCCAGTATGGTGTCACAGAGCATTTCTTAGTTTAGCTCAATAAAGAAATATTCTGTGAACTCTGTTTATAATTATGTGCAGTCAGTTTCATCATGTCTAATCAACTTCTTTCTTTTCCATTATCCCTTAATTTTACCAATGACAGGAATTTGTGCTTCAATCTTTTCACTTTTACCCTGAAATAGAAGAATTCTCACTGGATCTAATTGCTAATGTAAAATATTACATGCTTTTCAGGACTACAAAACTATTATAGGCCTGAGTAAGACTTCATCATTATTAATGGTCAGGGGGGGGTGTCAGACACACACACACATATATATGTATAAATATATATATATGTGTATATATAAATATGTTTTTATATATGTATATATTGTGTGTATATATATATAGTTATAGACCTTGATTGTGTGATACTCTGATTCTAATCAGTTGTACATTATATGATGTCATTTGAAAGTGTGATTTCTATCTCTGAGCGTTGCTGCATGATATTCACACACACCTGGCACATTTTCGCTGAGACGATCTCTTTGGCTGAGCCTGCATCTCTGTCACTGTGGGCCACAGCCTGCAGATTAGCCAGTGCTGTCGTAGATGACGTTAGGGTTGGGTCTACGCAAACAGAATGAAGTGCCGGGGTATGCATTTCATGGGCTTTTTTTGCAGTTACTCAGACATGTCAGGGATATGAGTTTCTCCCATGCACTAACTGCAAGCCTGGATGATGGTAGGGCGAGATGATGTTTTATTTATGCTCACATTACCCAAGTGCTGAATCCCAGTGGCGTCTTTCAGGACTTGTCCAAGGTTGAATCTTATAAAATAAAAAGTCAGACTAGAACTAATGTTTATTTTGGCACGTTCACTATTCACCATTTTCCCACTTTATGACAGACTGGTCAACTTCTATCTGTGGAATGTAAAAAAAAACTCTTCTTGCCAAAGGATAAAATCATGTATAACCGCCCTGAAGCCAACTCAGTAAACAAGTCCAAACCCCAAGTCTCATTTCCTATGTCCTGTGGAGAGTGCTAGCTCATGTGCCGTTGTTGGCAGCTATGATTTCATCAGTGCTTTGCATAATGTTGATGGACATGATTTTGACAAGCCTGTCATCAGCGAAGAGATGTTGCCTCATCCTACATTGTCAGAAAAAAGGGTACCGCTCTGGTACAGCTTTGCTCCCAGAGGTACAAATAACATTAATGTACCTCGAATTGTACAAAAATGTTCCTCAGAGTCCATTTCTGTACCTTAAAAGGTACATTTACCTACAGCTAAGGTACAATTGGCAGACCCTTGAGGGTACAGCCCCAGTGACAAGTAATTGTACCCTCAAAGGTACAAATCGGTACTGTTTTCTGACAGTGTAGACTGCAGTCATCTTCCAGAGGCTTGGAAAGAAGTCTGCATACAGAACTAAGGGCAGAAACCCATGCAGGATTTTTGGAACTTGGGAGTTCCAGGCTCCCGAGGGTAGCAGAGTTTTCTGTGATTGTGTATCAGGTACTATTTCACCAGGGATGAGCATGTGAAAGTAGGTGAGACACTTCGGGGAATATGAGGACTAGTAACTCCTGCTCTCCATAGCTGACCTGTGCATGCCAACAAGTTTTGCAGCCCAGACTTGTGACACACCCCATCTACCTCATGGCTCCCTGTATCCTCCTTAAGCAGTACAATGAAAAATATTTTTAAGAAGCTTTTCCACTTCTCTGTTCTCTAAGGCTACTGTTTTTTAAATCCAGTTTCATCCCCTATCTACTGAATTCTAAGCTAAATTTTTTTTCTATAACATCTACCTATTTATTTATAAACATAAATTCATATTACATATTCATATTGTATGTTGTACATTACTGTATATTATATTGCTCAGTATATTGTCCATTGTGACTTACA
>JAODLD010000038.1:5155965-5174818 GCA_026781065.1 Mormyrops boulengeri
CCATCGACCGGAATCAAATTCCTTGTATGTGTTCGCTCACATACTTGGCCAATAAACGCGATTCTGATTCTGATTCTAAATCTTTTGAAGACTGATTTAAGAGTCTCTCAGGAAGGCCTGCAGAGAGGGAACTGCTGCTCCTGGCAGCTACAATGTTACATGATGCACTTTGTGCATATTAATTGTAAGGTGGGAGGGGACTGGGTTAACAACCAATGGGGATGATGCACATCTCTGTTCTACGACCCCTGCCAAAAGGAGGATTATTCCTGTGATCTTGGCCATAAAATGCCTGCCTTTTTATATAGTCAGTCCATTTTGACTACAGACTGATTTTGTCCATTTTCTTTCACAGTCAAATTAATTTCCATGTTTTTCAGTTAAATTGCAATCCTACTAATTAACGCACCAAGTCAACTCTGATAATAAAAACATGTATGGACTTGCATAGATTTATTCATTTTGCATCAGACTTTTTTGGGTCTTGTTTCGTCTGAATAAAAGCATATGGAAAAATACAGAAAAGACAAAAAAATTCAAGCATTTCAAACCAGCTTCCCTAGTACAAATGGTATATACGTGTACAAAGTACACGGTATATGATCCAAAAATATGGTAACATACACATTTTAACAGAATGGATTTTTTTTTTAACAAAATACTTTTATTTTCCATTGTGTGGCCATTAAATCCAAACATCCTGAATGTCAGCATTAATATTACAACATCAATCTGTGTAAAAAAACCTTCAAATAATTACAAGAGAGGAGGTCTAGGGAGAACCATGGAGGATGACAGCCACAGAGCGATCGCCCTGCTTCCTGTCCACCAGTTCGTAAGAGTGTGTGCTCCGCACTTTGCTCGGTGGCGGCTCCATGTACGAGGCTTTGGAAAAGGAGACGCAGTCTCCCGTCACTGAGACCCCACAGGCCTGGCATAGCCGGGCCGCATGGGACTCCTCCAGGGCCAGGAGTCGCGCTAGCTCCCGCAGCGGGAAGCGGCAATTGCGGCTGCTGTGGCCGTAGCTGTAAAGTAGCAGCAGATCGCAGCGGCAGGCCTCTAGGTGGCGGTGCAGTGCACAGCTCTGCAGGAAGTCCAGCCGCCGGGCCAGGCGCAGGAGTCGCACAGGGTTGCGTTCCAGGTGGGCGCGGTTCACAGAGAGTGCCAGACGCACCCCAGGTGTGGTTCGGACCTCCTCCGGCAGCTCCAGGGCGTGCTGCAAGGCACGGGTGGACCCTGGCGAAACAGCAAAAAAACAAAATAGGTTAAGATTACAGGAAGATCTATTATCATTCAGCAAAACACAGGGTAATGAGAATGGAATTTCTCTGGATACCTGCTGTAAGATGATGGTATGGGGCTGAGTCATAAATAATAAGAACAATATATAAACAGGAAGTAATAAAATGAATACAAACAGTAAAATATACACAGTATGCAATACAGGACCCAAGAATATTGGTGCAGCAGGAAGTAGACAGTAGCACAATATACAGTAATTTTCATTGTATGTTTGCAAAATTTTAATACAATGTACACAAGTATGAAGGCAGCAATAGTAGCAGTTATGTTTTATGTCACGTGGCACAGAGTTATTCAGAAATAGTCAGAGTTCAACAGCCTGACGGCACAAGGATAAAAATGGTTAGTAAGCCTTGTAGTTGTGGCTGGATTGAAGGCAGACTGCAGCAAAAATCTGCAGCTGGTCAAATCGCATGACTGAAAACAAAAAAATGCTTATTTACATCACATGCAAATCAGAAAAATTGTCCGGAAAAGGGCATCACAGGATGCATGGTGCATTTCCCCAGATGTCACCTGAGCTACTGGCTTTATGGTACTCACCCAGGTTGTAGAGCAGGCTGAGAGCCTGAAACTCCTCCTGGTGCGGGTGCTGGCCGACACAGTAGCAGCTCAGCAGCCAGCTGAGGCTCTGCTGCAGGTGCGTGTCATTTATCCGAGGGTCGTAGAGCTGTAGCGGCTCTTCGCAGAGCCTGTACGAGGCATAGAGCAGGAAGCGTACGATCCTTTCCAGCATGGCCGCGCACTCGGGCCCAGACACCCGCTGGATGATCATGTCCTGACGGACGCTGCGCAGCCGGTCAAACACGAAGTCGTACACCTGCAATGCAGACAGGGGGCCAGACTTGAGAGTGACGATACCGACTAGCATCGCACCCAGGAATCCCCCCACTTTGTCCTTGCTGGGATAGACTCTGTACTAGGTGGTGGATGATTAATAACGCTGACCAACAATTTTTTACTTCCTTTTTGTCATATGAATCAAAATAGGTGAATCTTACAGTATTTTTTAAACTGAATTAAAATATCTAATCGGAAGTTCCTTACCATGCAAAAATGAAAAACGTCACACGAATTATATGAATATTAACAGTATGCATGAATGGTGGAAGTGACTCATATTAAATGTAGAAGTGTGATTTTCTGTTCTTGGCATCAGGAACATCCCTCTTAAGGGTCCAGCAGAAGGCAGCCAGCAAACTGGGACTCTGCTTGCCTTCATATTATTTTTTTCATATCAGAAATGTCCCGATGACGTGTCAAGACGTGTTACAGCTTGTAAGCTCTGGCCCTATAGGCTTACAGTACCTTATGCCCTTCTGTAAAGTCGTAAATATGCTCACAACTTGAAATAAAATCATTTCCCCTAAATAAAAAAACTAATATACATGTACATTCTTAATAAGAAATTATATACTATTAATATAGCCTAAAACAATAGTCAATCAAAAACTATGGATAATAGCAAAATTCTGAGTGCATTTCTGAAATCAACATGCAAATATTACATAAAAAAACATGCCTTAGTTGTTCTGTGACAAAGTTTTCGTTGACCAGTGTTAGCAAATACCAAAGGCTTCTAAAACAGATTAGGGAGGAATTAAATTATTAACTATCCAACTATATGCCTTGTTTTCTTTCTGTCGCCTTATACCTGTTTGATAAAAATAACGTTAATGCACAAATGGCAAACTGGCTTGAGTGCCTACTGCCTAGACATTTGCATAAAAAATAATAAATTACAGCTAAAGTACAATTTTTAATCTATGTATTAGCAAAATAAAACTTAAAAAACTTCACCAGCCTCTGTCCAGGGTTGAAGTGACGGGGACATGGCAATCGCATCGATCAGGTAGCAAACGGTCTTGAACAGCACGGACGGGGGGCGTAGGTCGCAGGGGCGTGTGGCATCCTTTCCCGCGGCGGGCCGCGAGTACTCCTTCACGGTACGCGTGGGATCTGCCCTCGGCAGCCGGCCCTTCTCCGTGCCCGGCACCATTTCAAAGCGGTGCAGCCGCTTCTGAGCCTCCCTCTCCCGGCGTTCCCGCTCGGGACACATGAGCGTGCAGGTGCCCCGGGGCTCCGTGGGGGGATCCCTGTGCTCGTTCTTCTGCGCCTCCCTCTCCCGGCGTTCCCGTTCGGGACACATGAGCATGCAGGTGCCCCGGGGGTCTGTGGGACCATCCCTGTGCTCATTGTTCTGTGCCTCCCTGCGGCAATCCTCCTTCCGACTGCACCCCCTCCCCTTGCTCTGGGGGTGAGGTCGCCTAGGCACAGGGCTATGTGACACCACAGAAAAAAGGCATGACGTCAATCATTGGGTTTGATTTCCATCATCCGAGGTTTTGTGTTCAGGGGCTGTTTGATGTCACATCCATAACACTGATGAAATGCTTTGTATTTCTGACATGTAAACTGAATTTTGAGAATTTGTCTATATTCAACTCAAGCACTTTCATCAGGGGTGGTCAATCTTATCCAGAAAGGGCCATTGTCTTCAAGTGTTCGCTGCGACTCCCTAATTAGAGGAAAGATTGGCTGAAGAGTCCTGACACCTGGGTTTGAACAGCTGACCTATAGGTTATCCCAAAAACCAGCACACACACCGGCCCTTTGCAGATAAGACTGGCCACACCTGGATTACATGAAAAGATATGCAAGTTGACTCATTGATACTAAATTTGTCCATGCTCTGAGGCATTTTGTTTTCCAAAATGATTCTAAATGTCACATCCATAATGCTGGAATTCCCCTTTGTCAATTTTATTCAATTACCGCTATGAAGAAAATTAATTTTGAGGTGTACCATTCGAAACTACAACTACAAACCGGCATATGTAAGAGTTTAGTGTTAAACTAAAGTGATAACACCACAGCAATAGACCAGATAGTACATAAATTTAACAAAGAAGTGTAATGTGATTATGTGAACAGAGCGAATCTGAGGAGCGAAATCGGTAGATGGGTCAATACAAAATAATGAGGACGTCTTTTAAAGAAAGGTCCACCATACGGTTCTCAGAAAAAAATATGTAGTGTTACTTATAACAGCGTGTTTGGCATGTTGGTCGTGCCACTGCTGCATCATTATAACATGCATTTAAACCGACAGAGAAAAATATTGTTTTCTGCATATTAGAAATACTACAGTGTATTTCAGAAATTCACTGGATACTACAGTGACTATTCCTCTTTAATAAATATCGAGCGACCAGCTATAAAACGTTATCCAGCACGAAAGACAACCGAACTACCTTGTCAATCGTGAATAAGTCAACACCTACAGTTCGTTCAGTATTCGTACATGACAGTACACAGCATACGTTACGATTTGAAAAAAAAGAACTAAGAATTCTTCGTAAATATCTTTTACAATTTGACAAAACGCTATCAACATATACTCACCAGCTATTCTTAGGTTCCGTACTCATTGGCGGAATTCCGGAATTACGTCAGAATACGGAGGCGCCAATCACAAGGCTGGTTTTATGCTTATGCTGCGTCACTTCCGAGGTACGAAAGCACGAAAGGGGGTTTACCTAATAAACAATCAAATAGCTAATCTGTGCGACATACTAGCATCTGTTATATTATACTTACGTATCCTTTATTCGACTAATACAAGATTTTTCTATTGAAATGACCAATGACCATGCTTCTAATCAATTACCCCCGGAATGTTCAGTAATGCATTATTTCTGTACGTTTTTCTAAACAGATTGTCATATATTCAGAAAAACTACAAAACACAAAATCTATTTCTATATTCACAGGGAAAAAATGCACACAGTAATATATTTTAAACATTTATTTATTTAAAATCTACATGCTAAATTACGCTATTTACAAAAAAAAGAGTTTAGTTATAAAGGATGGAATATATTTGATCCCATCTGCAGGCTCATTGCTTTAGAAGGGAAAGTGCATGTGCTTTCAACATCCCAAGTCTGTCCTCCTCCAAGGTCCGCTGGACTTCTACAGTCTGCCGACTAACCAGAGCGGCGAGTTCCAGAACATCCAGGAAAACTCTAAAAGAATCACATCAGTCAAAAAAGCTGTCAAAAACTAGAAGTGAAGAACTCAGTGTTTCAACCTGAGCCATAAACACACTCAGACCATAAAACACCACACTTCTCATGTCTTAGATAGAAACTACAGAATTCTCTGTACTGATTTTTAAAAATAATTTCTGTATTTGTGCCCTGTGGTGACCCACGTTTTGCATAACTCGGGTGATGACCAGACTGGCAGTCTCCACCACCAAGGTAATAAGGATTTCCATGTCTCCGTAGAACAGAGATTGAACAACAAAATATCTGAAAAAATCCAACAGCGCAAAACTGACAGTTACATGGCATCTGAGTTTTACTCGGTATATAAATCATCCAATTAACTCCACTAATGATTTAACAGGAAGACCATTTCTTGTACAGATAAAATTACATTAGGCCCTTAAAAAAGTTATTACTCTGCACCTTAAGGTCACATATTGAAACACAAGTCAGGTGGGCTTTATAGTCATATCATCTATATACAGCTATTCAATGGTACGAAATAACATTTTCCCAGTACCAGGGTGCAACACACAGCATTTCAAGTGCAAAACACAAGACAGTGCAAAACAGGGGGGGTTGGACACAAGAGTTTATATACATAGTGCAATGTGCATGTAAACGACACATACAGCAGCATAAAAGGGTGGAATATATATTGTATTATTATTACTTATCTATTTATTCATCTGCTATTTTCTTGCAGGCTTACCTTGAGAGCTGCTCTTCAAGTCCCTCCGTTGCACATTTGATCTCCCTCAGAAACTTGGAAGCCTGACCTGACTGAGATGTTCCACTACACCTCAGTAATACCTTCTCACTCTCCTTCAGACAGACTTCTGCCTTATCTGCACAACCAAACGGAAATGTCTCCAGTGAATATAATTCATTTAAGGCTGTTTACAAGTAAAGTATTAACAGCATATCATAAAAGCATGTGAAAAATTTATTCTAACCTAGAAACTCCCTTCGGTCTCCCTCAATGTAGAAGTTTTTCACTGGAAGCTCATGGCGAGTTGTGTCCACTGCAGTGGCGAACACTTTGTACTCCTGTGCAAACTGCTCCACTACCGCCACTACCGGGGTCAGTGCTGCGATCTGCAGATATATTAAGACCGATTTATCAACCACAGTTTGATCTTTAAACCATACTTTTTTTCTGAAAGAGTAACAACCAACCTTGAATATCATATCAAACATCCGCATCGTCGAAATCTCTTCAACCATTTGCAACTCAGAAATATTACCTGCATGTCCAGGAGGTCGCTGAATTGCTGGCACTTTTCCAGCTGCAGCTGCTTCCATTTCTTCTCATGGACCCTCTTTCTCATCTTCTCCTCTTCCTCCATCACTGCTAATATACTGCCTTCTGCATCTTCTTTCAGTTTTTGTGTATTACTCTCCATCTATGATCGAAGCCAAATTATCCCGGCAAAAAAGGTAAAAGTCATAGGAAGGAGGACAGGACATTTGTGGCCGTTGCACTTCGGAACCGTCTTCCCAACTTCAGCAAGGAAACGTCATCGACTGAAGACTAACTTCTACTCTAACCCTAACTCTATTACCTTCAATGACATGGGTGCTGCTCTCTTGACAACACGCACATGTTTTCGTTATGCTGCTGGTTATAGTTCTGTTTTGTGCTTTTTCTTATCAATTGTATCTCAATGGTGTTCATTGCTTTTAATTTATTTTGCTGTGGTTTTGTTTAATTTTTATGTAGCTGATCGTGAAGCACTTTGGCTATGGCACTATGGTTCTATGGTAAATGTGCTATGTAAACAAATGGACACTGCCATATATGGAGCGACGGATTTTCAACCAGCTAAAAGCGTGGTAATATACCTATTGGTTTTATGTATTATACCCAAAATGTCTTACCTTGGCTGTGAGGTAAGTCAACAAAAATGTCTGCATTTCCAAGATCTTCTTGTCATTTTCCGGGTCTGCCGTATACTGTTTTACTGTCTTTTCTGTATGATTTAAAATAACAGATTTAGGTTTATTTTGCTCAGACCTAGTTAGATGAACATGCAAACGCTTTGCAAACAACACTTGCCTTTAATAGCAGACACGTCAAACTCTGGGTGAACACAGTGACCATCTAATACTGTGGACTGTAAGATGCTTCCTCCCAATTGTGAAGGCTCTAAAATACTGGACATCATTGCTGTGGGAAAATAAAACCTTAAATGCACATGCCTTAATTTTAACACTATTAGCATATCAAGAGGGTGATTTGCACGTTTTCCAAATTCTGCTACAGTGCAGCATTTTCAAAAAAGACAAGTAACAAATACCCAAATTATAAAGCAAGAACTTAACAATGAACCCTGAATATCACATCAAACATCTGCATCATCAGTATCCCTTCAGCCATTTGCTACTCAAAAATGTTACCATAAATGCACCAAAGTTCTGGCTTTTCAAATGATAATTTTCTTATTTTAACATACAGCAGAAAGTGCTTTAAAGGTAGAAAGTAACAACAAAAGATAAATCAAAACACAGTAGAAAAGCAAATGAAACAGTGTAATCATCAGTGTAGTCTTTTCAAGGGCAGTATTTCTTACATGCAGGAGTATTAAGGGCCTGAGCAGCAAGGGAGCGTCGAGGGGACATCCCCAGGGAGGGCTTCTGACCAGTCCCCATTTTGGGAGAGGCAGGCCTTGGTCCCACAAAGGTGGACTCATTGAGGACAGTGTTCTGTAAATACACATATTAACTACTTAAGACAACATCAAAAAAACAGGCCCCTGAAAAAACTGCAAACGTTTAACCAGTTTTATTTCATGCAGAGTGGGAGATATTAATATTGATGCATCCTATTAATATGAATGCATCCTCGCGTAATAGCAATGACTCAAAACGTTACTATAGCTACTAATTCTTCACGTGGGAAAAAGCGACACGACTGTTACCTTTGCGGGCTGCTTCCGGTCAACAGCTTGGAGATAACGGGACTTGACAATTCTAACGGAAGCTGTAAAATGTGAAAATTCACGTTAACAACACTGACAAGGGCAGCTCCATTTGAGGATATTTAATACAGATCATTAGTGTGTGTGTGTGCGTATATATATATAAATACCCATACCTTTTTTCTTCGTTGTTCCGTTAAAGCTGCCGCTGCTGTTTTCACTCCCACCCTTTGAACTAAATCAAAAAGCAAGTAAACTGGGATTAAAAACAGCTATAGAAGGATAAGTAACGATATGCCTCAGAATTTACATATGAAAGGCAGTTCAAGGCTAATATTTATATAACCACTTAAGGCCAAGACAGATTATCTAATCCCACAGCCTTCTGATAGCTAATACCTTACAGGGTCCTGAGGCTGATTATTTCGTTAACAATTTCGCTTGCTGTAATATCTATATAGTTCTTTTGTGTTTTTCAGACACTTTGGATAAATAAACCTAGTGTACCACATATTTTCATATTACTCTGAACTTCTTAACACTCACTATTTTCGGTAATACCTTTTTTCAAAAAAAAAGTTCATATGTCTTATTTCTAGTGGGAAAACATATTACTGGACTGACTGGCTCTGCACTTCTGGCGCTGCCAACTCACTTGTCTGAATCCCCCAAAGCGGCTTTCAGAGGTTTGTGGACCGTCGAAGCTCTTCTCGCCGCCATCATTTTTTCGAAGAAACCCGCCGGTGCAACACGGTTATTTCCGGCTGTCAGCAAACCACTTTAGCTCTGGAAAAAAATACTAGTTTGCGATGCGATTTATACATATAAAAAGTTTAAATAAACTAGTAATCTAACAACACATAATTTATATGCGTATATACCCAGTAAAATACCACATGGTGTACATAAAAATTATTGCTGGATATATAAGACGGTTATTACAGCATAATACTCCATCGGACAGTATTTAGTGACGGACAGGAAAAGGAAGTTCAGCAAAGCACTTCGTAAACTAATCTTAACTTGTTTGCGTTTTTTAATTTTATTTTATTAGTTTTTTTATTTCTAGCGTATTGCGACGCGAGAAAGACAATTATTTTGTAACATTCTGTGAACATTAGACATTATTGCCGTTTCTGTTGGAGGGTGAACATTTTATGGGTGGAAACATATGTCATTTGTTTGGAATAGTCTGGAAGAGTTGTCATGCTTAGTTCGTAAAAAATCACGTCATATTTCGACTATGGTTAGTTCTGTTTTCGATTAAATTGGCAATGTGCGCCATTTCATTGCTACTGTTAGTGTCTTATTGTACTGTAAACAAATGTACTAGTGTAACTGTTTCTAAAACAACTGGGCGTTGCATGGAAATATGAGTTACTGGTATGTTATATTTTAATATTTTTTCCCCCAAATTCTAGTCAACAGCGGAATTTCAAAAGGTAGTGAAGCGATTCTACGACCTTCAGGATGAACGGGCGCAGGCGTACAAGCTTTTCGAAGAGTGAGTAATTTAATATAAACGAAAAAATGTTGAGTGACGGTTGTCATAAATCGTTGCTACGTTTTATCTTGCAGGGGTCATGAGGCGTATTTGAGAACTGGGCCCCACTATGATTTTGAACATTACAAACTGCTGGTCCACGAGATAACACAGGCCTTTGCTGGGATATCGAAGGAAATATTAGAAATCAAACGGCAATTGCATGAAGACTTCGATCGCCCCGACCTCTCCGAGCACGTTGAGAAGCTCCAATTCAGAGAAAAGACCAAGCTGGAGCAGGTGCGAACACCTTTCGCTTTGCAATGTACTGCTATCTTCTGGAATAAGCGGGGCTTACGAAATACAATAAAGACAAAGATATCAAGTAATGTATTCTGAATCGGCAACATCGGAATCGTTTGAAATTTTGGATTTACAAAGTTCTCTTTGCTTCACAAGACTAAAATATGTTGCATGAAGAACTCGCTTTTGACTGGCTTGTTGCCTTTTACAAAGCAGGAGATTGTTTGTCCTGTCTCTTGACTAAGGTCACTTTTCAAAACAGGGCAGATTTTTTTTTCCTCTGGTGTCACTTGAGCATGAACTCTTTAAAAAAATTATAGCCTTTGGCCGTTATTTTCCTTTAAGGCAAAGCTTTTTCACTGAGCTAATTTCTTCTCTCCACGCGGGATCTTGTTTCTAACGAATGAAGCCTGATTTTTGATAAAGTTAGGGTTGCCGACTTTGGTCAGCTGACTGGCGTGAGATTGTCAATTCGAGACAAGTCTGTACACACATGCCTATGCACTTACATGTATGTAGTCGTTTTATTATCTTGTAAATAGTCTATAGAGTTTGCAAACTACCCAACGCTTTTGATGTAGCTAATCTTTGGTTTACAGTGGAATAGTATAGATTTGCTGTAAGATTTCTTGCCTGAGCGTGAGATTCTGAAAGCATGAGTGTCACGCCGGATGCGGGAGGAGTTGGCAACCCTGGGTTATAAAATAGGTGAAGTTCATGAAAATTGCTCCAAGGTGTTAAAATTACATACCTTTAATATAATTTCAGTGATTCTGCCTGAAGAAATAACATTGTAATGTAAGAATGATTTTCAGCAGGAGGCTAATGAGCTGGTTTCATCTTCATGGGGAAGTTTCATATTAACTGATCTTTAACAAGAGACACTTGGCTCTTCCTAAGGGTATTCAAAAATGACAGAGGAATCTAGTATTAACAAATTAATCATTTCTCACTTTGTATGGAGCCAGGTGTCCTGTGATAGGAGTTATGAGATTCTTTAGTGTACAAAGCCCCCCTAAGCATAGCAAAACGTTGTAAAAATGTTGCAACATTATCTTATCCTTTTTTTTTTTTGTCTCAATGTGCTGATTACAGACAGCCAAGCTGCAGTTGGCGAAGCAAAATGCCTTGGAGCACCCAGACGATGAGGACTGTCAAGAGAAAATTCGGGAAATCAGACAGCAGTAAGAGCCGTTTCGGTCCCTTTTTGTATTCTCAATATGCTTCCCAGTATGATGGGATTGAATGTGTCACTTGACCAAAGTGGAATCCTTATGCCTTGTTTATCATAGTTTTAGTGGCTTGTTTGGCTCTGTCAGCTAACAGTGCAATGGGTTACATTTGCAGCAGTCATTGGTTTCGTATCATGTGAGACTGTACGGTTTGGTCGTGTTTTGAGGCCTGCTTTTGTTCATGGTAAAGCTCTCCATGCTTTGTCCCATGTATTTTAAATGTAAAATACTTGTGCTGACATGCAAATGATCTCATTCTTCCCCAGTATTATAAAGAACCAGGAGGCATTGAGTGAGATCCTGCAGGACTTCAAATATGACTCTGAGGAACCTGAATGATCGGAGTCCTCCTGCTAGGGGCACCTCGCGAGCAGATGGAAAAGACTGGACTGCAGCAGCTTCCTCTTTCATTTGTCTGTGTTACCCAGTCGGGACAAGTACCATCAGTATAATATAACCTCTCATGCTGTTGAGATGCCCTTTGAATTTAAAGGACATGTTTTGTGCTGTCAGGTTTCTGGAAAAAAAGAACTGAATTACTTTGCAAAAAAAAAAATACCCTAAAT
This sequence comes from Mormyrops boulengeri, assembly GCA_026781065.1. NCBI lineage: Eukaryota > Metazoa > Chordata > Actinopteri > Osteoglossiformes > Mormyridae > Mormyrops > Mormyrops boulengeri. The sequence continues at coordinate 5,167,825 of JAODLD010000038.1, forward strand.
GTTATTTCTGCCAACCATGGTCGTTGGTATAATCAGCATGAATATATATATCAAGATTTACCAAAAACAGTTTTTAAAAACATTTTTTATTGTTTTATGCACAATTATTTTGTGTAGTTATCGTAATTGTTGTTATTGCTACCTACATATAACTTAGAGATATAAATGTATTTAAATATGCTGATACAGTTCAATACAAAAATAAAAGTAACAAAGGTGTCTACAGTCATACAGTCACACGCGCAGTTCACACAGTTCAACAAAATGATGTGAATTCCACCTACTAAGCACCCTCAAGTAGCTCCACATCCCTGGGTCTGATCAAAGCTTCCATGTGACCAAGGACCCACAATTCAAGAAGCTACCGGCTGCCTGCATCATGGTGTGGAGACCTGCCCACAGTGCTGGGTTTCGTTTAAACAAAACAGAATAAAAAGAAGCTGTTGGCAAGTGGAATCCTTAAAGAATACACACGCAAAAGTCCTTGTGCTGAACAAAGTGCTGTTGGCTGTTGGTTATTCTCCTGGTGGAAACAACTCAAGCAGTTTGGCGATTTTCTTCGGTGCACCTGATCCTTCTGTGATTTTTTTTTTTTTTTTGGATGGGGGTGGGGGTGTGATATTGTGACATGAAGGCGCCAGAATGATGTGACGATGGCCCCCATTTCCTTATTTCTGGGGAAGAGAGGCTGCAGTCGTGGCCACAGGATGATGCCACAAGCTTACTGGTCTCGATGCATTGTGTTGCTCATAACTTATTGATGCTACATTCAGACTGGTGGTTCTTTCAGTGCTCCTGGATGAAGATACAGATTTTTTAATCAAAGAAATCCACATGGGGGAAAAAAATGCAGGTTTTGGTGAGAATCCTTCCAAGGCTGAAGGCAGTCGTACGGATCTGACAGAAGGCAACTTTCTGGTCACAAATCCCAGTCTGTTCGAAAAGTCTTTGGTAAACAGCACCATGAAGTGCAGGAAATTTCCATACAGTTTTTTTTTACCTGGAAGTCTCCCCCATGTATTCCTGTAGGAGCATGGCCCTGGTGCACGTCAGAATACTGAATGTCTTGTATTCTATTCTATTTTGCATTTAAAAAAATACATATTTTGTTGTGAGATTGCTATGATTTATCGCCTTGTAGAATCTGCAAGAAGGAAACACAGTTATTTAAGGTTTTGCTTTGCCAAGTCGTCTTTAAAAGGTCATTTTTCTCTCTGGATTTTTTCATATATATAGTAGTTGTGTGTCCTATTTGGAAGAAACCAATACAGGATTTTTAAATTCATTGTATGTAAGCTGACAGAATCCCACCTAACTAAATACGTGATGGTATTTTGACTAACAGTCCACTCCCCAAGTAGCACAGTGACTGCTGATTTGGTTCATGGGGTGAGCAGAGGATGTGGGTTAGCAGTGATCTGCGCAAAGGGTTCAGTCCTTCTGGCTGCCATTTGGGCTGTGTTATAACATGAAACGAGAAGTCAGCGTCACAGAGGGCAGCCAAACACAAAAGGAATACATTAAACTCCTCGTTAATTACATTTATATGCATCTTTCTCTTTGTTGTGGTAATTGACAGAAGATCGCAAATCTCTGTGCCATTAAAAAATGCAATAAAACGAGAGTGCATGACTCAAAAATGCATAAGTAAACTTTCTCTGTGTTCCAGCGGAATAAAGGCAAAACCACTTAATTACCTGAACATGACTCTGTCTCATGCCAAGGCAAACAAAAGCCATTCCTGGAAGGGTGGTCTGCCCTCTAGAGGTGGTGCGTGCTTTATATGGAATTCAGGGATGTGAATAAAATGTATAATCCTAGTAATTTTGGGGTCGTGTAAATAATGACTGTGCAACAGAGATGAAGACAAAGAGCGGGGTATCCTTACCTACCTGGTTGCGCGTTTTGTGGGACTTCTGCAGCCACACGCGCCACTGGTCGTACAGCTTGATGCTCATGCCGCTGCAGCCGTAGGCGTGCTTGCGCACCCAGCCAAAGAACTGCTTCAGCTCCCGCCGCAGCGTGGAATTCTGCTCCCCGGACTTGGGGTCACAAGACCCACTCAGCAACCGCTCTGCCAAGGCAACGGGGGATATCAGCGAGCACTGAACAGCCAGTGGCGTAAAGTTCAGGTCCAGAAAGTAAAAATCCAGACCAAGGTTTTGTTTCAACCAACCAGCTGAGTATAAAGAGTCACAGTCAGAGAGTACTCAACTGGTTGGTTGAAACAAAACCTTGGTCTAAATTTGCACTTTCTGGACCTGAACTTTCCACCTTTGTGAACAGTAATGATCAGAAGACAGAATTGAACAGTTCTGATGGTATGTATGGCTTCGCTGTCTTAAGAACATTCAATAAGAGCAGCATTTAAAACTGAGTCAAAATGTATAACAATTTATATAACATAAATTAACGCTGGCCCAGCTAAAGCTCATGACAGACATTTCCTCTTCTTTGGAAGTAAATAGCATGTAACCCATTATCTGGTGTTATGTCTTCAGATCTGTTTCTACTTAATTTTTATGTCCTCTAGTGATATTCTGAACCTGAATGTAGTTGGCTGGCTGCATTTAACCATATCTATCTTTGAAGATTTGGAGGGAAAAAAGCCAATCAAGCCCCCCCACGGCCTTCTGCCATGTCTTTTTAAATTCTTTGAATCTGTTCCTGTAAGATCCCAATCACGTTTTGTTTTCTTGTTTCGCCGGGGTCACATGCGGTTTGTATTTCCTACGTACAACATGGTGCAGCTTGGACAGCGTTTAAAATGTACTTTCTATGTCTGTCATAACATTTGGCCCTGTCTTGAAGAACACAGATAACTATTTAGCTGTCACTCAAAAAGCAAATGAGGAATCTATTTGTGGAAAAAAACCTCCAGGACGGAAGCCTCGCTATACATAAACGGCACAATTTAATGCCCATTTTTCATTACTGCATGACCACCTGTGCTGCGAGATGTGGGGGGGGGGGCAATTCTATGCCCAAGAGGGCTCCCCGTAACCCACCTAGCTAGAGGCACCAGATGTGTCAGTTTGTGTAGCGATATCTGATGAACCGAGACATTTCTCGTCCGTAGGGCAGCCGTAAACAATGCGACATGAAGAAAATCTTACTGATTGTCGTTAGCATTTTATCCATTTACTTAAACAAGAATAAATGAAATCCATAGGATGCAAACTTCCTAAACTAAATCCATGTACCACTTCTTACTGAACAAACCCATTTAGCAAATAAGAGTAGCACAATTTACTCTACTGCCCATGATAGCTATTCATTATTTTAAATGGAAAATGACAATGTTATACTTAGGAGACATTTTTATTTGAAACAAAATCACTTGTGGTTGCATTGTTGTTTTGTTTACAATTATTTAAATTCATAAACCATGTTAAGTTAAGTTTGTGTTGGATACTGAAAAACTAAAATTATTAAATTTTCTTTGATTCAGCTATGACTCGTATGGTTAGATATTATGCAAAAGTAGTTACAGGTGACCTCAGAAAGATTGTTCTGTGGGATAAACCCTACCTATAAACATGAAATAAACCATTCTAAGTGCACTGATGTCTGGCTCATCAGCAGCACGACACTGACCTTGTGTTTTCATGTTGCTCTGTGGACGTCATCGTGCCGAGTTTCTCGGATAACGAACCGGCATTGAGGCTAAATGAAATAATCCAGACAGCATGGCTACGATAGCAGACTGGTTGATTTTCCATTGCGACTTAGATACAGCTGTTCCCAATGCCCTGCACATCCACCAGGATGCTCTATAGGCAGCGGTCGTGCTATCGACCGTGGACTGCCCTGTCTTTTCATGCCACGCGCCTCCCTGACAATAGGAGTTCACCTTTCTTAGTCACCGAGAATCGCCGGTTGACTCTGGAAAAAATACTGCTAATTTTGCCATGACCTAATTCCCATAAAAGTGCTCAAAGTCAGCCAAGGCCACATCAAAGACTGAAACCACGACTGAGAGAAACCCAAGTTCGGAGTAACAGCCCTTGTTAAGCCAAACTCGTTAGCAGCTTCCAGAGCGTCACAACATTTTTGATCTGATGAGTCCGATCCTCAGGGACTCACAGATAGTCCATGTTTTTGCTCCCTCCCACAAATTATTCCTATTATTAAAATTATTATTCCTTACAATGTAATGCAAAAATGTTAACTGTCTGTGGGTCCCTGAGTATCGGATTGGAAAACAATGACCTAATGTCACAATGTAAACTCTACTGCGATTGGCCTGTTCCACTCACCGCTGTTGGGTGTAGAGGCTGCCGTTGGGTTGCTCCACTCGCTCCAAATGCCGGCTTTCCTAGAGCCATAGATGCCCACGGGGTTGCATCGTACCTGGACAAAGTACACCGTGCCAGCCCTCAGACCCGCCAGCCTGCAGGACGTCTGATTCCCAACGTCATCCATGACCTAGCAGAAGACAAACACTGACAGTGTGCTGTGGAGTGCCGCACTGAAACCAGAAGCATGCACCATTAATTGTTCACACCAACATATACGGTCTGTCCCACTAAACACTCAATTCATAAGCGTGCACACACAAGCTTGCAATCAAAGTCACATTTCACTTTGCACATTTAGCAGGCCATCTTGCCCTGGACTGTCTCAGACAACAAAAGACTTATTGACTTTATTGAGAGAGCAAAACACTACTGCTCTGAAACCCATTTTAAGGGGTCGTAATTCACTCCATGATATTAAAAAGAAATGCCGTGTTTAGGAGATTTTTATTTCTCTGATTAGTTTTCTTAATTGCAGCAGACAGCTTATGGGTTACAGAAGTGGAGATTTAATTTTCCAATCAACTGATGAATGTCATAATCCTTTTCACTTCTTTTTACTTTCATATGGTCGCCCCACTTGCACCCATCATTGCGAATCCGAGTCCGGAATCATACCTTCCAGTCGGAGCTGTCCTCTAGCCGGTAGCGGATCTGGTACTTGGCTTGAAAGAGGAAGTCTTTGAGGGCGGGAGGTGTACCCCAACGCACACTGAGCTGGTCCTCCAGCTCCCCCACACGGCTCACCAGGATGTCGGCAGGGGGGTCCGTGGTCACTTGGGAGGAGAAGGACGCAGAAGTTGAGGACACACATCAAACCAGGGGTGAGAAACGACGTATAACGAAGCATATAGCCACTAATTCTCTCTATGTCAAATACACAATCCATGACATCATATCTGTGGAATGCACAAAGAAAATAAGCATATAATTTTTACCATATCCTTATAAAGTCGCAATATAAAAGAAAGCTATGGAGAGTGGTGGAGACCAGGAATACATTTTTTCGACAGCGATCAAAGATAGTGGATTCACAGAGCTTGGTCTTTGTTTGGCATCTTTATCTCCAGCTCCAAAACATTTACCAGAGAAAACCTTGTTTTGACCTGTGCAATTGCAGTCTAAGTGAACCTGAGTGCTTTTTCTGAATACCACAGGCAAAACCCCTGCATAAATCATAAGTATAAATGCTGTGCTCTTGTCCTCGGTTCAAAGCCATCCACTGGTTCTCTTTTGTTCGCCATACCGCCCCAGATGGAGAAATTGCCCTCAGCCCCCCCTGGTTGAGTCAGCCCTGCTTTCCCCCTTAAATGTTTAATTCACATATTCCTCCAAAGACCACCACTCCCTCTGCTGTGCCCCTTTGTGTTTTTCATGATTATGATTGTTAACCAAGTCAAAGAATGCACAGTTATTAAAGTAACTCCCATTAAAGCTACCAGTCCCATGTTTAATAACAAGAAACATGCCCATGTTTCAGGCCTCAGTATTGAAGTAACGTGTTTATGCCTCTGGGGAAAAACACTTCAGTACCAAGTCTAGCTGAGACAGAGACCCTAAGATGAATATTCTGAGTAGAGCAGTGGTTCCCAACCCGGTCCTGGGGGGCCCACAGACGGACCACGTTTATGTTCCCACCCAGCTCCCTGCCAGACAGTTCACATTTTTGTTCCTACCGGAAGCTGGGAGGGAGCAAAAACGTGGACTGTCTGCAGGTCCCTGAGGACCAGGTTGGGAAACGCTGCCCTAGAAGATGACATAAAGCATGAATTCCTGTGGGTCCCACGGCACCTGCAGTACTCCCATGGGACTGGACCGAAAATTAGAAATACAATCCGGGATGGGTCTGTACAAGTTTAATCTCTGCAGGAGCGTACGGCATCATTTCCATAATCATCAGGCATAGCGGACCCCCTGGGTTTGGTCTTTGTTTGGCATCTTACTCTCTTACACCAAAATATTTAGCGTAGAGAAATCCTTGTTTTGAGCTGTGCAATTGCTGTTTACAGAGCAATAATGGGAGGCAGGAGACTTGAAGATAATAGGACCAGCTACATTTGGGAAAAAGGTCCTGTCTGGGCCTGAATCACTACAAACAAAAGTTTTAGCGAGTGGCTGATTTCATGATACTAACGTGACAGTTTTTTCTCTTAGCCTCTTAGTCCTGCGTCAAGACATTACTACATGTGACTGAAGACAATCGGCAAATCCTGCTAGGACTATATTCTGAAAAGGACTGAGAAAATTCAATAAACTGTGCTTCTGATACTGAAAGGTACAAGTGACAGTGACTCTTGCACATTATGCACACATACTACAAACTCTCTGTATACATATTGCACTCTTGTACATATAGAGTTGACTTGGTTGTTACTTAATAATTGTACTATATAAGAGCCCTTTAAATTGTTATATTACTTTATATAGTTTATTTTCATATAGTTTATATTTATACTTAAATAATTACTATGTACATACATATATGCACAGTGCCGCCCCTGGCCAAATTGGGGCCCTAAGCAGAATTTTATTTCGAGGCCCCCCCTCCATTACAAAAAAAATTTGGAAAAAAGTGGGGAAAAAAATCCACTAACTATTTTTTCCTTTTCCTGTGCACTATTTCCTAACAATTTTTATACAACGTTCTTAGCGGTAAATTGATCTTGACAGCTGTTGATTTTACGTCTAGCTTATAA